>VZTX01025422.1:0-189908 GCA_013400915.1 Pardalotus punctatus
TTAACTGTCTTTATCTTAGTCCACGAGTTGTCTGGCTTTTACCCTTCTGATTCTCTCCCTAATCCCACTTGTGGGGAGTGAGCAAGTGGCTGTGTGGTGCTTGGATGCTACCTGGCATTATGGATGACAAACACCATACACATTGAAACCAAATTATTTGTGGAATGTCTGCCATAACACATACAAGAACTTAGCTAAAAAGAACTTACCATATTAACGAAAAGTATTTTTTGCAAAATAAAATCTAACGGTTCTTCCAAGCATGAATCAAAACCCAAGCATTTAACATCTGCAGTATAATCTTTCTACCCTCTTAGTTTTGTTGATCTTCCCAAAGTGCAGTGCAAAACATTGATAGGTTAAAAATGGGCCTATGTCCTAAACAGAAAGTGGTATGGAAGAGCACAATAATAAAGGGAAGAAAGTAATGCCTCGGGTTTTATGAAGAACAAGATGAAATACCTGACCAAAAAGCTAAGATCTGGAAAAATTGAAACTGAGGAAGAACAAGAAAGGAGATATGAAAAAGGTGGGGAGTGCAGGTAGAAATTTTAGTCTGTGTACCACTGAAATTGATACTTTATTTGGATGCCTACTATTTTGTTTCTTCTTTGGCAAAAATAAGGCGGTACAAGCCAGGGGCTTGACTTTTTACATGTTAAAGGATAGAAAAGATATATTGAATATCATTTAGGATCTTCACTTGCCTTAAACTCAATTTTCATTACTATCTTCTTCCAAGAGGTTTCTATCAAATGTACTGTATTTTAAACATCTCCACAATATGCTGAATGGTGCTTTAAATGAAAATTCTTGATTATGGTATGTAATGTAATAAATCTAGTTTTGTAAGTTTATGCTTAGAGGATTATATACCTACAAGTTGCTATACAAGTACTAACCTTTGAAAGAATTGTCAGGTTATTTTAATTATCTCACAGGTATCCTAGGGACAAAATAATTTCACCATTATAGATGAAAAAAATTTCTGTATTTGTGTGAGGTGTCTTCAGAGATTTTCAGATAGAAGAGGGAGAACTCTTCACAAAAAGCACTTTGTTGTCATCGTCTGTGAAATTTGACTGATCAAGTTTGGTCTGAAAATAGGGAAAAAGATGAAGATACCATATAAATAGGTTTTGTGGTGGTGTTCTTTGTGGTTGGGTTTTTTGGTGATTTTATTTTTTTTTTTTAGTAAATGTTTCTTATGATTGCTAAGTTTTTTTAAAGATGCTATGGTGGTCCAAAATATTCCATAGCTAAGTAGCACTGAATGTTTTCCTTGAGGCTGGAACAGAGTATTTTCTAAAGCCAAACTTTTTAAGAATGGAAGAAAATAAGTGGTAATTAGATTCTAAAAACTGCATACTAAATCCAAACTTTGTCTCAGACAATGCTAAGATCTGTCTATTTGTTATAAAATGTTATCTTACTTACTGCTTTTAATTGTTTTGGCAGCATGTGAATCCAGAGTGTAATTACATATTGGCCGCATCATTTTTTCGTTGTTATTGAAAAGGCTAGGTATGAATATGTTTGGTGAATCTGTAGTGTTTAAAATCCTGATTTCATACTGTCATGGGAAGCATCATGCTTTTGCTTCATAACCAGACAGTGTACGTTTTCAATAAAAACTTATTTAGGAAAGTACAACAGATTCATCCTTGATATTTATGCAAATTCACATTGCAGAATGATTAATTGCATTCAGGCTTTTCATCCACTTCTAATTTTTCAGGGGACATAATTGGATGCAAATTGGCCAGTGTTAATCATTAGATACCACTAATTAAAAACAGAAGCTGTAGGTAATGGTATGATTATTGGTAGAAATAAATGAAGCAGATCAGGTAACACTTTTCTTCAGGGACTCATGACTTGTGCCTGAGTCTCATTAAATTCCAACATGTGAAGGTGTCCTGCTGGTAGAGGCTGCAGGGGAGCTGTATTTATAAATAACTTAAAAGTAACATAGGAGGGCAGTGTCTGAAAAAGGAGGTGTGGAACATTCCTGTGGCTCAAGGACTTAGCAGTTTAATGAATTAGAAATGTTAAAAAAGCAATTTAATTAGGTGAAAACTGGTTTTGCATAACAAAAAGCCAGTTGAAAGAGAAACTAAGGGCATTTATTTTCTGACAGTGTTTCTGAAGCCATGCCATGTTCTGAAAATTCAGTGGGTACTTTTGTATCCAAAGAATTATTTCATACTTTGTCTTTTAAAACTGACTGTGATGTTAAATGACCTGTATACTGACTAAAGTGGAGGCTCGCTGGAAAAACTGTGATCTTTCATTCAAATCGATAATAGTGTTTTGTGCAGGGATTGAGGGGAGATAATTTCCTCATGAAGAATCTTCTGACTTAGCTTTTAAAATACACTGATGACCAATGAACCCTTTCAGTCCAGTGTTTTGGGTTTTTTTTTCATTATAATCCTCAAAGTTCATCAGGAATAAAGGTTAGCAATAACTCCCTTTAAGGGATTCATACAGTGATGGAAAACACTGCTTACATGATTCACAAGACTGATACCAAATAAGACATTCTAATAGTAAGTGCTGCATGCTGTTCAGTCTTCTGGACAGAATTGCAAATTTGGCTATTTTTTTTTTTGGGGGGGGGCGGGGGGGGGGGGAGAGATCCTTGAATCAAAACATTTGAATTTTCACGATTCCTTTCATTGCATACAGTTCCCCACCGATGCAATGTTCACCAGTGATGTAGGCGCTGACTGGGAGCTGAGATCCCTGTTTTCTGGATCACGTATGACTTCTGTCTAGCAGCTTTGCTCTGGCGCTGGTCTTTTCTCTCTGCCAGCTGGAGTGAGGGACCTGCATAGTTGTCAATGCCCCAACTCTTTGGAGGCACAGACTGAGGATGGAGCTGTAACAACCAGAATTAGGACTTAAGCTTAGAGCTGTTCATACCACAATTTTACATGTGTACTGCATTCCTTCTTTTTGATAATGGCTGCTATTATATATACTTAGAGTTGCAACTACTACTGTGAAATCAACATCATATCATCACTCATCCAAAAACATAAATGATGGCTTCAACATAAAATGTTATATTGAAAATAGATGTTTTAAATTTGATTGTTACTGCTTTAATGGCATAAATTTTATTGTATCCAGTGAGTTTACTATCTACACAAATAACTTTCTTTTCAGGGCCACATTCTTGTGTCTGAAAGAAGTATTTTATATTGCATGATGCTTATCAGATCTGAACATATACTGGGTTAGTTCCAGCAGTACCAAAACTAAAAGAGTATAAATGTAAGTAGTTTCTAGGACTAGTATCAAACCACAAAAGGATATTTTTACACTGCATAACTGCTGGATTCACAAAATAGAGGCCATCAGAAATACAATTCTCTGCATGCTACTACATCTGATTTCAAAACAGAGGAATTGTTTCATAATGGAAGTCCAATTAAGTTTCTTAGAGTAATCTTGCTTTTAACACATGAAGTTCATCAAAAGTAAATTAAATTTTACTAAACTATATAGATAGAATTTTTTTTTGTGAATGTGAAGCCTACTGAACATCATCAAGGTATTTTTAAGAGATAATACTGTCATTTGAAATAGTCAGTAGAGCAGATAAACTGAAAATTCTATTTTTCAACTTGAATGTCAATTGTAAATCCAAAGTCAAAATGTTGTAGAAAAGCATGGTCCAAAAGGAAGAGTATGTGTTCAGTGGGGCACTAATAGAAAAACCGGAAAGTATGTATGAAGACATATATCAGATGAGTGAGTGATAAGATACTTGCCTACTGAAATATTGTGAACTAAGTGCTCTTCTTTCAATTTCACCTTCCATCTGGGTATTTCATGGTTACAAGAAATACAGCATGATTTATTGGCAACTATCTTGAGAGTGGTCTGGGAGTTACCCTGAATCACAAGTTAGCACAAACCAAGAGTATCATGTGAATATTTGGAAGGGCTGTGTTTAGGTAAGGTTTTAGCTTCACGGGGGTGGGATCCTGTTTTGGCCTCAGCTCTGTGCAAGAGATGGACTGATTAAAGAGAGCTGAGTAAAATGAATAAAAATGGGCAGAGGTTGGGAAGATATCATTGGCCTAGAAAGATCTGTAAAAGAGAGAATGGTTGAAGATCTTTGAGTCTTCAGGTGCTTACAGAGTTGTGACAAAGAAACAGGAGATGATATATGCACCATGGATTAGAAAACTGATAAAGTAGTTGATTTGCACCTCACAAAGATGATTAGATGATAGAAAAACCCTTTTTCAAATGAAGAGTTAAAATAGTCTGTTCTACACTGAAATGGGAATTCTTTTGGAGCAGGTTGCACCTTTAAGAGATGACATAGCTGTATTTAAATATGTTTTAAGGTAAGAGACTAGATTAGGTCAGGCTGTGACAGTACGGCTACTGATAATCTTTATGAGATCGAGAAGTAGTTCAGAAAAACAACTGTACAACACAGAATCTCTATAGAAAAGGTTAAAATCAGGTAGACAAATATGGTTATATGAACTAGGAAATTTAAAAATGGAGGGAGCCAAAAGTCATCAACATTTGGTATATAGTACAGTATTAATTCAGTTTAATAAAAAGCAACAGTGCCCACCCACCAACAAAAAGAAGTCCATCTTTGGTATAGATAACTATTATTTCTAATTTGATTTTGGAAGTCTATTTAACACTTTATCTAGAAATACATATATTTTTAATTAACATAGGGAGCATGTAATTTTAAAAAGTATGCTAAAATTCCAAGCTCTGCACGGGGGACGAACCAGTGGCATAGTGACAAATATGGCACTACTTTACATTTATTAATGTTTCCTGTTAATTCCTTCTATATATGTGGAAATAACTGTGCTGGTGTAAATGAGGCACTTGGTGATATGGTTTAGTGGTGAACATGGTGGTGCTGGGTTGATGGATGGACTCAATCTTAGAGGTCTTTTCCAGCCTTAATGATTCTACGATTCCATGATAGTTAATTTTGCACATGTATGAGCTACAAGGAGATGTTGATTCCCATTACTGTGATATTTATTTAATATGTCTTTATACTAAATACACTACAATTCCAGAACTTCATGCTCTTGGGGTATTTTGGGGGTCCGGGTTATGACTGTAGGCTTGGGGCAGTGTGGGGTGTATGAACGGGGTGGTCGCAGCAGGGGTTTGTGTGAGATAGTGATAAAGCTTTTTCTACTGCCTGGGCTTGCTGCTTCCAGGGGTGTGTGGGAGGGAAGAATGGCATCTTGGTAGTGTGCGCTCTGCCTTGGGGAGAAGGTGGCCAGGCTGCTTGGAAGGATGTCTGCTGGAGTTACCATTTTAGAAACACAGACGTACTGTGTTTGGTATGTTTGTGTCAAACTGTGGGGAACACCATCCTGGCAGATACCTCTGTTTCTTACCCAGAGGTACTCTTGGCAGCTTCTGCTTTGTATACTGCAGTTGCCTTTAGATACTGTGAGATGAAGACCTGATGAATACTCCTTCTAACCAGACTGTGTGTGCTGTCTTGTATCAAAAAACATCTGACCTGGGCAAAAGCATATTTTCTTTTCCAGCTTCACAAGTAGAAAGAAAACTAACTTCAGCTTTTGCTCTGAGTCCCAGCAATCAGGAGTGTGGAAGTAGCCCAGAGGATCTGTCCTCTGCCTGCCTTAGCTTGTTCCAGTGGCATTGCAGCAGAACCCATTAGGAGAAAGGCTCTGGGCTCTCATTCCAGGGTTGATCACTCTAAGGTGTCTATTCCTCATGTTCAACCATTCAGGGCAGCTCAACATTCAGGACAGCTGTGCCAAGTGACACTGGAGTGACACATTCTCTAAGTCATAACGGATACACCTTCCAATATTTTTCAATTTTAGTACAGACTGAGTGCTGATGCAAATGCTGTGCAAATGACAACTGTGATTTGATGTTCTTTGCGCTGGGCTTCACCCAGCTGTCTTTCCCCCATACTGCTTTGTAAATGAAAAACTTAGAGGTCTATTAGCCTGCCATGGTGAGTGGACATGTTACAGCAATGCAAAAGCTGTGTAGAGCATGATCTGACTGTGAGGACTGCTAGTAGATTTTGCCACAGGAATTGTGTCAAAGTAGCAAGGAACAATTAACATACAAAAAGGCAGAAAACTCTAACCTCTTTGTTCCTCCCAGCAAGCCTGTCTCTTGAACCCTGCCCATAGGCAGACTTCTCTGCCTATTCATTTAACCAGTTTTTAATTTTCATTCCAAGTTAAAGACAGTAAGTAAAAATGCACTGTTGAAGAGAATACTTATGAGTTCTTCAATGTGCAAACTCAATACTGTCAATGCAAGAAAACACTTTTGGTGTAAACAAAGCTGTTAGTGAGTTTTATATCTACATGGTCAGTGTAACAGCTGCCACTTTTCAGGTGACAGTCTAGATTTAAATAAGCTAATGAGTCAATCCATCATCATTAGAAATCAATGGAAAGGCTTACATTGGCTTAGTGAATAACTTCATCAGATGTCATTATAGCAAATGTTCTTGACCTGTGCATTCAGAAAATCAAAATAATGAGCACTAATAACACCCTTTCAAGCACATCTGAGCTGTTCCCAGTGTACAAAAGTCTTACTAAGTGGAGAATGAAGATTCAGGATGCCTCCTCTGAAACACTGCCAGGCTGCACATACCAAGATGGCAAAGGCAAGTAGTAGTTCCTTTTGTTGTGAGATCATCAAAAAGGTGGACAAAATCATGTGTTTGGTTTTCCAAGCAGGAACATGGGTAAATCCCATGTTGATTGTATGAGGTTTCATAAACTTATTTTGCCTGCAGTTGCTCTGGATTATGTAGTGCTGCTGAACAAACAGTAGAGTCACCCAATACGTGTTTCAGCTCTCTGTTACTTCTATGACATATGACTCTTCAACAAAAAAAAAAGCATTAGTGAATTCTTATTTTTGTGCTAATAATTCTACATCGTTTTTCTGTAACTGTGAGGAACACTATTCTGGGTTTTATGGGTGATGACTAATACTCACTAAAGTTTGTTTGAAGTGGTTTTCTAGAATGGACTGCCAATTTCATGTCAGCTGTGCCTTTGCACTGAGTAAGACAGTATTCTCTTTCTCAAATATCAGCAGATTTTATCATCCTGAGTGCTCAGCATCTTTGAGTTTTTCTGAAGAAAACTGCAGTGGCAGTGTTGATGGCATGAAACATTTAACACTGCTTGGATGTGATGCATGGCTTTATGCACCTTGTCATTCTTGCTTAAAAATCACGAAGATGTGTTACAAGTGTCAGCCTCATAAAGGGCCTACTTTGTCTTACTGTGACCTAAAAGTTGATGCACATTTTTCAGTAGCAGGTCTGAATTTTTCATGCGCTCAATAGAGACTTTATTTACATTTTATGAATTGTTTTGGACTCATATTGTTAATGCCTCAATCACAGAATTTTAAACTTGTTCAGCCACAAGGGGGGAAAGAAAGAGCCTTATGTCAAGCATACAAAGCCAGTCTTATGTCAAACATAATTTCTTCTCCTTTCTCCTTCTGCTTTCATCAGTACTCATCTTTGTCACAAACTGCACTGAAAGACTTTTTCTGACATTGCAATGGCTCAAGTCAGAAGAAAGTGAGGGAGAAAAAGGGCTGTGGAAAGGCACTAAAGCCCTGAAGTGACGAGAAGCTGAGATCCTGCTATGTGAATCCTGCAAGTCCTACTTTCAGCTGGCTCTCTGCATTGTTCCCCTCTCCATCTAAACCAAGGAGAGGGAGAATGAAGGCAATAAGGTTCTTTCCTTTCAGGTTCTTGTTTCTAACGTGTGTGTAGTTGTCTAATATGATTGGTAAGAATATAAGTGTTGATGGAGTTAAACCTGAAGCGTATATTAAAAAAGGAAAAAATGTGCGGCAACAGAATATAAGTATCAAAATACATCTTGCAGTAAATGCAGCTAACATTTCAATGTTAATACTCCACCACATAACTCGACACGACTCAAAATGAGAGATTACTGATGATTAGGTTAAAGTCATGTTTAGAGACTTGGATCTTTGATAATTTTGTTTTCCTGCAAATGATAATCTTAATATTGCACAATCTATAGCCCTTCCATTTTTTGGAAGATGTCATGCTTTTGAAGTGCAAATAGCAGTGATTTCTTTGCTTTACCCAAAGTAATTAAATCAGGGCTTCTCTGCCCTGCTGTATATGTATATACTCTATTTTATCTTTCAGCAAATCTGTTTTACTGCAGTAGCCTTGTAATTGGGAATCTGTGCTAATCTACCCCATGCTCTTCTTTCTTCTTTTCTGAAGATTGTAGTATTTAATGTTTGAGATTGTTTCAGTGTGTTGAAATTTGTATCTGTGGATAAATATGAGTCTGAATTTTCTGGATTTAAAAAAAGCAGCTTTTTGAACTATACTGAACACTAATAACATTAAATTTACATCATTATTAGATAGTCGATATATGCAGTTTTAATCAGCAAAAAGTAGATACCCCAGGTGCCCTGTTCTGATTTCCAGTAAATTGCTGTCTTTAAGCTCCTGTAGATTTCATACTTTTGTCAGATACAATATCAGGTGAAATATTTTATGAGATTAAGTGAATTTATTTCTTTTTTCTTTTGTTTATTTTTTAAAACAAAGCTCCCTTTCTTTTATATGTCAGCAAAATTAAACTAGCTGTATCTAATTTCAGACATGAACCAGCATGGCCTATTTTTCATACAAATTTAATCCAGTGTAGTGTATATTATCCATGACTCAGAATAGCATAACAGAAAAAGCCATCAAAGATTTCCATTATGAATAAAATAGCTGCTAGATAAGATAAATATTCAAGACAGATGATAGCGGAAATTAAAATTTTATAATTGGCCTACTACAATTAAATTCTAAATTGAGAGAGAGTTTCTTCCCCTTCCATCTATTCTTCCCAGACACCATTTATTATATCTTTGTGTAACTTGTAGAGGGGAAAATTCATTAAAGTTTTTTTTAAGGATTCTTATGATGCAAATTGCTTCTTGTCGTTGTGGTGCAAAGTGCTGCTAAGGAAGAAGTTAATTAGAAGAAGAATGGACAGCTCAGTGGACTATAAATGGGAAAAGAGGCCTTTTACTTGTAAGGAAGTAAACTGGCTATGTGTTGGTGATCTCATTTATTTTCCAGTAAAGACAAAAATCACCGTATCTGATAAAAATGGTCACTGTCTATGACAGCAATCTCTTTTCCTGAATCCTTCATTGTAAGGAGCATAGATTAATTAGTAATACCAAATAAACATTACATGACGTGCTGTGTACTCAGAAAGTACCTTTGCTCTTTGAATGTGTACAAAGAAAACAAATAGGGAACCACGAGCTTCCCAGTTTGTGTTCAAGGAGGAGTGCAGTGATTACATAAACCCCAAAGAAATTGTGCTATGCTTTATTTAGCAAGCTGTTTCCTGTTGTGTTTTTAAGGGCTCAGTGTCTTTCCTTCTTAGATCCTGTATGTGCACAGAGCACAAATGACCGTTGTAATGACTTTTTATAGTTTTGTGCTTCTTGGTGGCAGTTTTAAGGATTGGCAAATCATGGGCATGAAAAAATCCTTGGGGGAAATGTGAGTGGAAAAATAATTGGTACTGAAAGCAGTATATGGAGAGACACTTCTCACATTTGGAATGGAGGCAGTCTTCAGAGACAGGGGAACGTGATGGACAGGAGAGATGCACACTGGAAAGGAATATAGGAAAACTGGGGCCAGAGGGAACACAGAAGGAGAAAACTGAAGTTTCACCATACTGAGCTACTGCAAGTGATACTAGAAGACTGGATTACTAAGTAACTGTTCTGTGGACAAGAAATGCAAAAATACCTCATCCAGTGCCAGGGCTATGAATACCTCTTGCTTTTTGATTTTCTAGAAATTGAAATTTTCAGTTTTGCATAAAAACTTTTCCATCTCCTCGTCATCCATTACTTTCATCTCTCTCAGATGTGGAAATATGGAATAGGTATCAGAAAGCACCAGCCACAGGAAAATATTGCAACTGTTGTTTGATGGAAAGAAATAAGGTAGTAAATACTGAATAACTAAATCAAAAAGTGTAGTCATTGTAGCTGGGAGTAAGACATACTAAAAGAGCTGTCTAAATTGTGATGCTCTCTTTGCATACTGTTTTGGCTGTGTTTGCCTGAGAATGTAGGTGCTTAAATGCAGAGGTAAATGAAAACAGAGATTCTCAAGTTTTAACAGGAAAAGGGAGCTTGTAGTGTAACTTACACTGATATGTCTTTTCTCAGCAGTGACTCTTGCATAATTTATTGTTCCCTTTATTGTTTTGAAAAAGAAAAAAAAATTGCATACTCCTATCATATTAGATGTATATGCTAATTGAATAATCTGTGCATCAATACTAATCAGTCATCTTTACTTACAGGCTAAATAACAAGACACTAAATTTCCTTTTCATAATGGTGGTGTTCCTGCTGTCATTGAGGAAAAGTCTCTTAATGAGATGTGAACACCCCAGAGTGCTGGTCCACAGTGTCTTTGAGCAACGGCTCAGGGCATCACTGTATGATGTCCCTGGAGCAAGCAAGGCAGTGAGGAATTCACTCTGCAGCTGGAATGCTGTGAGCCATGCTGTCACCTTGCTGTCACTGCTGGCTCTTGTGGGCCTGCTTCTGCTGCTGCAGTTACGTTTCTGATACTAATTAAGATGTGGTCTTATATATATGTATGGGACTATACTATGAATGTTACGTGATCTTATTATATTTGTGGTTCACTAGAAGATCTTTTGCAAGGACATAAGTTAGCAAAGCAATATTTTGCTGTGTTGGTTTTATAGTTCTTATGCTGGTCTGGATTTTGATGTACACTGGACATAATTTATTGGGATAATTTTTGAGATAATACGAATACAGAATTAATTGACAAAGCAGAGATCTGTTCTCCTCATTAAGGAATATTCTTAGGAGTGATGTCTCTGATATAAAAATGCAAGATTTTGTTGTTTTTAGTTGTTTGTTTTTAAAAGTAGCAAAAAGTACTCGCTCGGTTTAATAACCCTTATGAAAAATCCTGTTTTGAAAGTACATCAAAAACTCATACATTTACAGGTATTTGAAGTATACAGGTTTAAATATTCACTAAAAAAAAAAAAAGTTTTATCAGTCAGCTCTCTCAAAGACAGCTAAAGAGGTTTACTGATGTGTAGGGAAAGAAATCCTCACTTCTAGAACCATTAGGGAAACTGTCTGCTTAATGATGACTATTCTGAATAGCTGTTAAAGATACTGAAATTTATCTTGGAAACCACTCTGTGATAGCAAATATAGCAGTGCAATTTTGACTATGTAGAGGTATCTATGATTAACAATTTATATTGTTTTGATGTGTATCCTACTCTTTTTCTTTCCAATGCAGTCTTACTTGTAGTGACAAGAAAAAAGTTAAAGATATCAAGAAAAATACCTGAATTAGGTATTGCCAAACTTTGAAAAAACAAATTAAGTGCTTATACTGTTACAAGGAGAATGCAAGTTATTCATTAAAAGTTTGGGTTTTTTTTTTAGCTCATTGCAATATTGACTTGAAAGAGTAATAAAATACAAGCGCTTACTGTGTTTTGTCTTGAGTACAATCATCTAGGCTGTTTGTCAAAAACTTATAAGTACTAGACAGGGGGTGGCTTGGCTGGAGTAATCTGCAAATCCATGCTTGAATGAACGCAGGAGACCAAGGAATTAAAATAGTGAACCAGGTGAATTAACAATGACAGGCCATTAAAGAGCAATGCGTTTATTATGTGTCAGTTTTGGGCCATCAGAATAAGATGCTGAAGGTTAAAACTACATTAAGGTTTAGGCTCATGCTGTGAATACATAAGTCATAAATAAGTCTCTCCTGGCAGTGGTTGTCTAGTGTGTCACAAAAGTGAATGACTGGCCCTGAGGAGCAAAGCAGGGAGCTTGCAGAGCTGCGTGAGGTCCTGCCTTTGCAGCTGTGCAGCACTATGTGAGTAACTTGCCTGGCAGGGGTGAGTAGTCTGTGGCTACTGTAGCTCGTTGGGTTGATGTTCTTTGTCCTTTGGGAGGAAGAGGCATGGAAATGTATAAATTGCTTAGGAATTTATATTTTATTTCATCTAATTTAATGCAAAATGTAGGCTGAGTTAGGATGGTAGGAAGTGATGCTAATAGTGGCTAAAACATGACTAAAATAATTACTTATTATTTCTGTCAAGTGACGACAGTAGATTGTTCATCTCTGCTCATTTCTAAAATTAATAAGTAAAAATTAATCTGAATTCTTCCTTTCTGAATGATGACTGAGGTTCAACCATCATTTTTAGGTTTCTAAGCCAGTGAAAAGAGAAACTTCTAAATGAGTCTGAGTGACCCAATAGTATTATATGTGCAACTTATAAATGCCCTTCAAAATGCGAATGGGATGCAAAGACTGTTGGATACTGCTTTTTTAGATAATGACTCTTTTCTTCTTCCTGAATAGCACCTGCCGCAATTAGATTGCTCCCTGGTTAGTCTGTTGACAGAACACTTTTATATGCTTAAAGCTGAGAACAGCTAATATGTATAACAGCATTCATTTAATCATTTAACTAAATAATTATGTCCCCAAGAAACAGCCTGATGGGATGACATGCCAAAGAAGACAGAAAGAACTTTTAAAACTGCAGTGATTTAATTAAATAAACACATTTAATATTTGCACATAGAAATTATATTATTTATAATTAACTTTCCAAATAATTTATTTTGCAGCCTTTCAATTTCTTCCATATCATTCTGCCTCATTGATAAATCCAGTCACATTTGGCAGCCAGAACCTGGCATTTAAATATGACTGCAGTAGGCAGAACAATCATTCTTTCAAGAACTTATCCTGAGTGACATATTAAAGAAAATCTTAAAATCAGTGCCAACAGCCACTTTTGTCGGTAGCAGTCAGATCAGGCCATTTCGAGGCCAAAACCACTTTATTTTTATTTATATAGAGGTTATTGTATTCTGATTAATTTTATGCACAGCTTAAGGAGAACAAAACTCTCTGGATGCCTTCTTATAGGAAGTAGTAGCAAGGAAACCTTACAGACAACAGAAAAATTTCTCTTTTTAATGGTAACAGTCAGTGATGGAGTAAATTCTTTCTAAGTTACTTGAAATTTATAGCAAAGACCACATATAATCGTATTTTTTTTTTATCATCACTCCATCTCACTACCTAAATTCTTTGCCTCCAGTTCAGTTGCTGATCTTTTCTTCTGGCTTTCCTGAGAAATACAAAGGAATTTTACCATGTGAGTTGTCTCCTTTTAGTGTCTCTGTTCACTCAGCCTCTTCTCAAGCATGGAAAGTGATGTGTGCCTCATTCTCATGAGTAGATTTCAGTAAAGCCTCTGTAAAAGTTGCTTGAAAGGTTGTAGTACAGCAAGAATTGAATTGCTCCTTATCAAATTGCCTTAATCTGGATTCATCCAGGTATGTCCATCATAATTTTTCCTACTGTTTGAGTTCATGATGTGACCTAGTTTTCTGTTGTCAATCCACTTCCAATAAGCAAGGATGGGTGAAAGAGAGTTGCATGTGAAAAGAGACAGGAGTGGTGCATACAGCAAAGTGGAAGCTGCTCTAGAATCAGTGTTTCTCCTTTTCACCCTCATTATGCACTAGCTTGCTACAGAAGTTATTAAAATTAGCTGTTTTTTTTTTCTTGTTGTTTTCTGAGTAATGTTTCTTTTTGCCTGAATGGCCTTATGGCCACGTAAGCTTCGTATTCAGTGTTCCTAAAATGTTGAAGTTAAGTGTTGAGAAATACATGCTTTCAGGAGTAAATGTAGAATGCAGAGAACTAGTTAGACACAGTCTTCTTATCTGCACTCAAGGTACAAGCTGTACATGAAGAGTTGACTCATGATTTTGACCAGACATACATTTCCATTTCTTAAAGAATAAGCAAGTATATGGCTAGTACGGATGCCTGCATGCTTTTGCCATCAACTGTTCTCTCAAGAACTCTTACCCCTTTTCATCACAATTGTTACTCTCCAGTTAAATAGCATATAGGGTCCTGGTGGGCTCTTGTGAGTGGTCCCTCCCTATTAGATGGGTTTTCTGTTTTTGCTTAGCTGTGCTTTTAGGCACAACACTGCTGTTGACATCTTGGTTACCTTTTCTGTGCAAGATAGAACCACAAAGTGGTTAGCATACATAATAATATTAAAGACAGTACTCAGTTCCATTTGCTTAGAAATCTAACACTTTTTTTCTGAACTGTAACTACTTTTAACTTGACATTGTAGTATTTTTTTATTCTGGATCTCTACCCAAACCTATATTAATTTTCTCTGTTTGTATGTGATAAAAATACTACCCAAACTTTGCTGGGTGTGATGAGATGTGTTTTTGAATGTGGATTCACTGATTCTACTGACATTAAAAAGTAGAAAAAGTTATGCTGTTTTGACTGCCTAATGAAAAAATATTGGCATACTGGCTGCAGAAAAACTTTCTGCTAACAAACAAATAAATCGCCTAACTGAATTGGGAAAAATAGGCATGATTTAAAGTTTCAGCTTCACTGAAGTACCATAAGTCTTTTGGAAGTGATGGAACAATCTTGTGAGACTTAAATCTTATCTGTGATGGCTTCTATTCAGATATTTAGTGTGTGCAATACTCATCTTGTCAGAATCATGATGGATTCTATGATTTTTATGTAGAATGTTGCTGTAAGGAGCTGTATTTTTTGACTATCAGGTGGAAGTGTTGTATATATGCAAACTGATTTTGTAAAGCAACATCTGTCTGCTTTTTAGGGCCTTATTCTGGTAAAAATCTCTCCAAAATCATAAAAAGTGGTTAATTTAGAGTAGAGCTCATTCCTCTTAATACAGCCTAAAGGCAATAATTAAGCTTTCCCAAATGGAAAGAATTTCTGTCGGAAGTTATGGTAAATGAACCATCCCGATGTGGATGAACATGTTGGATGTGTCAAAATATACTTGGTCAGGTTAAAATTGTACTGATACAAGTCTTTATACAAAATATTGATGCAAGCTTTCTTATATATTTTTTTATAAACTGGATTCACCTTCTTTTCTATGGCTTGAAATTTCTTCTTTTTCGAAGCAAACACACTGGAGATGGATGTGTTTATTGGGCAACTGTTTGGGGCTTTCCTGTTGAGAGTCTTCTGAACTTGCACAAACTCTTTGGTATTTCCATATTCAGTTGATGCTCATAGATACAGTGAACAAGAAATTAAGTTTTCAATTACTGTAATTTCATTAGTCTGTCCGACTAGGAAGAAAATGTTGTATATTTAAATGTAGGCAAAGAATGAAGGGTATGATCCAGACTCCAGTGAAGTCAATGGCAGTTTTTTGATTTAGGGAGGTGATTTTCAATTAACTCAGGCCATGCATGAAAACCAGATGTAAAAGTTAAATGGGAATTGGTACTTTCAGGTATTGATATCTTGTTCTCACTGAATCCTCTGTCAATGAACACTTTAGTACAGTTCCCAAGCACTTGCATGATTAGCTATTTTACCATTGTTTATCACTCTGGTGTTACTATTTCTCATGTTTTTCACATGATAATGAGATAATGAAAAATAATTCCTCATGTGGACCATATGTGAATAACTGTAGCATAAAGTCATACTAGAACAGTACTGTTAAATTAAAATTACAGTTACATTACCATACATCAGCTATTATGCCTTTGTAGCAAATGGGAAACCAGCTCTATTATTGCATATACTCTACTTTTTGTTGATGATAGTAGTAAAATGTATTCAGAACCATATGAACCTCTGACTTCAAGCCTAAGCCATGTGACCGTCATACCAACCTGCTGCTTTGTAGAAGTTAAGAGTGTGGTAAATCCCTGAAGCGTTTCACTTCCACCATTTCCTTTGACAGCCTTTCACAAGACTTCACTGATTAATTGTCAGACTGAGTATGCTTGAACAAAGTCATTAATTTTGTCTGAAAAGGTATCATTCCAGAGCACTTTCTCTAGCAAGATGATATTGCCTGCATTATTAAATACTTTCTCTAGTGCCTATCATACATAAACCCTCTGCTCCCTAAGCACAGATCTCTTCTATTTACCTGCAGTTCACGCATAGAGACAATAAACTAAGATGAGATTTTGTACTTCAGGTGTCCTTTGATGAAACAGTTGGTTTTTCTGAATCTAAAATAGCAGTAAATTATGAAATTTGGGTACTTTGAAGGTTTTTATTGTGTTAGAAGTGCTCATAATTAACTTTTTGTATACAAAATTTTGCATAATTTAACCAGAGTTCCCCATTTTCCCTGAAGCAACTCCCAGGCCTCTTAACTGTAGCCTGACAATGATGACGTGAATAGGAAGAATAGGGACATACTAAAGAGAAAGGGAGTTAAAATGTAGTCTTTTTGCTATTAAAAATTCATAGCATATTAGAGACTTTTGGCAAATAGTTTCTTTTCATTTTAACTTAAGAATAAATAAAGGTTTTGTTCTATTGACATGCACAACTGCATTAATTAATCTGGTGTGATCTTACATGAAGTAATAAATTGCTGAGGCATTTTTTTATGAGCATTTCATCAGACTAATACAAAGTCTTACATTCAATAGAAGAAATAAGGTTCTTGAGCCTGATTCATTTAGGGAGTGTCCCCTGCACAACTGTTTGCCTGTAAGGATCCATATTATTAATTGGACAATGTAAACCAGTATAGGACATAGTTGTGGCATATTTAGCACTTTATAAGCACAGTGTGTATGATTTTAATCCCCTAGTTATGAACATCAGATCCTGAGGGAAGTGTGGAAGCCAAGAAGAATTCAGTTTCTAAAAACAAAATGAGCTTTAGTTTGCAAGATCATATACTTTTCAGGGGTAGATGTCTTGTTAATAACTAAACATGTTCATGGAACACATAGATCTGAATTAAGACCTCTCCTTCAGTTTTTTCCAGGGTAAACTTCCTCTCAGTCACAAGGACTTCTATGGAAATCAGGCACAAATGGATTGAATGTCTGTTAGATAACCCTCCTCAATTAGAGCTACAAATTACTTTGTACAGTTTTTACATTGCTGTCAGTAAAACTTGAAAAGTATAAGTTCTCTTACCTTCTTTAAGGTAGGCATGGATTGCCCAGATTTGACTGAAAGTATAGATTGGGCAGCAAAACCAAGCAGTGTGATGGCTGAAAAGACAGGAATCCACCTTGGCTTTTAAATTCTAGATTGTTTGCAGTGTTGGCTTTTGGAAATGTCCCCTCCTCTGCTTTAAGTGTATAAATGGCAGACACTGAAAACTGGTGCTGCTGGCAGAGCAAGGAACATGAAATCTCTTGACAACAAATATGAACTTTCTTTAGAGCAGAAGTAGACTTTAAAAAGATCCTAAAGTGGTGTCATGAATATAATAATCTTTTAAATGTGATGAATAATTAAAATCTAAACTACCTAGGAAATAATGAGGGACATTTCATAAAAAAAGATATTCTTATAAGTAAGGAACATCACATGAAGACACCAGAAGGTGGACTCCATGTAAGAGGAGTGGGCTGAGGAGGGGATTAGTTTATAGACAAACAGTAGAGCTCTTGCCAAAGATAGGGAGAGGCGAAAGACCACATGCAGTTAAACTGATCCCAGTTAAACTTTGAGTTTAGTTAACCTGTAAATGAAAATTATCTGTATCTGTCTCAGCAAGTCTGTGAGCTAAAATTATAAGAAGCTGTAAGGTTGTTTTGCAAATAAACTTGTCTGGTTCTGCTACTGCTCAAGCATTCACTTCTGGCCACTCTTGAATAGTATATTAGACTAAGTGGGCTTCTGCTCTAAGCCTTTGGTTTGTGTGTGCTTAACTGACCCGGATAATTCAGTGAGAAGAAAAAGAAGTTAAGTTTTAGGAGTTAGTCGTAGTGAAAAATATAACAAGATAAACCCATTTTTAATTACATCTTTTGAAGAAGGATTTTTTTCTTAGAAAAAAGCTAGCAAGATGGAACACTAAAGATTAACCGCCTGTTTCGTGTAGTGTGTGTTCTAATGTGCATTTTGTATGATGACACAACTACACAAAATATTTTTCAATCCATAGTTTTGATATTTTACAGATATTAATTAGAAAACGTCAGTTGAGTTTGACATGGCTTTAACACTATTGCCAGGTTAAAACAATGCACATGTTCAACTTTGATACATATATTCTAGAGTTTTTAAATTTTTAAATTATTTTAATATTGTTTTATTAAAAAAAAGAACAAAAAAGAAACAGAGCAGAAAAGAAGGGTTATCGTTGTGGGAGGTTCATGACATGGACAATTGGAAGGCACAGCTGGCAGTGGTAAAGCATTCTTTAAAATCTGAACAGTCTCCCGCTTGCAACACATGTTGATTTACAAGCACAGACACAAAAAGTAGGGTGATTAAGGAATCTATTCTCATTCATTGTACCCTGTAGGCAAATGTCTTCAATATTTAACCAAGAGATCGATGAAAGCAAATTGTTCACTGACAAACAGCTAGTTACTTTCCTTCAGGTGAAATACTGCTCTAAGTACTCTACCATTAAGAGGACAGTTGTCTCTCTTTTCCATTACTTCCTACATTTCTTCTCCTCCCTGTTTTTATTACCTCTCCTTCAAGAGTCTCCTTACAAGATAAAACTGGAATTATGTGGAAACACAAACCAGCCAGTTGCTACTGAGTCATATATCAGTCAAGCTCCAGGAGGGAGCTGCATGTTTCAGTTTCATGTATGCTGATAAATGTAATTTCAAAATGAAATATAGAATCCAGAGTGCACAAAAGTATTTCAGGAGGATCTGCGTGCAGTCTCTCCAACTGGGCAGTGCCATTTCACCTGTAGCACCTTTTAATCCTTCATTGGGCTAAGAATTTTCCAGTATCACTACTGGCCAGCACTGGAGGGGACACAGCCCCTGTAAAAATGATGTTATCATTTCCAAGGAGGTAACAGTTCTTTCTTGGTGCCATAAGGTCGAGTCTGACGTTCTGTATGATTTTTTTCACAGAATGCAGGTAGTGATGAGAGACTCCTCTCTTGTCATATCCTCTCCTTGCTATGGGAAGTGTGAGAGTAGTTGTGAAAATCTTTAAATAGCTACCAAGCTGGGACACAGTACATTTCAAAAGTGGCTGGATACCTTAGAAACTATCTTTCCATCTTTTGTGCCCTTGTGGCTAGGAAAGTGGCAACACATTGTCAGCTTACAGTATTCTACATGAGAATTATTTGGGCAGTTATATTTTCAGAGGGTCATATATGAGGAGCTTTTGATCTTTTTTGGCCATATTTATTAGGTCCTAAATTGCAAACCTGTCAATCTGAAGAAGCTGACCCATGTGGTTGACAATCAGCTTACAACATCACTCCAGTATTTAGACCATCCACAGTCTCTTATCTCTAGCATTCTACATATTGTTTTTGTCAAGAAATGACCCCATTTGTATGAGGCCAGCTCTCATATGCCAATTGCTAGTACTAGATCCTGACAAATCATTCTTCTCAAGGACTAAACTAGTATTTTCCGCCTATCTTCAGCAGCTACTCCTCCAGGTGCAAAGAAAGAAACACCAGAGAAACAGTTTAAAATCAAGAAAAAATATATTTAAATATGAACTGTATCTGACTGCTCTCTATAGATAATCTGCCCTGTCCTAGAAGTTTTTCTGTTTTCTAGGATCCTATCGTGCTTTGTTCTGTCAAACACAAAACTAAAACATATTTCCTGTAGCATTCCCTCTGTTATAATATGCTATTGTATGTTCTGAAAATCACTTTATAAAAGACTTTTCAAAAAATCTGTAATCATTATTTTTCCAAATATGCTCTTTGCTTATTTAAGAGAACTCTAAGTACTCTAGTGAAAATTGAGTTCTCAAAATTTTTATAGAGATATTTGAGGAACTTCTTCATTATCAGATAATTTTATTGCTTTTAAGAAATATGATTTCAGAGAAAGTGTCGTAACCAGGACTGGTAGCATTAATTCATGAGCAAGAAGTTGTAGTGGAAAAAAATAATATTGTGCTGCTAAAAATCTTACTAAATGGGCTTTGAAGACATGCCTATAAATATGGGAGGATACTAAAAATGTATTTTTTAAAATTAAACATTTATCTTCAGATATCATTATGCATTGCAAATATTTTCCCCCCTAAAATTAAATAAAATTAATTTATTTTAATAGCTTGGTACTCCACACTGTTGATTATTTATCAAATGCTGTCATAATAGCGTGGTAAAATAAACTTTGTCAAACAGATCTTTAAGGTGAGATATAAATCAACATGGCAATTTTGACAGCAAGAAAATTACAGCAGTTCAGATACATAGGTTTTATCCATATGTCCTGTGCATGCTGGTTAATTCTCAGTATGTCTTTAGAAATTTGTAATCAGTGTCACTATCTGGAATGCCTGTACCTACTAATAACAGTGTAAGAAGGGTGATTTGGGGTCAGGTCAGATGTTCGTCTAGTCTGGCATCATGTTCTTGTAGCAAATGCTACAACTAGAGCAACAGCAGTGCTGCTTCCCCTGCTCATATTGCATGTTCATCCAATTTCTGGTTTTAGTAGCATAAATATTTAGAATCATAGAATGGTTTGGGTTGAAAGGGACTTTAAAGGCCACCTAGTTCCAAATCCCCTGCCACAGGCAGGGATGCCATCCACTAGACCAGGTTGCTCAGAGCCCCATCCAACCTGGCCTGGGACACTTCCAGGGACGGGGCATCCACAACTTCTCTGGGCAGCATGTTCCTGTGCCTCATTACCCTCTGAGTAAAGAATTTCTTCCCAACATCTAACCTAAATCTCTCCTCTTCTGGTTTAAAACCAGTTGCCCTTGCCCTATCACTGTCTGCTTGTGTAAAAAATCACTCTCCCTCTGTTTTATAAGCCCCTATTAGGTACTATAAGGCTGCTCTCAATTCTCGCTGGATTCTTTTCTTCTTCAGGCTGAACAACCACAGCTCAGTCAGCCTTTTTCATAGGAGAGGTGTTCCAGCTCTCTGACCATCTTCATGGCCCTTGGCTGGACTCATTTTAACAGGTTCCTGCCTTTCTTGGCTGAGAACTCCAGGCCTGGATGCAGCACTCCAGGTGGGGTCTCCAAAGGGCAGAGTAGAGGGGGAGAATCACCTCTCTGGATCTGCTGGCCATTTCTCTTTTGATACAGCCTGAACTAAAGTCTATTTTATGATTCTGGATGTACTGTACTCTTAGTTTGTCCATATTCTCAGCTGGATATTTACCTGCAATTTTATAATTTCTCATATAGATCAGGAACATTATATAAAATAGAATAGCTATACATCATATAGTTTGCCTCATAAATCCCTACTCCTGATATCGAGGTATTTTTGTTCCTATGATCATGTCACTGAAATCCATCAATTAATCACAATTTCACAAAGTTGATTTTCCTGTTTCATGAAGCTGTAACTCCACAACATTGTGTCCCATATCTATTTGCTATAAAAAAGTAGGTTGAGCAATGCTCACCTTCTAGAATCTCTGGTCTCGATTCAAATATACTTTGTTACATCAAAAGGATCATCTATGCATACTTTCAATTTAGGTTTTCCCATCTGTGTTCATTTCCCCCTTATTCCTCTTGGCGTTGTATTGCCATGACATAGTTCCAGTCAGTTGTTTGCAGGCGGTTAGTCTGAACACTAGACAGAATGTATATGTGACAGCAACCAACTGGGCTGGTAATCCATAATTTGTTGATAGCAATAGACACAGGGCATTAGGGGATTGTAAATGAAGTGCTGATGTAGCAGTAATTACAGACTCAGCAGCGCTGCCAGAGTTAAGGATCTAAGTTTGCTTTGAAGTCTGTTTGAGTGGTTTGTGTAACTCAGCTAGGGTAATTTGCAGTTGAATGAAACCTGACATGGAAATCATCAGCTCAAATACAGATTTTCTTCTGATAGGGTTTAGACAAGATTTGAGAACACAGCAATCATTAGAGAAGAAGTTCATTCTGCCAGATATGGTTAGGTAATTAATCAAACATAAGCATTTTCAGCTTCCAAGGGTTTATTTTTTGAATGATTTACATCTTTGTTTCTGAAATATATTATTAATGAAATGGTGCTTGTTACTATTTTATGAAGCTGTCAAACAACAGTCACTCCCCATATATCAATGAAATGTGGTGCTGTGTCACGGACCAGTGTGAAACCACAACCAGAGGAAAGCTGAACTTTGAAATTAGTTCTAGGTCCTCATATGAGTAGCTCTAAATGACTAGTCCTAATAATATTCTTCATTCTTTCAGATGACACTGAAGCTTGGTCTCCTAAAGGGTCACAGTAGGTGAAAGCAAAAGAGGGAAATAGCAGAACCTATAAAAATTCAAATGGATATTAAATGAAGTTTTCAGCAGTGTTTGGGCTGTATTTCTTAGCATATCAGATTACTTTATTGGCCTTCACTCACTTCATTTGGAGCTTTCTCTGTGTTCCAAATTCAGAAGTTGAAAAAGAGGTTGCTGGCCAATCAGCACAGCAAATGATAATTACTACAGTTCCCAAAGGTAATAACATTTTCCTTCAAGTGACAGGTCTGCATAGCCGTGTGGTAACCAAGGTCACCTGAAAAACTGTAATCCTATCTAAATATTTCATCATGAGAAAGGAAGCTCTTTTTTTTTCTTTTTTTTTAAAACCTTACGAGTTCAACATTAAGTTCTTCTCAGTTCAGATTTGCCGTTGATGTATTTATCTTCCAGTACTGCATGCCTGTGCTTACTATTATCTATTTACTTTTTTCAGAAAATAAGTAAAATAACAGATTAGGTATTTGGTATAGAATGTTATTTTTACTTTATGAGATTTAATACAGTGACAGCCTCTGGATTATGGTTTCTCTTTTCAAGATCTCTTGGCTGTATTTGGATTGTTAATTTTACAGATGTGTTATTGAATTTCTAGGGACAGATAGAATTACAGAGCCATAGAATGGTTTGGGTTGGAAGGGACTTTATAGATCATCTAGTTCCAACCCCCCTGCCATGGACAGAAACAACTTTCACAGGCTGCTTAGAGCTCTATCTCATCTGGCCTTGAACACTTCCAGGGCTGGGGCATCCACAGCTTCCCTGGCTGTATAATGGTCTACTTTAATAGTGGCCCATGCTAAAGCCTGCAAGAACAAACTTGCAATAATTTCTCCTTGGGCTCAGGCCTCTTTAGTAGCAATCTCAAGGTTCCTATGTTGTTGGCACTCACCATGATGGGATTTGCTCCTCAGAGTTTGTAACATGAAATAGAAAGTGTTATAGGCAATACTACTATTATCATTTGTTGACCTGAGCAGCCAACATTCAAGCTTGTTTCAATTATAAGGAGAAATTGGATATGTTTCCTTGCTGTTGCTTTATTTATAGAATCTGTTTTCCTGAATATGGGATGAATTAAATAGAGGCATCTTGTGTTCATAACTTCAAGATTTTTTCCACTAGCTCCTGATACAGAACACTCTCACTGCTGGTTCTGAGGTTGCACTGATGATATTAAGCACTTTATGGGAGCTTAGGTTTCATTGGTCTTGAAATGCTCAGCCCCAGTATACTGCTGCATGAAAGGAATTTTATTTAGATGGACAAACTTGAATTCTGTGAATGAAACAACTGCCTTTGTGGCATATTTTATTAATAACTTTTCTTATAGCTTATAACTTAGCTATACCAAGATAAGTACTCAGCTATGGATGTGGTTCTCTCCATGTACTAATTGACAAAGCCCCAGTAACCTCTGTCTTAATTTCAGCTAGGATAGAGCTAATTTTCTTCTCAGTAGCTGGTACAGCACTTTGTTTTGGATTCATATGAGACTAATATCAGTAACACACTGATGCTTTGGTTGGTACTTAGTGCTTGTCCTGAGTCAAGGACTTTCCAGTGTCTTGTGGTCTGCCAGTGAGGAGGTGAACAAGAAGCTGGAAGGGAGCATAGCTGGGATAGCTGACCCAAAAAGGCCAGAGGGATATTCCATACTATAAAATGTCATGCCCAGTGTAAACTGTTGGTCACCTACAATGGTGACTTGGGGGTGGGCTGGTCATCTGTAAGCATGTGGTGAGCAATTGTATTGTGCATCACTTATTCTTCTTAGCTTTTATCTCTTTCTCCCTCTTGTTTTTATTACAATTACTGTTTGTTTTTTTTACTATTTTATTTTACTTTATTTCAGTTATTAAACTATTCTTATGTCAACTCACAAGTTTTACTTTTTTTTTCCTGATTCTCCTCCCCATCCCCCTGGGAGGCAAGGGGCAGTGGGCGAGCACTGCTGGCTTTCATGCTGAAAGTCTTCAAAAATAATAGAGCCTGTTTGACACTCCTTTCCCTGTCTTATTCTCCTCTCCCTCCCTCTCTGTTATTCTGTATTAAAGTGTGCTTTTCTCTCTTTCACTCAAGTGTATTCTGTGTTAAATGGAAAGTACTGTAAAACACTGAGGATAGTTTGGATTCTTGATGGAAATAGCATAAAATTTTTGAAGGAAATGAGGGGGAGTGCTGGTTAAAAATTGTTATTTGCACTCAGTATTTTTTTCTATAAATTAAGAATAGGTGGGATAGGTATTACTGGTGCTAGTTTTAAGTGGGCTATTCAAACTAAAATAAAAATTTCTGTTTGAATGGAAGAGGGGAAAAAATAACTGTGGGAATTCCCAAACACTCTCAAAGTTGCTGTTTTTCAGAATCTGTTTCAGAATCTGAAACTTGATGAGATCTGTGTTGTGGGTTACCCCTCTGGTTAACTACTGTTTGGGAGACCTGCATTCAGGTGGCTTTGGTTCTCTTCTGGACCAGAATTGGAGAACTTGGAAAAATCAGTGCCCTTCAGAAACATGGGTTGCTTGGGATTTTATATTTAACAGAGTAGTGCAAGAATTCCATACTCTGATGACCATCCAGCATGTGGGTCTCTGCTTTACTATATCTGCCTTTGGGAAGACTGCATAAATCTCTTGCAAAGTGTATTCATGGTGCATCTAAGGGAATTTGACCGTTTTCCTTTCCAGAGCACACAAATAACACTACAACCAATCTGACTGCAGAAAGGTGTTCACTCTTCAGAGATGTATAACTCACATTTCTTCTTGAGCTATCTAATTGATAAATGAAATGAAACACTTTCCTTGTATTATTTTTCAGGTAAAAAGGAATGAATGAGCAGAGTTTCTCAAAAAGCAAATCCTTGAATTGGGTCTTTGTTTCTTCTCAAGTTCTCACGTAGCTTTGAAAGACCTTCCTTGATACTGTTGTTTACTTTATCAACCATTTAAGTATGTTCTAAGAAGTTTGATTTCTCTTGGCTATGTTGCTGTGAGAATTCTTCTTGTTACTGTGTCCTTATCTGTTGCATGAACTACTTTGTAAATCAGAATTTATGTTATTCCCACCATGTGGACAGCTTCTAAACTCTGTTACCTGACACAGACTTGTGTTCAATCAATATAGGTGAAGCATATGTGGAATTTCCAGAAAATCTTTGTTAATTTACTGTCTTCATTTTAGGATCATGACTCCTTATGCTGCATGAACTAGAGTTAGACAAGGTAGGAAACTATGCTTAAAAGCTGTTAGACTGTTACTGGTTTTGACGGGGGAAGTAGAGGAAACACACACACACACACACACACACCCAAGTCCTCCAAAGCTTGAAAAATACTAAAATCTCTTTGTCCATGTGACAATAGTTTTTATTGGTGATATAAGCTTTTCAGATTTCTGCACTCAGTTTCATGGCTATTTAATACAAGTCAGGATTTAAATGCGCTGTGTGGAATAACAGCACTTGTGTGCAATGGGGAATTGCTGAAGAAATAAAAAGAAATATATTCAGCTATGCAATTTGTTCTAAGTGCTCTCTTTATACTAACCCCTTTCATAGACAATTTTAGAGCACATGTCCAACATGCATAGCAGAGAACTGCCCATGCTGGCTTCAGAAATGGAAGCCATGACATGGATGTAGCTATGCCCCTTCTAGCTTGAGCTGGTTCACAGCTCTTCGTTATGTCATGTGCATGTGCTGATGTTGTTGGAGATAGCTGCAGGCTGGCTGTGCTGTGTGCTGCTGAAGGGTGTAGATGTGCTCTTTGCATGTTTGTCAATGTCATCTTGCTTAGATTAACTTAGGACTGTTTGCAGTAGAGAATTCTCACAAAGCATCTTGTGCACTGCATGTTTCACACAGGTTAGTGTGGAATGTAGTCCCTCTGTGTGGGCAAATTGGCAGCCTTCAAAATAGAGACTGTGTGTCCATCATTGCCTCTTCAGATAACCTGAAGGCACTACTGGGACCAGGGGCTAGAAAAATACTAGATTTTAAATTCACAGCATCTCCCACTAAAGTGCTGCAGCTGTTGAACAGTTAAGAAACATTTGTATAGTGACAGGAGAGTCTCTTATTCCTCTGTTTGTTTAGGATCCATGTAAAGAATGATTTCTTGTGTTTGTTATATATTAATGAAACGGCACAAACTATACTTTATGATGCACTTGGGTGCAATAACTTAGCTGGATGGTTGAATACAATGTAAATATGCAAAAAGAATAGACTAATGGACTATCCTCAAGGACTAGCTAATATCTTCATTTATAATTATGTCATACTAACTAAATTTGAGAAGATTTCTGTTAGACACAAACATTACACTGTTGAAATGAAGCATTTCAGATTTAAGTATAAAAGGATGTCAGTATTTTCTCTGTGGAAATATGTTACTTATATTTATGTTTTTGTTTTTTTTTCTTTTAAATCTGTAACCCACCACTAATACAAATGCCTCCAGACAGTGAGCTCTGAGAGTGCTTTATTAGGTACTGCTTCTCTGCTTAGAAGAACCCTACAAACAAAATAAAAATAAAAACCTAAGCACATTTAAAGAGGAAAGAAACAATGGAGAAAAAAATAGCCAAGTTTTATTTCCAAGGAGAAGAAAAGTGCTTAGCCTGGGAACTTGGAGTAGTCTGTGAATTTGATCTGAGCTCAAGTGGTGACTGTCTAGCAAAACCTGCTTGATGTCACCTTTTCTGCACTCCATCTGACAACCTTCACCTGTCAGGAGTGAAATGTCTTGAGTGCTCTGTTGGCTGATCTAGTGAAGGGGTAGGTTGTTTTCTGGGGCTCCATCCCCTTATTCTGCTAGGGTAAATGTTCAGGTCACTCCTTCAGGCTTGCTAGTGCCAGTACTATTGCACTTTTTAAAACAACAGCTAACTTCTGCCATTTCTCTTCATGAAATTCTCACTGCAGGACCTCGGTGTGTGAGTTCTGAGCCTCTCCTACTTAATGTGAGTCCCTGTGTTCAGAGGGAGAGAGCCAGTACTGTGTGGGAATGTTAAGTGTTGGACTCTGTGGTGGGCAATCATTTCTCTTCTGAGAGTTTAATTGGCCAGATTTTGGGTCTTACAAATATTAACCCAAATAATTTGCAGATGAATATCTTTCTAACCTCTGTAAGATATTTACCTGGAATACTGGCTGGACAAAAGTACCAAGACCTCTGGAAAGCTCCTTATTTCCTAAAGATTAAGTGCAACATTATAGGCAAAGCTTGCCCATCTTTTCGTGAAAGAATATAAGGCCTGGAACATCTAGCACATGCATTTTCCATCACAGAGCAATGAACCAAATGTGTGTGTTGTGGCCCCAAGGGATAACTGCTGCCCTGAAGGAAATTTCTTTTTTTCTTTATTTAAATGCAGTTTATTTTGAACTATCTCTAGGTGCTTTCACTGGAACTCCTATTGCAGTGAAAGGTGATAGTTTTTCTGATACTCTCAATCAATATGATTGTGAGCTACTAGTTAAATAATGAACAAAATTACATTTTTTTTCATCTACAGTCTGCTGGGGTTGCTTCTAATGCTCTCCTCTCTGCTTTTATTCACTAGGGGAAATTTAAATAGCCTATTTAGTGTGAGTATAGTATGAATTTCCTTTATATTTGTAAAAGCAGTCGTCTTAAAGAAGTCATTAGGCTTCATGTTAACCTTTAATGTGATAGGTGTATATGATGAACTATTCTGATGCATCTGAAATTTACATAGATATTTCTTTGTTGCCACTCTTGTCACTGACTACCAATATAGCAGTGCATTTACAGTTTCAGGGCAACATCTCAATTTTCTGATATTTTGGTAGAGTCCTCTTGTGAAGTAGTTTTGGTATTGCAGTGCTGTATTGATTGTTCTAGATTCTTTTTCAACTAATATCAAATATGACAGGACTCCATCTTAGAGTTCCAGTCCCACTGCTTACTAATACTGCTAAACTTAAGTTTTGAGCAGTGTAATGCTTTTTTTTTCTTTCCTCCTGGAAGAGCTGGAGGCATTAGACATTTATCACTTTCTTTGCAGTACCTTATCCTTCCAGCCCTCACTGGGCACTGGAACATGAGCCGGCCTAATGAACTGCAGCAAGAGCATCTGTGACTCAATAGACAATCTGCTTAATAAATGTTTATTGATTTAAATTACAGATTATACACATGCATGAGATAGTGATATAAATTAAATTAGAGCTGCTTATGCATCTGTCTATACTGAGGAGGAGGGGCAGGCACTGATCTCTTCTCTGTGGTGACCATGACAGGACCTGAAGGAATGGTCTGAAATTGCGTTAGGGGAGGTATAGGTTGGATATCAGGAAAAGGTTCCTCACCCAGAGGGTGGTTGAGCACTGGAACAGACCCCCCAGGGCTGTGGTGACAGCACCAAACCTGACAGAGTTCAAGAATTGTCTGGACAATGCTCTCAGGCACATGGTGTGATTCTTGGTGATGTCCTGTGCAGGGCCAGGACAATGTTGGACTCCATGATCCCCTACAGCTTGGCATATTCTGTGATTCTGTGATATGTGTAAAAATTATGACAATATTTAAAGCAAGGCAAAAGGATTAACTGGTTGAGGGAGCAGCTGGTGGATTGCTGGGTTTCTTTCTGAAGGTGCTAATCAACTTCAGCACCTTTAGAAGGAGGTTTCTGAATATACCTCCAAAGATTGAAAGTTTTTCAAGTGCTTCCTTTTTGTACATTTTCAAGAACCTTATGGGACATTGCTACAGACCACATCTGGTGCAATTCTACAAGTAAAGGCACTTCTTGTATGACCAAGCAGTAAGTTTGACTTTGTGTCTCTCATTTGTGACATATTTCTGTGGCCATATTATATGGGAAATTATTTTTTCTCTTCCTCAATAAGCTGTTGACTCCATTCAGCTGTTAGAGGTACAGTACATGTAGCTATCCTAAAAAGTCTCTTATACATTTTGTGCACACTTACAGTTTTCCATATTATTGTTCCTGACCTCTTTTTTTTTCCCTTCTCAAGCCTCCAGTTTAGAAGTTGTTCAGCTATAGAGGATATTATTCTGTTTATAAGAAAAACACATCTGAAAGCTCCACTTTTTAAATAACTGGCTTTGATCAATAATTTCTGGACATTATTGCCAATAACTTCTGCTCTATTTGAAATAATAAAAAATTAATCAGACGCAATTCACCTGTATGATTTAGCTTCAGATGATCTGTTTCAGAAGTTCTGTTCCTAAGAGAAGCTGTATTTATTGCAGAGAAGAGTTGTGTAGATAGCAGTATTATTTTATGTCAATTTTATGAAGTAGCCAAAATTATCTGATTTTGCTGATTGACATATTCTGCAATATAACACAGTGGATCATGCTTATAATTGTGCTAACAAACTGAAATAAGTTTATAGTTCCAGCTCTATGATACTTTCTAAAACTAGCTTGGCCCCAGAGGTCAGTTAAGCAATCTGTAGGATCAAATTTTTAGGTGATGATTAGATGTTTCAGGATGTAGATACCTGCTTTTTTCATTTCAGGGGCCTTGTACAGATCTTACACAGTTGAAGTCTTAAGCAAGTGTTTCTGTCTGAAAAGTTATTGTCAGTTTTTTTCTCCATGTGTGAATCCGTCCTGTGGTTTTCTAGCCTCAAGGTACTTTCTAAGGGGAAAAAAGGGGATTTTAGGATGCTCTGTGATGGCTGATGTATGATATGCATCACAAGAGTTTCTTACTTCCTTACTGTTCAGATTGATTCTCTTTGAGAGGTTCAGAGATTTGACCTACACATAAAGAACTCAAATCTCACAGCAAGGTGAGATGTAAAATGAACACTCATTAGTGTTTCCTCCTAATTGGTTTCAGAGTTAATGTCAGCAGGTCAATCACAGCAGAGTAGCTATACCCAGCTTGTATAGCTTATGTGCCCCACTCAGGGTTGGGGTGTTGTTATCAGCACCACAAAGTGGCATGGATACACTTCAGGGTTTTGCCCAAGGATGAAGATGTGACCAATTCAGATTTCTTTGTGCTGCCAGAACTGCCCAAATGGAGTTGATTGTGGTTTTAGTTTTTCTCAATAGATATAACCAAGAGCCAGCAGGCTTTGGGGGTGGGAGGTGAAGGATGGGTGAGAGGCCATGGTGAGATACTTGACGTGGTTCTGTCTGAACATATTTCTCACTTCTGCATGTATTGCGCAGATGAGAGTGCTGGTGAACTTGATCAGCTGGTGAAAAGAGCTGGTCCAACTGAAGAGCAACCACATCAACTCCCATGCCTGTTCTTTTATGTTTGGATAATGTGAAGTTTTATGTTTTACTAAAATATAAATCTGGATCAGTTTAACTGATTTACCAGGCATTGGCATGGGCTGATGGTGGGGAAGCTGGAGTGGGTGGGGAAAATATGGTGCAGGTGGGAAAAGAAGAAAGGGCAATGACTAACAATGGTATTGGATGTATTCTCAGTATTTTAATAGAGTTGCTTAGTTGTCCTGATGCTCCATCGGATTTGCCTTTTTACACATGAGAATCTTATTAACTCATAATTATTTTACATTTGGTTTTACTTAAATTTGGTTTGTCAAGTAGTCTTGCACTGACTGCAGTCTAAAGAGGTTTCTCTTCAATCCTCATAAATACTTTGCTCACTTGGTATTTTTGATCTGAATCTCTTGCTTGTGGCTATGTTGACTTACTGAATGGTTTATTTCATTTATCATATCGAGATGATTATTATGTTAGCAAAAAGGCAAGTTTATGGTCCCTGTTTAGTTGGAGAACTGTTGCATCTTTTACTAATTATGCTGTCTGACTGGTGAGTTTTGGAAATGTCAGCTGCCTTCCATGAATCTTCCATTCATAATAGTAAATGTGAACAGCAGTTACTTCAGAAGGGTATTGAATGGCTAAATTAATGTTTGTAAATTATTCTGAAATCCTGAGATGCAAAATTGGCTGATGCAGTAATTAATGTTGCTAATGTTAAATATCTTCCAGTTTCTGTATTACATATTCATGTCCTTTAACAAGAGAAAAAGCAGAATGTAATGCTCATTGATATTTTTAACTTCTTCATTGGAGCTAATGTCTTATTAATAGCCTGGAAAAACTTCTTTGCAAATATGAGATTTAGCTCTTTTTCCTGCTACTTTTGAAGTCTAAAGACTCTACAAAGCAGCTATTACTTCTTCATAAACAGTTTCTGGGATGAATTCGCAGATTTACTTGTATTATCTTGGGGTAGTCCTATAGAGACTATTTCATTAATATGTAGAGCATGTTTGCTATCTTCATTTTTATGGTGTAGATTCATGGCAAATTCCTAGTTTATTCAGCAAGTGGCTTTCTCTGCTATATTCTCTCTATATAACAAATGCTTGTTTCTTTGGCAACTCAGACTTCATTATTGATATGAAATGAGTTTCCAGTGCAGCATTATTATTCTTTGAAAGCATTAAAGGACATTTTCAGTTCTTCTGTTCTATTACAATGAATACTGGATTTTTTTTTTTAGTAATTCTCTGACACCAGATTTCTTTCTATCATTCATGACTTTGCTTGCCACGCCACAGATAATTTTTTGTTCAGCTAGCTCCTTTCCTCCTTCTTTATAAATACATATGCTAAATCCTTTTTACACAGAGATCTTTAAAGCTATGGACAGTTTTGACAGTTTTCTATCTTTTTTATACTTTCTCAGGTTCTCATGGCCATGTTATACTGATAGATATTTCAGTTTCCTTCTTGCTATAATTTTCTCACTGAAGATTTTTTAATGAATTTGGAAATGAAATATTGCAAAAAGACATTTTTTACTTTGAATTTAGCTGTAATTTAGGAAAAGAATGAGGCAATTTTGCAGCTGAGGTAAAGCAGGACTTAGAAGAATCTGTGTATTACTACAGATTGTAGTTTGAGTGGCAGAAATGTCTACATGAAATAAGAAAGCATTAAAGTTTCACAGAGTTCAGTGGGCAGGAGTGTAATTTATAAACTTGGAAGGGAAAATAAAGAGAAATTTGCACAGAGTTCAAAATATTAATGCAATTGAAATGGGAGGAAAATATTTTGAGGAAAATTTTATTCAATCGGCTGATGTAGAGCAGACCAAATATGTTATAGAATGATAAAAAAACCCCCTGAAACCCTGAGGATATTATAAAAGTTGGATTTTAAATAACACAAATCGTCATGTTGTTTTAACACCAGTAAAATATAGTGATAGAAGAATCTGGAGTTCTGATACAATGGATATTTTTTTCCATGCTTATTTGACACACTTAGTTGTAGGTGAATTCCTAAATATTAATTCCATCAATAGTGCTGAAAAAAACCCACCTGAGATATTGAGATAGTATCAAAAGTTATTGTTGCTCAAGTCTATGGGAAAATTAAAATGGTACTGTTTACAAAGGCTTCAAGAAAAGAGCAGTACCAAAAGAATTATATGGTTTGAATACAAATGCCTTCTAACATCATTAAATTATTATGTAACATGATTTCCAATGTGAAAGACTGAAAGCTGTTATAATTTTTGTAACATAAATTGTTTCATTAAACAGACTACCTGGGATAGAAATGTTTCAGAAGTAAGACTGGAATGGAAATTTCTACTGATAACTATGCTTTAAAAAACAAATGAAGAATAGCCACAGAAGTGGAAAAAGAAATGATAACTTGTTGGATGTAGGCAACAAAAAACCCTCAACCCAGCAATACTGATCTTGATTGCATAATTTCAATGTTTAATGTGATGCTGCAAGCATTAATAAAACTCAAGTTGTGGGCAGCTATCCTCTCCTTCCATGTGAAAATGTAATTCTACTGGGTGATTTCCTGTGGTTTTATTGATAGGGTTTGTGGGTGCGATTATGGGGAGATGTTTGAAAGTAGGTGCTTCCTGCCAACCATGAATCTCATGCTATGCCTTCTCAGTGTAAAAAGGAAAAGTTAAGATCATTACCTCACACAGTGAAGTGGACTTCCACATTGCAAACTGAATCACTTTTGAACAGCCCAGTGACTCCAGATGTGAAATTTCTGCTTTCTATAACCTCCTCACCTGCCTTTTCAGCAGTCTGCTGGGATAAGTACCAAGGACTTTTGTAAAAAGGAATTTTTTGTTCAATCTAGTCCTCCTCTGTCATGGGTAAGTGCATAATTTAATTACTTTCATTGATGGTTTTTACTTTTTCTGTTGGTATTATACTGTTTCACCCCTGTTATAAGCTTTTTACCTCAAGACTGAGAATGGCCGAACTGTCCATTCTCTTGGATGTCATAGTAGGAGGGAATGTTCAGGATGCACCATGAGTGGACTGTGTGCTGTTCAGAACCTAGAGGGGAAGTTTGGCTCATGCACTTCTGCACTGGAACCTCAAGTGCAAGAGAAAGTCAGCCAGGAACTCTAAATTTCTCTAAATGATATAGATACTTAACATGGCTACATTAATACTATTTTCAGTTACGGAGATTCTTTTGTTCATTTTGAGACACATTTTTCATTTCACCATTAACATCTTTCTTCTGTATTTCATTTCTCATTTTCCCCTTTATTATTTATTCATAGCCTTTATATTTCTATGATTAGCACAGGCTACAACATTGTCTTTCCTTTTATCTTGCTGATTTTTACTGCAGCAGTGAAATCCACAGATAAGACTGTAGCAAATTCTTCATCCTCTAGTAGTTTGCATAGCCCTTGAGACAGACTATTCACTTTTTTACAATTCACTTGTTCAGTCTTTTCCTGTATAGTGCATATAGATGCAGATAATTTAGAACCCATGCATCCTCTTGAGTTAGAAGGAAAATCTCCTGAAAACAGACTTTTCAAATATTCCAAATTTTTTATGGTAAGGTAAGGGTATTTCCTTAGAAAAGTAAAATTATTTAAATTATTAGTAACATTATTTAAAGATTGTTTTTAATCCAAGATAAATATCTGTGTACTTGTCTCTTCTGTAGATATCTGCGGACCCTTGAAAACTCCCAGGTTTTCGTATAAGTGATGGTGAAATGCAGAAGTTGTAGGAACTAGAAGGGGTCAGAAGTAAAGCAGTACTCTGGATCTTGCTGTGTTGCTGGTACTTGCTTTGATGAGCATTACTGCTGAATCAGCTTGCTTTTGGAGGCTGTTTTCTTTGTGGAACAGATAATTTGCCAATGTATGTAGGTGAAAATGCCAGACCATAAACTGCTGCTGGGCCCCTGACCTACTTAATCATTCTTTTGGCTTGCTAAATTTGTCATCTGCCCCAAAATGAGGACTCTACCAAGTCTGAGCTGGGGGAGACAGAAGTGCCCTAGAACAGCTGGGCCTCTCCTTCAATGAGAAGAGAAGAGAATGATTTACGTATAAGTAACTTCTACTTGACTGGAGGGAATTTACGTGCAATTAATTCATCCCCAAATCTTCCAAGGCAAAACTTACAGAAAGATCTGAGACTGGCATACTGGATAGTGATGACAGAATGCCTGAATTATTTTATTAAAAGCCATTCTAAAATTTATTTATTTATTTATTTAATTTAGGACAAGGTATTTGAGGATGATTAATACTATGCTCGAAAACCATCATATTAATTTACCTTTTGTTTCAGCATAAAATGACCAAGATCATTATTAGGTCAAATGCTTGTTCCTGCACGGTATTAGAATTTTGTATACCAGGTATAAGTGTTAGTGGTTTTACTCAATAAAAAAAATATGCTTCTTTCTGTGTGGAAACCTTTGGAATTTATTCTGATTTTCTGGTTTTTTGTGTGTTACACTAACCTCTGTGTCTGTCGTGTACTGCTTTATGGAAAACAGTGTTAAGAAATACACACATAGCATCCAGATGTTTTTAGTCTGTTTTTCAGAGAGCACCCCCAATGTCAAAAATGATTTTTAAGGAAAGGAAATTATACCACAAGTACAGAATTATATTAGAGAGAAACTGGAACTTCATGAAGTGCACTGATGAGTGCTTTACTGGGGGAGGAGGTTTTCCAGGTATATGTCAGGTATGTGAATCAGTTTTCACTATAGAAAAAGGATTTCTAAAATTTTTCTGTTAGATGAAAATAGGAAATAAGTAGTTCTTCAAATACCAGCATATTGTTTCCTTGCCCAGCTATGGTCTGGTGAAGATCATATTCATCTGAGAGTTGTAGGTGCTGGGCTTTGCGTCAATGAGTACTGAAGTGTTTTGCACAAAATGGAGCACCTTTTACAGCACAGACCGAAAACACTCTAAACCTTTTAAATAGTATTCTATATATTCTTCTCTTTCTAAAGTGTATGCTCACCCATTAATTGCAATGAAAAAAATGTCTTTTTAGTATTCTTGGTGTTGCTGGATCAGCCAGCAATGTGAGCATTGAGGAGATACCTACTGTGTCAAGCTCTGAAAGAAAAGGTAACTCCTGCCTTAGGAACTAATCTGTGGTAGGGGTAAAAAAAATCAGTTTTATGAAACCAAGCAGTGCAGTGTTCTAGGGAGTATCACTCAATATTGGGACTGTAGAGTCTTAAATAAGAGAATAGACTATATATATATATATATGTATATGTGTGTGCATATATATGTGTATATATATATATGTGTGTGTGTATATATATTATATATATATGTGTATATATATAAACAGGTTGACTGTACATTGAAGTACTATGTCATATGCATGTGATTCCTGCAATTAGTTTTGAATGTGTTGAACTTCTTTCAACTTTTCTGAATAAGGTTTGACAAATTAAATAATTCAGCCTTATCTCAATGGCTTTGTTCCTAGCACTTTTTGTTCCAATAATAGTGCTACTTCTCTTTGCCTATTGATACCTCTTATCATAATGCTGTTTATAAAGGTACTGCAACCTTTCAAAAATTGTAGTGGTTCTATTTTTGCTTTCTCCAGGTCTGATTAAACCTTAAAATCATTGTCAGGAAGATTTTTTTCAAAATATTTATGCTTATTTTTTCTATTAAAAATATAAAATCTAAGTTCTCAAATTTCAGATTTTATCCTTGGCTTTCTTCTCTGGAATACTTCAATGACATTTAAGTAGTACAGAGACTTTGACCTTCAGTGAATGGTCTTCTGAATAAATGAGAAAATATGAGTGGATGAAAAGATAAATGCAGTGCAATTTTCCTGCTTTGTGCATAGTCTTCAGAGAATAATATCTGGTATTGGTGGCTAGACTAATTTAGTAATATGATAATTTTATTTCCTGGCAAATATGTATGACTCTGTGAGGATGATGCCTATCTAATTTAAAGGGGCCTCTACTAAAATGTAGGACATTCCAATTTGAATAATTTTCCTGTAGAATTAGTAAGAAAAAGATTTATCCTTATTTGCTACTCCTGAGTTCTAAATTATGAACATAATGTCTAGATTTTTGACCAGTTTTTTTTTTCAGACACCAGTTCCTTGTTGCTGAAGCGCTGAGAATGTTTTTTCTGCTGACAGAAGTTGTCTCTAAGACAACTTTCAGATATATGTTGAGGTGCCATGCACATAAACAGGCAATCCAAATATCACTTTACACATGTATAATATTGCTGTCATTCTGTGTCATTGATATTTTTAAATATAAACAAGATATAGATATATGACTAGGTCAGTATAGAACATTACAGGACATATCAAATTATGAAAATAATTTCATCCATTAAAATAAAGTGAATTTCAAATGCTTAGCAAAACTCCCATTATGAGTCAGTCATTCTAAATAAATTGTTTTAGTCCAAAACAATTTAAAATCAAACAAGCTGAAAATGTGTCTGGGTTTTGCATAACGATTTGCAGCACATCGTAAACACTCGAATTATTTTCATTCTTCTGTACTGATGAGTTTTTAGCCATTTAACTTGGGAAACAGTGTTTAATCACAGAGATGCATGCTCTGTAACAGCTGTTAGTAATTGCCTGGCCTATAGAGCTGCCGTAGGTGGAGATCTTGCTGCAGTTCTTCAGTTCTTTGGGAGGTATCTGCCAGGAATTTTACCTGAAGGAGTGCTTCATTGTCAGGCCCAAGCCAATGTAGCAAATGAATTACTGAGGCACTATCTCCCTCTTAGCAGTTCCAAAGAGATTTTACAACTTAATAAATATGCCAGCTCTAAAAGGCCTTATAAACTGTACTTGAGATGTATGCTTTATATTACAGGAAATTTATGTGAGGTATTTATAATTGCTCTTGTGATCAAAATCAAATGGGTTATAGATTCCTACAGTTGACAAAAATATTTCCATTAGTTCATTACCTTTGACATTCATACAAAGTTTGTTAATTCTTGCTTTGTAGTGGTAGCAAAGACCTTCTTCTGCATTGTCACTGTATCTTGTTAAAAAAAAGTCCTGGTAATAAGTATATTTACAGATGAGAAAACAAGATTTTTTTCTGAATTGGCAACTTAACATTCACCTAATTAATGATAATTCTTTTTCACAATGATAGATTTATGAAGTTTCATCTTTTTTGATCATGTACAAACTTTACCCTTCTCCATAAAAACACTCATCTTTTTGACTGGTGCATGGAAAATAAAGAATAAAAGTAATTCAGAAGGTTATAAGACCTGTTAAAGCACTAAGTATGAAATGGCTGTCACACTTCACTTTCACAACTTCAAGCATAATTATTGGTGTTTAATGGTTGACAGGCTAGGGTCAATTTTTACAGTCTAAATGTTAAAAGTGGATGATTGCAGCAATAAATACCTGTCACCAACATCTTTCAAGTAATAAAAAAAAAAAAATCCACTTGTATCTGGTCAGAGTGATAAAAGCACATGAAAGTGCACAAATTAAATGACTAAAAGGATTTGTTAGGTTAGAGCTGCTGGACTTCACTATTTATCTCTTTTGAATAATATTTGTATCTATGAATTAGCAACTATTGTCAGAGAGAAGCAAATCAGAGATGAGGACAAGAGCAAGTATGAGTTTTTCGTCTGCATTTTATTAGGCTACCTGTATTTATGAACAGTGTATGTGGGACTTGGTAATAAAGTATCTGATCTTGTGCTGATGAGGCAAGAAAATGTGTTCAGCAGTAGGTTACGAGCCCAGCTCTCGTGTCATCAGCAAACATGTTTTAGGATACTAACACTTTAATGTATTGAAACTCAAATGTTATTACTTTAGAATATATTTCTTTTGGCTTCTATTGCCTTTCAGCTCTGGTACTGGAGATACAAAGGACAAGTAGTATCTGACAGTCTGGTTAATGCTTAGGTAAGCCACAATAAAGCTTTTCAAGTTCCTAAACAGACTGTAAGTCTGACAGCTGCTTTGTTTACTTTGCCATTTGGCTTTAGATCATGGTGGAAAGGTGGGAGGGAGGGATGAGGTGCCATTACCAGAGGTGAGTGAGAACCACCCTGCTGTCTGACAGGATGTTTCTGCCACTGGATCATCTCAATGTTAAGATCTAGGCTTTTAGTGCAACAAGGTGTGGCCAAAGTAGAGGCCAATGACTGCTACTTCCTTCTCACTCTTCCCTGCTCTTTCTTGCTCATGACCTGCACTATGGCACACGCACTCCATGCCCACTCTTGACTTCTAATATGCCAGCCCTCTCTGCTAGACTTTTGCTGGGCTGCAGACTACTCTCTGCACAGCCCAATGAAGCCAGGGCTCACATAAACCACCAATTATACCTTTTAACCACAAGGGAATAAAATTGTTTTACCTCCCTGCTAGCAACAATTCTCTCATATTAAAAGCCCCTTCCATTTTAGGCAGCAGGTTTAACTTTACTAGGCCATACAAGGTACCTATACCAGACCATTGTTCCCAGCTCAGCACTACCATCCTTTTTAGTTGCCCTTTTGGATATTCAAAGGATGTGATCTTATTTGCATCTCCTAACCAAAACCATGTAGAACCCATAACCGATGAGTTGCTGGGAGACCATTCACTCAGAGATGAGACACAGTGTTTCATCTGTTCAGCAAGCTGAACTGTATGATTCCTTCCCCCAGAGGCCTGGGACTTTTCAATCTGCTCTCTGCCTCAAACATGTCCTCAGCTGTTTCAAACCTTTCTTTTAAAAATCAAACAGCTTTTCTTTCTGCTAGAAATGTTCTCCTGATAAACATTTCCAAACTTGTTTCCATAGCACTGTCTTCCCTTCAAAAGAAACTGCTTGTCCCTCCTGTTTTCAAAGTAGCTGTACATTTCATGAGCAGGGTACACTGGTTGTGCCACTGTGGCTTGGATCCGAGCTCTTGCCAAAAGATTTCAGTAAAAATACTCTTCCCTGCTTTGCACTCTACAAGCGTCCAGCCTGGGCAACTTTGGAAAAATGCTCTCAAAAGCCATGTTCCTCATAATGCCGATCAAGCCTTTGTACACAAATGGGCAGGGAATGCAAACCTTGTCTTACAAATATTCAGCTGCCCAGTGCACATCAGCTGATCATTTATAGAGGCAAACACCTGCAGAAATACATTAACTGGTGTCAGTCTAGTCTAAGTGGAAACATTTCTGCTGTTACAGATTTCACGAGTGTTGCTTTCCAATCTTTCATCAGATTTACAAATAACTGTTCATTTACTTTCTTCTTCTGGTACTATGCTCGGAACTGTTTATGCATTTGATTGATATAACTTATATTGCTTCTGCATTATTTATACTGTGCTTTATACTGATTGTTACAGAGTTCTTAGCCAATGTACACTGCCTCACAGCTCAGCAGACTTTGTGGTTACAGCAATAAAAAGACTGCAAAGGTATTTTAGATGCAAGTTAGAATTGAAAAGACTGACTACTAGACAAGCTATGTTTGAGTTGAGCACAAAGAGACTTTCACATCCCCTAGAATCAGAACAATATTAAAAACTTTCCCAAGCCATGAATTTATTTAAAAGAAAACCTCAACATTGTCCCCTCCAAGCTGTACTGTCTTGAACTGGTCTTGGAAAAGGCCAAATCTTAAGGGTTTCCCTCTTCACTGAGGAGGTTTTTTTGACACTCTGACCTATATTCAAACCACATCCCTTTCAGACAAGACTTTGGTGTGAAAGAGAGTGAAGGTTAAGCAGCACTCCCACAGCAGTGTCCCAGGGGTTCAGGATCCCCTAAGGATCAGGGTCTGCGCACCAGAACACTCCCCACCTCCCCAGAAAGAAAACTGGATAATTTGGATTAAAGTTATACATGGCATGTGCAGGACAACCAAGGGATCAGGCCCAGCCAATATGAGTTTATGAAGAGAAGATCCTGCTTCCCCTACCTGATCTATGACCAAGTGACCTGCTTAGTAGATGAGGCAAAGGCTGCATATGTTATCTATCTAGTCTTCAGTAATGCATTTGACACTGTGTTCCACAGCATTCTCCTGGAGAAACCGATGGCTCCTGGCTTGGATGGGTGCCCTGTTCACTGGGTGAAAAGCTGTCCAGGCCCAGAGAGAGGTGGTGAATGGAACTACATGCACTTGGCTGCCAGTCACTCATGGGGTTTCCCAGGACTCATTATTGGGGTTTGTCCTGTTTAACATCTTTATTGATGATTTGGATGGGGGGATCAGGTGTACCCTCAGTCTGATGGCAGAGAACACTTAGCTGGGCAGGAGTGTTGATTTGCTGGAGGGCAGAAGGGCCCTACAGAGAGATCTGGAAAGGCTGGGTTGATGGGCTAAGGACAACTGCAAAAGGTTCAACAAGGCCAAGTGCCAGGTCATGCCCTTGGGTCACAATAACCCCATGTAGTGCTTACAGGCTGGGGGTAGAGGGGCTGGAAAGTGGCCAAATGGAGAAATACCTGGGGGTGCTGGTTGTCAATGTCTGAGCCATCATGACATCCTGGCTTGGATCAGCAATAGTGTGGCCAGTAGAACTAGGGAAGAGATTCTCCTTCTGTATTCAGCAGTGGTGAGCCTGCACCTTGAATCCTCTGTCCAGTTCTGGGCCCGTCACTACAAGAAAGACATTGAGGTGAAGTGTGTCCAGAGAAGGGCAACAAAGCTGGTGACGCATCTAGAAAATATTTCCTCTGTGGAGTGATTGAGGGAGCTGGGATTTTTCAGCTTGCAGAAAAGGAGGGTCGGGGGGACAGCATTGCTCTCTACAACTCCTTAAAGGATGTAGCAAGGTGGGGTTGGTCTCTTCTGCCATGTCTCAAGAGAAGGGATAAGAAGAAATGGCCTTAAGTTGCATGAGAGGGGGTTCAAATTAGATACCAGAAAAAATAAAGTTGACTGAAAGAGTGTTTTGGTGCTGGAATAAATTGCCCGGGGAGGTGGTGGAAGCACTGTCTCTGGAAATGTGCAAATTTGTCTGGATGTGGTACTCGAGGATATGATTTAGGGGTGATTATGGTGGTGCTGGGTTGATGGATGGACTAGATGATCTTGCAGGTCTCTTCTAGCCTTGATGATTCTGTGAAGAGGATTTGGATAATTAGCCTAGAATAGCAGTGCTTATGAACTACAGAATTGCCACAATGGTTTATCTCAAACTGTTTTCAAAACGGATCATGTTAAACCAGATGTGGCACTCTTATCATGGACCAAGAATATTCACAGATGAATTATTTAGGGACTGCTGTTTTGGAAAAAATGATTTTTGAATAAGTATTTCTGAGAAGTTCACGTGTAGAAAGGTTTTTCTGCTGATGCTTTCCACAGTTCACTCATCACTCACAACATTTAGCATAGCAACAATCTGGAAGCAGAGGTGAAAATAACCACAAATCTCACTTGATGTGCCATGTGGGTTGTTTTTGCTGCAAGCAGTTTAGCTGTTCCTTTATAGCCATTAAAAGTTTATTAAAATGCATGAGAGACATCCATTATAACCCTGAAAAAAAGTCCATTAATATTACATATCAAATAAGAGTTATATCTACACATTCCATCCCCAAAACTTAAAAAACCCATATTTAAATGTAGAAATTTAGAAATGCCAGGAGAATATTTTTATACTGTGCTAAGTAATTGATTAAACTATTAAAAAGTGGATCAATAATGAGACCTTCTGCCTAGAAATCTGACGAGTTCCAAACAATGCTGGCATAGCTCCAGGACATCATGATTCAGCTGACATTTCCTGACCTTGCATACTTTGAAGGCAAATTGTATGGCCTTCCCACAGTAGTTCTGAGAAGAATGAAAATAACCCATAAATATTTGAAGGTTAATGACAATGAGGAAGAAAAATCCTTTAGAAAAATCCACAGTGGTTCAAATGGATTTAACAAGATGATATTAAGAGAAAGGTGAAATGTAGATATATTATGACAAGAAAATTCTTCCTAAACTACTCAGCTACATGTATTTAAATACAAAATAATTTCTCTAGAGAAGTGGGGATATAACATTCTTACTGGGATCTTTTCATGCTGGTCTATTCACAGATTATATTTGCATGCAGCAGTGATATACTATTGACAGTGCGTGGATTCTTTGTCTAGTTTACCCATGAGGTCTTGTTTCAGTTACATACTGTGAAACTGATGTAGGGTGAGTTTCACAGGTGTATAGAATACGAAGAAGTGAACGAGCATAAACTGGTGTCATAAAACTACATTTGTTCCTTCTCCTTCTCCTTCCTCCTTGTTCATTTGCATCTTTAAAGATGTTACTGTTTTCTTTGTAGTCAGCTCTAGCTGTGTTTTAGAGTTTTAGCCCCACAGGAGATTTTTACTGCAGGATCCTCTGAAAATTAGGTATTTCTTTTCCAAGTTATGTGCAATGTTAGTACATCTGTGTAATTCTTGCAGTGCAACTCAGCAGGCTTTTGCCAAGTAGTAGCTTTCAAGATAACCCTGTATTGGTCTTCTCTGGAAGCAATTGATTAGTAGCTTGGCTTTAAACAAAATATTTCTCAAAAATACTTTCTCCTTAAGTAGGCTTTTCATAGCTTGCAACCATTTTCATTCTCCAGTAAATTATAAGACCTGTATTTTTGGAGGAAAATTATTATCATTCTATACTAGGCAGTTAATATGTGCTGATCTCAGCCAGCAGAGCCAAAGATGTCTATGAAACATGCCAGGTGGATAAGCTGCATTGCAATTAGAGATGAGTCATCATTTGTTTGTATTTATTCACTGATGTCTTAAAATTGGAATCCTAAAAGATTACGAGGAAACCAATTTTAAAAATATTCATCTTTATGACAACTTCTGAAATTTTACTGCGGAACTTAATCCTTCCTTGCAGAAGCCCAGTTTTCACAACACCCTCAGTATTGCAGCATAGTATTTTATGTTGTACTCTCTAGCTAGAAGATATGAGTACAATTTTCAGTGTTGATATGAATCTGCTAGTGCAGAGTTTACCTGCTAAGTCAGGAAATGTTATTAACAACTTTGTCCATTGAAAAAGCAGAAAAAATTAACAGAGCAACATGAGACAAATTATTAGTCAACAAAAGTCTCCTCTATCTTTGAAAATGCTCTGGTTTCTTCTACTTATGAAATTAGAGAAGCAGGCATTGCAAACATGTGCAGAACAACTTAATATTACATTTGCAGTGCATTGGAAATGTTTGGTATACAACACATAAACTCTGCTTACAAATTAGATCCCAATCACTTTTTTCCTGACTTTTTTAGATTCTTTTACATATATATCAGCCAAAAGGGAAAGAACTAGCCTATGTACAAAATTCCTGACATTTTTTCTTGCTGCTGTTACATATGTAAGTGGTGTCCTATCGTAATAACCAATTTATCAAACAGTGTTGTTTGGTTTTGAATAAGGAAGAATAAATACACCTTGCTCATGAAGAATTGTATAGTTTCTATATTCATGTTTGCAAAATGAACTGAATATGCTGTACCAGATTTAACATGTCCAACAGTTTCTGTGGCATAATATTATTACAGAGAAGGGAAGAACCCAAATATAGCCTTCTGTGAAAACTGCAGAACATTTAGACTACAAACTATTTTGTTATGATTGTAATGTCAGTATTAATTGAACCAAGAGACATCTTTTTGATAAAGGTAGAAGTCCTTCAGCTGCAACCTAAAAATGCACAGTTTCAACTTATCATAGTTTAGGTGAAAAGGGAACAGGCAGTTTGGGGCATATAGCTAGGGAGTACTCATCCCAAAAATTGCTTGCTCTGGAAATCTAGTACCCATACATCTCTCCCATTCTTTTGCAGTCCAAGGTTTGAGAAGTCAAAAGAGCCTGAAAATGGACTTCACAGAGTGTTTCAATGCAAGTAGACTGGAGACATTTGTGTGCAGAAGTCTTTGTACTAATGTGTGTCTGAACTCTTGAATTATACAAGCAGAAACTTTGCTTTATACTTGGATTTAAATCCTGAAACTAGTTCTGTCTAGAATAATGCATAAACTATAACGTTATCTCAGTTTTCCATGGGCTATAGGAAAAATTAGTGGGAACTGGTCATCTGTTCCAAATTTATTTCCATTTAATCAAACCCTCTCTGTACTGGTGATTACAAAGAAATTATTTTTTTAACTCTGCCCTTTATACATTTCTGTAGCTATTACCACAATATGCCTAGTGAAAATATGTTCTTAGCTGCAGAGAGTTTTGGAAATTTCCATAGCAATTTTTTTTGAGTTTCAGGCTTGTTTGTGTATGTCAGAATTTTAAATTTTCCTGCCCTATGGCTTTTAAATTAACCATAAAAACATGCATTAATAAATCCTTGTTTTTTCCCTCTAGATAAGTAAAACTGATTTGAAATTGTTTATCCTAGAAGTCCAGAGTATTTCTAATTTCAAATTGTAAATCCTGTATTTCATATATTGTTATATTTATGTTGCACTTTTGATTTTAACTGTCAGGCGCCATTTATCCTGACCAAAAAAAAAAACAATATTAAAAAAAAATTAAAATAATACTATGTATGTTAAAGAGCATTAAGTGTTGGTTAAATTATAGCCCAAAAGTCAAATGTTTGTGTCTGTGAATATGTAACAGAGTTAGTCTGGCAATGGGTAGTTTTGAAAATCTATTCTGTGTACCTAATTCTCAATGATTTTCAATAGGAATCTGTTTCTTGTGCTCTGCAGATGTCACAAAATTATTTAAAGAATGTACCTGAATCTGTAATGGAGTATCATTGATTCACAAGGATGTTGCAATGAACTTGAAAAATAGCAAATCACTCCCTGAGAGTCTGTGGCAGAGAGTTAATATTTGGATGGCATAGGCATCTAAGTTTTAAGACTTGGGCATTACTAGATAGAATTGATCACTAAAATATAGTAAAATTCAGGGTAACCTGAAGACTGATAACCTGTAATACTTTCCTCTTTTGCCTGTTTTTATATCATAGTTTTACTAGCCCTGTGGTTTGAATAGATAAAGCAACATACTTTAGCATCCTTCCAAGATCTGAATTCAGTTTTTTTCTGAGATATGGTTTGATAATAATTAATTTTTTCATAGTATCATTAATTGCATTAAATCTTCTTCCACTTCTGGCTAAGAAGTAGCATTGGTAATAAAGAGGACTGCATGAGATTCATTATTGTGGAGCCATGCAAAGGGAATATAGAACATAAGACCTGTACGTAGGCTGAAGAAATGCTGTAGAATGGTATATCTGAGGACATAGAGAACATATTAGAAGTGTGATGATTGAAATAAAGTAGTAGTTAATCATTGTGTTAATAATGTTAATCAATGAAAATTATTTTCTTGCAAAATATTTCAAAAATTGTGTAAGTGTAAGGCACTTCTTTTCGTCAAAGAGTCAAATTCTTTTTTAATCAAAAGTACTGTAGAAAAAAGAAAGTTTCCAGACTAGGAAATACTCGTGTAGCTCTTAGTGGTGAAAGGGAAAAGTGAAATAATCAGGAATGCTTCTGGAATATGGCCACTCTTGGAAGGGCCGGATTGGCTACTGAGTGGTATTGTCAATTCTGTTGGAAAGGACTTGTTCCCAGGTTTACTCTGGAGTGAGGAAGTACAAATGAAGTCTTCTTCAGGCCTTGTCTGCCATACTCATCTCATGGTGTGTTGGTGATGAGCCAAGCACTTTCCCTAGAGTATATTTAGGGAGGAAGGACTGGGAACAGTGATGGGTCAGATATATTAGAGAAAGGGAGCTGATTTTGTGGTTTTAACCTGTAAAAAACTATTTTATCATCAGAAGCTATTCTTTATCAGCTGGATAAAGACAATTCATCAGTTGGGATAATTATATACATATATATACAAATATTGGGATCTGTTATACTACAGATGAAGTAGTTGTAATAGAGTATGCAACAAACCTTTGCTCTGTTGTATTTTTTCATATGTAGTATGGCCTTCATAACTTTGTATATAATGTGATGTTGTGAAACCAATTTCCAGTGAAACCATTAATTTCAAGGTTTTCTTTCAGCCTATTCTGGTTTTGTTTGTCCTGACTCATTAGTAGTCAGCTTTTTATAATGAGATTTTCATCAGGATAGTACAGGTTTATTTTTTAGTACTCTTTCAGGGGTGAAACAAAGCTGCTTAGACTAGCTTTTTAGTGCCAAAAGGGGTCAATACTTGCTCTGATAAAAAGAAGCAGCTAGATCAAATATCTTATTATTGCTCCCTTGCCTGGATGTTCTTTTCTAGTATTATTTGCTCTGTTTCATTTTAGTACTAGCAATTATGTCTTGACTACCTGGACAAAAAATACAACCTGATGAAGGACCAACTGCAGACACAAAGTTCACCCGAATTTTGTCCTAAATCTTGCAGAATTTTGAAAACAAATGTTTCAGGTCAAGCCCCTCAACATTTCTCATCAGTCACCTCAATCTTCACATCAGAAGATGATTTTATACTGGAAGCTTTATGAAATACTATACCATATTTATGAAGATAGTTTCTCACCCAAAAGGAAGGAAGTTAGAGAGAAAATTTGTCTTTCATATGTCTCTCAGGGTCCACCAGGCCTGTGCTATCATGCAAATAAACCAAAATCACGCAGTCCCCCCAAGCCATTCCTATCCCACAGTGTTTATGAATTGTTGCAATTTGTTGTTTGTAAAGAAGCAATTAAATGCCAACAGAACAATTTTTTTTTGTTTGGCAGTCAGCTGTCTTAAAACTTTTGATATCTGTAGTGTTATTTTTTTCTCAAAATATTCTCAAAAAATGAGTATAAACAAACCCCCCCACAAAACAACAAAAAACCCCCAAACCAAACAAAAAAAAACCCCCAAAAATAAAAAAAAAACCAAAAAAGGAACCCCAAAAAAACCAACCAAACAAAAAAAATGCAAAACAAATAAAAAACCAAAACTCCAAACAGTTAAAGAAATCTCAGCTTTTAGTTCACAGTCCTTCATTAATTTCAGAGCTCGAGCTGCTGCCACTGACAGTTTCCACTGGAACCTCCGCTTCATTAAATAATGTAAATTTCTAGCTTGGTGAAAATATAACCTAATTGCAAGGATAGAAAACTGATACCCAAAGTGGTTATCTCCCTGCTAATTTTATATGTTACATTTTGGAAAAGAAGAAGGGATTAAGAGAGATCTGATTCATAGTCTTGAACACAGAGTTGGCAGTGTTTAATAACAGAGCATGGCACATGAACAGTCTACCATAGTTCTGTATGCATTCTGCTAAAAGTTTTTGCAAAGGAATATTTTTCCAGATGAAATTGCTGTCTAGCTGAAACCAAATTTGCGGGTGGAATTGTGCTTACTTTCACTAACTGGCAGTTTGCCTGATTTCCTTACTTGATTTGGGTTTATCAGCAAGTCATCAATATTAATTAATTTTCTCTTTTTTGAATTGGTTCTAATCATACTCTAATTTAATACTTTTCATCTTGGACATATGTAGCATCCAGACAGAGACTGTCTCTGGCCAAAATCATGTTCAAAAAGACATTACTACTTTTGTACTTGGTACACGTGGGATAAAACTTTTAAGCTGTTGGGAACGTGAAACAATTTTAAGCTGTATTTGAGATGTGTCAGGAATTCCCTATTTTCTTATTTCACCCTCAGTCTGCGACAAAGCATATATTAAAGAAGAGGTAGGCAATTTATATCTCATTTAAAGTGAAGCTTTATGTCTCATATATGTTTCAGTAGGAATTGACAAGATACTCGAGTTAATCACAGAATCATAGAATGGTTTGTGTTGGAAGGAAGGGCATGGATTCGGATGCCATAGTCATGCACATGGCTCAAAGAACAGAAGGCTGAATGTAGCACAAAAGATTAATGTGACATTTTTCCCATTTAAAAGAACCATGGATGATCAGAATAATGTCATCTCAGCCTAAGAGGTCAGGAGAAAAATTCATTGTATACTCTTTTTAATATTTGTTTATGTTGAGGTAGATTCATAGAGTTGTCTTAGTATGTTTTAGCTTTTATGTCTACTAAACAGATATTCTGAAATAAATACCTATGATTGAATTATCTTGTATTTAAACATAACATAGCGAAAATGAGACTGTAGTCTTCTATTGCAGAGTTGTATCACAAGACTGTGATTATCCTCTGAGCTAAATAATGATGTAATAAGATTAATTTTAATATTGATATTAACCTCAGCTGTTTACAAGAGGATCAAAAATGTTATTACAACTGCTAAAGGTCTGAGCCAGAATTTATTGTAAGCAATGTAGCCAGTCTCCAGCAACTCCTGAAAGATGCTGAATTCCCATTTCTGTAACATATTTTACCTCAGGGAAACAGTGATATGTTCTCACACTGTAGTCTAATGAGATAAACAAAACTGAAAATAATGTAAACAAGTCTTAACTCCTACCCGTATCCTTTCCCCCTTTCCTGGTTTTTGATCTGCTTTGTAGAACTGCTAATTTTTCTTAGATATCTGGGGTAAAATTTACAATCAAGCAATGTATTTGAGGAGGAAATAGAATATGTATCACTGACTTACAGGTATAACAAACTTGAATAATTTTTACATACTAAGTTTCAGTTTGGAAATTTTAAATTTGGAAAATTCTGTCTAGGCTTATGAAAAAAAAAGCTCTCCTATGTTCTCATATTAGTTTTTCACTTAATTAGACGTGTTAAGACTGTGGTGGTTAGTTAGCTATGTGAGGGTATATTCCAGGTGCCAGAAAGAAAAATTGCATTGCAGTCTGTCTGTAGATGCTGACAAGGAGATACTGCTGTCTGTCCCTTACTGAATGTGTGTGTAGATAGGAAGAGGGAGGAGAGAAAACCTGGGCAGCATTTGTTAAGCTTTACTTTCTCTGCTTTTATAGCAGGCATGTTAATATTCATACTCTCAAAAGTGCTCTCAGCATTCCCATAGGGAGCTACCTGCTACTGCCCATTTCTGTAGTAGGTCTCCCATGTCCTACTTGGTGCCTGTTCCTGAACTCACACACCTCCGGTCCCATGCCATCCCTACTGTTAATTGAAAACTCATGATTAAGTGTTTTGTGCATCAGCACAATTACAGGTCTGACCTCAGCTATTAATGACAGCTCACTTAGCAAAAATGTTTCTTGAAACAAATGTGCTAAAAACATTATACAAATGCTGGATTGAAATAATTTTTTGTAATTTATTCACTCCCTCACTATGAAATAATGTATTTGTTTGTTTTTAGTATTTTCATTGCAGAAAGGGTTCAATAGCTTAAATATTGAAGTACATCGAAATATATTCTATGTAAAGTCAATGCATATCAAATGGCAAATATACTCAATGTCAAACTTTGTGTTTAAAACTCGTAAAGGACAAATACATGAGAATGTTTTTATTGAAAATTAATTATTATAATAAGACCAGTACCATTACTATACTAATAGGTATTTGACATAGGAACTATTTGCTTATCCAAAATTTGTGTTTAGTTCTTTAACTGTGTTCTTGCGTTTCATTTTCACCTTTCATCTGGAAAATAGTTTTCATCACAATGTATAATTACCATTTATCCTGGCTTTGCTCCATTGTGTAAACCACAAGCAACAAATGAGCAGGGGCTTTTCTAATGTTCTCTGCAGGGGATTCATTTTGCTAGTGCTGAGTGTTTCAAATTATGATGAATTTACACACTTCCAGTGGTTGGTTGGTGAGTTTTATGTTGCTATTTTTGCCATACCATGTTTTACCTAGTCTCTTTGAATGAATGTTTACCTAGCCTCTATGAATGTCCATATATCTATATATCTATGAAGCTGTAATGAAACTCTTGTTAGCTCAAAACTGCTTCATAGAATTTTACATGTTTTGCTGAGTAAGTTTCTGTGAACAAAAGCATAGATAGTGAGCCATTACATAATAACTTGTAAACTGGGAGTAGAGCTACCTGTCTGGGAAATGGAAGAGAGATTCAAGTCCTTGCTTTGCCCAAATGAAAGCAAAGGCATTAACCGGAATCTCTGCTTGAGGGGAGTTCCTTGTCTTGGTGAACACTGAGAGGTAAGCTAATCCCGTTCTTTTCTGGGTTACTTCAAAAAGTAAGCTGACTTTTTACCCTTCTAGTACTCTAGTAAATCACTGTCTCAATCCGAGTGAACAGAACAGAGTGGAACAGTGTGAGCAAAGGGGCTTGCATCACTCTCAGTGGTATCTGTGTTCCCCTGGAAGAGCAGGGTGAGCATCACACTGCACTGATCACCACAGGCCGCTTCCAGCTGAGACATCAGCTCAGGCACCGCCAGCATGGGCATCTCCATGTCCTGATTCTCTGAGCAGTATGGAACTGTTCTGTTTCTGGCCTTGAACTGGCAGAAGTGGGTGCTTAAACATGGATTTCCCACTATATTATTGCAGCCTTTTCTGAAAAATTGACTGTTTGGGTAAGGATCAAGGAAAGGAAAGAGTCCTTGATCAAGATAAAGAATATGTGCCTTAATGACTTCATTCTTCATGCTCATCAGATACTACAGGATGTTTTAAGGCAGTAAGATTGTATGACTGAGCATTGGAAAATTTCAGAATAGAAGACTTGTAAAGCCAATAACAATAACTTGGTTAAATAAAGGAAACACTTTTTTCCTTCCAATAATACTGGGAGAATGTAGCAGAAAAACTTCCTCTCAGTTCAAGGATGTTCAGGACTAGGATTTGGCTTCTCATGGACTGCATAGATAAGAATTTGTTGTCAAATAAATCGCTTAAGTTGCTGTTTTGTCAGTTTTGTCTGTGAAGTAGCTGGAGCAGTAAAGCAAAGCATTTTGGGCATGTACAGAATGTGAATAAAGATTCAAAAAACTTTAGGAAAAAGAATGTTGATGCAAGAAGCAAGAAAATCTTGATTATTTTTTATATATCAACTTTACTAGCACTTCAGTGGAATATGGCAAAACAAGATGATAACTAAAATGGTTTTTTAAAGTGTAAAGGTACAGGAAGAGGAATCAAATTAATATAGAAAGGAACTAAATGGTCACTGTTTTATACTGAATTGTCTATATGGATTAAAGCTGATTTTAGTGATGCACTTTTTTTGCCAAATGGGTGTATACTCACATGCAATGATTCCTATGCTTAGAAAGTTATAGTAACTGTTTCCTTAATTGTTTAATTAGTGCTTTAACCAGGCTTTCCTATTTGTCATTATGATTTTATTGTCCTTAAGCAAAGATCTCAGGTTCTCAGATACTAAGATCTCTTTTGAAAAGATCTTAGAATATATACATTTTTACTAGCTAAGCTTTAATTGATGCAATGGAAACAGTAAATCAGCCAAAATTCCTGTTGATTTCACTAGGAAGGAGGATCCAGTCTTTAAAATTGAAGTAAAGGATTCAGTAAAAAATACCTGAGCAGGCCCAGAATTATTTATGTTCACAGCAGTGATGAATTATATATAAGATGAAATAATTTGATTCATATTGGGTATTTTATTTACAGTACCATTCTCATAAATAAATGCTTTTGCTTTAGCAAGCAGAGTAGATATTTTTGGTTTGCATGGAGTTAAACTCACAGCTATCTCACAGATAATGAGAAATTTGCAATTAGCTTTGGGAACAAGTAAGTTAAGGTGAAGACAACTTGGAAATCCTTCTAATTTCAGGCTGAAAATCATTTATGCCAAAGTGAATGAATTGTGTCAGATGAAGATGGAATAGTTTAAGATACTAAGCTGTTTTCCTATTCTGTAATTCTACTTGATTCTGTGAAGACTGAGTTGCTAATAAGACTGTCAGAGCACTAAATCTTATCTAATCTTAAGACAGGCTTTTAAAAAACCCCACCAATGTCTGATGGGAAACTGGAGATAGATTTAAAGGCATTTTCAGCTACTTCTTGTTGTCTTTTTGCAGAGGTTTAGCTACTAAAAAAAATTAGTATTTGTCTTTTCAAGCATCACAGACAGTGAAAATCTGAATATTTATCACGTCTGTCTTTCAACACTGTTTTCTTTCTGTCTGGACCTACCTCATGGCTCCCTGTTGTCTTGAATCAATGTTTTGCAGAATAGTGGCTCCAATAGTCACTCCAATGCTTCTGTGTCTGGGCATGCTGATGTGTAACAGTGGGAAGCTGACATGGAAATGGCCAAAGCAGAAAGGAGCTCTGAGCTGCATTTACAAAGATAACTTAAAAAATAAATCATTGTTATGGGAAAATGAATATTCTCTTAAAAGCAGGGCTCATTTTTACCTAGACCTTTTCTGTACTTATCCCTGAGTCATATAAATAGTAAGCATTAGAAAAATGGAGTAAGTAAACATTATGACTGTCAAAATAAGATGCATTTAGATGAAGAATCTTTAGAGGAGTGGATGGTATTACTTTATGTGTTGAAATTGATGATATAGCCTTGTCAAATTACCATGAAGGGTTTATTTACATTTGGCTTATTTCCTAGGCAGCACAGCTGCCTTTCTAGTACAGACAAAGCTTATTAAATCTTTGTCATGGGTTTTTCATGATGGAGAATTGTGTAATTAAAAAAAAAATTAATTGCATTTTCAGCAACCTATTGTTAATTTTGCATTAAAAAAGACAATCAGCAAAAACCCTCTCAATATGATATAAATCCCATGAAAGATTCAAGGAAAGAGGCTCCTATTTATTCCTTTACCTAAACAAGTACTGCAGAAAGAGACTTAAATTGTGCTCACTACTTCTCAGGGCAGAGGAAAAATTTAGTAAACCACTAAAATTACCCAGCTCTTTTTGGGAAGAAAGCAAAAACTTGTGACCCTCTTCCCTAATTCTGATTTTTCCCAGTTATGAATACTTGTCTCATACATTTAGTTTTTTTCTAAACATTGGAAGTGTTTTTCTGAATCTATTGCAAAAATGGATTTTCAGTACTGACTTGATTACAACTTAGTTTGGAACAGCAGCTTAACCTATTTAATGATCTACATATTCCCAGTGATCTTGGCTTGCTGGCTATTTTCTTGCATGAAGAAACTAGTGTGGTGTTACTGTGTTTATCAGAGGATTCCCCTATGAATAGTGGCATCAAGTAGCAGTGAAAAGGTATACAGCAATAAAAAGGGAGATAATATGGATTTTAGAGGCCAGAAGCAATGTGCTTTTTGTGTTTATCTTGGTGAGTGTAGGAAAGGTGAAAAGTGTTGCCAAAAAGCCCTTGACCTCCTTAGAAAAATCAGGAAAAAAATTGAGAATTAATTTATAAAACTGGATCATAAGTGAGAATTGGCTTGGAGAGCTTTTGCTAAGTAAATTAGACAGTGGTGAAAATCCAATGCATTCAGTCTTCTGCCTGAGAATAACTGGCTGAAGCACAGGAAAACAGTTTAGTCTGGGATAGCTGGACTTTTTATGCTAGATTATTTTTGCAGTGTAATATTTATCTCATTTTACAGTCCATAGTCTAGAAAATTTTTACCGATTGAAGTTGAGGAACTTGCAAGAGCAGGTAGTTTTTGGGTGGAAACTTTGCTAATTTGAAAAGAGAAGGGAAAGCATGGGGCAAAGCAACAATATTAAGTTATTACAAATCTTCCAATTTAATTTGCAGCAAATTGAAACAAAATTTTACATTTACTGTTCTGCAAACATTATGTTTTACAAATACCAGTGAGATTCTAGATCATGATACATACTGATGCTAAGAATGATGACTATGAAACCCCATTCACAGTAAATCATGTTCTTAAATAGTTTTCTTTGATCTATAGGAAATTATTTGTGTAAACATATGAATACATGTGAATTGGCTATGTTATGTTCACTTCTAATATTAAAAATAATCCTATAAGAGGGCATGTAATTTCCTGCAAAAAAGGAGATTCTTCTTTGCTGCATTATTTAATGAAGCTGGAGTCTGTGGAGCACTAGGCAGTAGCTAGTGCTGTTTTCTTCTTTGCCACCGTAATGACATTTTCTTCTTGAGGTACTGTTTTTGAGACTCCAGCAATTTTTTTCCAAGATCTAAATGAGAATCAGCTATTTAACCTGTTTATAGGAAGAAATCGATCTTACAATAATTGGAATAGGTCTGAAATTATTTTAAAAAGGAGGTGTAATCAAATTACATATGAAAAAAGTGTGTCTCATTGTTAGTATGTTTCTCTTCTTTGCAATGAGAGATATAGAGGTGGAAATATTGGAATAAATACTTCAGTGGGGTCTTTGTAGGAGCTTGAATGTATTTTCTAAGACAGAATCTCATTCTTGAAGCAAGAGCAATTTTTTTTAGAAGGTAATGCATAGAGGGTTGACCCCAGCCAGCACCCACAGAGCTTTCTGCTCATCTACCCCAGCAGGACAGGGGAGAGGCTAGAAAGAGCAAAACTCAGAAAAACCCATGAGTTGAGATAAGGACAGTTTAAGTGTAGGAAGAAGAGGAGGAAAAAACCAACAAATGATGCAATCATTCACCACCTTCCACAAGCAGAGTGATACCTAGCCAGTCACTGAGAGATGGCCGCTTTTGAACGCTCACCTGCCTTTCCCTTTCTTCACCAACTACCCCAGCTCTACTGCTGAGCATGACATAGTGTTGTATGGGATATCCCTGTCACCACTTTGGGTCAGTTAGCCCGGCTGTGTCCCCTCGCAACCTTTTGCCTGCTTCCAGCCTTCTTGAAAACTGCTGCTTGTTCTAGTATGATAAATGTTGTGTTTGTGTTTTCCTCCATCTATACTGTGAGTTTGAGGGACAAATGCTTCTATGTCTGAAAACTTATAACATGCAGACAAGCAAGACAGAGAGTGTGTCAGTTGTTATTTTTCTCTCCTCTGGCCTCCCCCCCATCACTATCCTCAGAGCCAAGTGAAACAAAAATCTCGGACAGAGTTGCTTTTATTTCCCTTCCATGTTGAGACAGAGCTTTTCTTTCCTGCTGAAAAGGTTTTTTCCATAATTCCTCTCACTTTTCTTACATGAAGTGGCAAAATAAATGTCACTGCATAGTTTTCAAGCGACAACTTTGCTTCATGTTACAACCTCTCTTCTTCTTCTTCAGTAATATGGTCTTTTATATCACAATAAAACATGATCTGGCTAAGGCTTTGAGTCAGGGGAAATGGACTGTCAGAAGTCTTTGACTCTTTTACACTTAGAGCCTTTGCATGTGCAAACATGTCAGGAATTAATGTGTTCCATTTCTGGAGTCCCAGCTGGTTTTTTAAAGATTTACCAAGTACTGTAACATTCAAAATGCCTTCAGGCTTGCAAATCAAGAGAGATTGCGCATCCAATTGGAGAGCAGGCTGATGGCAGATGGGAGAGACCCATCTGTGAACGGTCTTTGAAACTCCATCAGTTTCACCCTGGAAATTCTGGCTTTGTCATATGGTTCAGGGTTATCCTGTGGACTGGAAAGTAGTGTCTGATAAACAGTGCATTAAATCTTCTTAGCTTCTGCTTAACAGGATCTGATTTCTGTTTTACCCATTTAAAAACCTGACTGAATGGAAACTATTAAAATATATTTTACTACTAATTAAGAGGTAAGCATTACATCACTTTGAAATTACCCTGGAAACTTGACAGCATCTGAACAAACATGAAAAACTTTGGAAATTACTTTTCATCTTTGTTGGCTTTTCAAAGAACCTTATACTAGGATGATGTAAATTGATAGAGCCTCACTAAACATAGTTATACCTCTCTTGTACCAGCTACAAGTTTGATTTGGAGTTATCTTTCATGTAGTTTAGACATCCTATTCCTCCTCCTACCACTCAGCTTCAGCAGTCCTGTTATCTGTCTCTAACTCACAGAGGTTGGAAATCAACCCACTGGAGAAGATTTGCCTTCTTGGAGACAGTTCTAGGCAAGACTGCCAAAGAGGAAACACTGAATGTCTCTGCCTGGGGTGAAGGATGGTGCAGGTTTTGAAATATTCCTTCCATGGAAGGGCTGGGACCAGACTTCCCTGCTGCTATTTCCCTCCCAGAGGAAGGATGTGGAAGGGAAAGTTTCTGCTTCTCTCAGTAACAAGTGTTGCCCATCTTCCCCATGCTGGACTACGGAGCAATGGCACCAAAAGACAGCCATCCACATTTCCAGACATTTCTGTCATATGAGGCATCTGTTTTTCTCTGCTTACAACTGGAAACAGGACAGCTGTTATATACAGTGGTAATGAATGGTAACAGATCCCAGTTCAGAAGGCATGTAATGTATAATATTCATCTGCTTCCTCCCTCAGTTACTATGTTGTAGTACCACACATCTAAAGAGTAAATTGCAGTTGGTCAGAATATCTAGAATATTAATATATTTCAGGAAAAAAAAATCCAATTCTGTCTGTGTGAAACAACAATTTCTGTTTTACCAGTTTGAAAATTCAGGCTTTTTATGTGAGTTTTTCTTCCGGTTTTAGCATTCAGGTTAGTGACAGTTATGATCCTGTCCCCCCAAGTGAACTTAAAGGTTGTCTTTCTTCCTTTCTTTTATTTATAAAACCTGAACATCTGTAAGAGTTCATTTCTACTCAGGAAAACACTTAGGCACCTGCTAGAAATTGCTCTCTGGAACAGCACTGTCATCCACAGAAAAAATTAATTAATAATGCAAAGGATTTGAAAACACCTTTGTGATAGTATAGAGCTAATAATTGATGTGGACATAACTGGGGGAGATATTTTTTTTTAAAGTTAAAATCTTAAAGTTGCAGGGTTCAAAGCCCCAAAAGTGGTTAATATTAATTTAATCTTTTAGCCATATCTAATGATAGAGAGTACTCTGATCATTAGGGTAGTCTTGGAAAACTTATCTTTTTTGACTATCAGCATTATTTTGATTGTTTTATAACAGCCTGATAGTTTATTGCAAATAGGAGAAAATTATGTTATTAATTCCTTCCTATTTAGAGGTAATGTGATTACAAGTTCTTTTTTCCTTTCTAAATGTGGGAAATGTACAAAAGTAATTGCTCTTTGTTATATTGTATTTGGCCCTATTTCTGATTGTATTTCATTAATTAACATAGATCAGACATACATTGTGAATGTATAATGTTCTTCACATCTTTGAAAATGAAGACCTACACAAGATATCAAAATGTTTGAGAGTTGGAAACTTAGTTTTATTATTGATAAAAAGCAAAATCTTTGTAGCAGGAATGAATTCCAAAACACATGCTTGCTCTTATAGATACATTAGTGCCAACTGATTTTTATAATCATATGTTATGGTTCATAATTTATGCTGCTGAGGAAGATGGTATAATTTAAAATACATTAATTATGGATGGCATCTGTACTTTAGAGAACAAATTTGTTTCCCTATGTGTATTGAGACAAGTTTTACCTGTAAGTCAAATCCATATTTCCCCAATGCATGTGTATATATTGGACACTTTTCAGAAAATCTGCAGCAATTTAAGCAACCCCACAGAAAGCATTTTGCGGTGCTTTAATTCTGAGTTTGTTTGCATGTGTATGAGATGTTGGAAATGTAAATATTTACAGAGATGTTGAGAATGGGCCAATGTGAATTTTAAGACCAAATGTTATTTTCTTTCACTGTATTAATCCAGATATTTTAGAACATGAAAATTGCTTAGAAGCACCAGCTCTGCCAGTATTGAAAATGTGGGTAGTTTTAAATACTGGGTATTTATGTGTGGCCAGTTTTACATCCATTGCTTATAATGTGCATTACTTAGGTGTGCAAAGTTATCTTGGTTAGGTGAAACATCTGCTTTTAGCTCTTTGAGTAAAAGGATGTATACATTTGTGTGTCAGGAGAGGAAAGATGCTTGGTTTCTGAAACCATATGTTACCTATAATTTAGAGAGATTGTTCAGAAGCTTGTGTGAGCCTGTCTTATTCCTCTTTCTATTTAGTAAATTCATTTCAGAACATTATCTGTCTGAAAAGTTTTGTGCCCAGTATGGGCTCATTCATCTGGCACAGATTAGGTAAGGGTCTAAGCACCAAAAAGACAGACAAATTATTTAGTACCAGATTGTTTAGTACTTCCCATGGGTTATAACTTGAATAAATCAGATCATAAAAGAGCTTCAGACTGTGGTGAGTGGGAGAAGACTACGTTCAACTTCCACTCTACCCCTACAGACTACAAACTGTGCTGAAGATGAACCACACCGTTATTTCAGATAGTACTTCCTCAGCTGAAAGATAAGGAAGGACTATGCGCCACCTCAGTTTTGACATGACCTTAGAGCAAAATGTGCTATTTGTCTGTCAGGATTCTGGTCTCTGGGTCATAGTGTGGAATTCACTCCAGTGGTGGTAGCCAGCTAAGCATGCACATCATTCCTACTCCCATGCAGAGGGGCAGCACCTGCTTGAAAATCCGTGAAGCCTGGAGGCCAGCTGTGGTGGGAGCAGACACATTACCTGTGGTGAAAACTCTCAACTAGTGAGGTCAAAAGCAAGGACAGTAAGCTTGAAGATGTTGGCATGACTACAGAGATAATTTTGAATAGATGCCTTCAGTGGGCAGTGGATTAGAGGGTGAACACCTTCTGACAGCCAGCTGAGGAGTGAATAACATCACCTTTGACATAAATGTACAGGGATAGAAGATGTGCAGCATGACTATGCCTACTTCTGTGACATGGTGATATATTTTTCCATACTCACCTGAGCGAAATACCAAAATCTAGGGAGTGGAGGATGTCTTCTTGTGAACTAGAACACGACTTTAACCATTGTATGCCAGAGTTGCAGATTTCACAGGTGACACTGCACAGAAGGCAAGAAGATAATTCTCACTTTTCTCTTGTCTCCTGTAAAATGTAACTGAAGGACAGACATCCCTTCTCTGAAGTACGCACAGTGCCTTCCTATGCCAGACAGTGATGAGGGACTTTTGTTGCCCTTGGCCTCAGCACAGAGAAAGAAACACACTTGGGTTCTTCTCTACTGAAGGGCTTCTGATCACTCAGCAGCAGCTGGTACAAAGCTTGTGCAAACAAATTTAGCACAGACATTGTAATGATGAGCTGCAGCCCCCTCTAAGGGGATGTGCTTGGAGAGTCTTGTGGTGGGAACAGGGCACAGGCCGTTAGCCAAGGAGTGCGATTTAGACTGCACTGGTGGGGGCAGCACAATAAAGGGACTCCTCTACAGTGTGTTCTATTCTCTTGAGCCTGGGGGAAAAGGCTGCTTACAGAATGCATATTGCTGATGCACAGCACTCGTCTTGATAAATTGAACCTTGAACCTAGGCAAGTCAAAGGTGATACAGACTTTACTGCTGAAGCGGATTAGGAAGCTTCCACTCAGTACCATGCAGGACACCTTCTGACTTTGATTGCAATGGTGTGATTATTTTCTAATATGAAAACCGGATTTCTTCTTGCCTATTTATATGTCAGTCTTATGTTCACATAATTTTTGCAGGTGAAAGCTTCTATGCATGGATTCTATATGGAAGGAGCACAATAACTCCAGGAGATGGCATATTTCATAATAATCCCTTCAGTGTGGATATAACATATCAACATGGCAGCATGTTGTATATGAAAATGCCTTCAGGACTTACCAGGCTTATGGTAGTGCAACCAGAACTCACTTTCCTGACCTCCCCCTCTTTCTAAGGAGGCCTTTGTCCTTTCTTTTTGTCTTTTTTTTTTTCTTTTTATAAAGATTATTAAATTTGTAACCCTTTTTCTCTGATTCACTTTGACAGCTTTTATTCTTTTTGTTCTTTTTGCTGTGAACATGAAGCACATGATTTAAACAACTGAAGAGTGCAGAGTATTTATTTATTGGTAAGCACACTGTGGACAGCAAAGACTAGTGAACTTGTAGGTAAGGATTAGTATTACCACACTGAGCAGTATACACTCACCAATCTGATGAGGTATCTGACAAGCACTTGCTGCTCAGGTGAGGAGAGGTCAATAATCTTTGCTTCTAAAATTGAGCTTGATCTTTGATCTTGCTGAATTGCCATCTTCTGCTTCTCCATTATTCTTTAGCATTTTAAACCTTTTAATGTCAGTATTTATCCTCTTGAGTTCTGACAGTGCTAACTATCCCCATATCCACACTTACATTTCTTTTCTGTGGTTTTAGGTTCCTTAACTCACATAGCTTTTTTTTTTTTCACTTCCTTTCAGTCATCTCAGCAGTTTTCTCAGCAGACTGACCAAAGGTCACACAGCTTTACTGCCCCAAACTGCTCTTTGATTCATAGACCTTTTCTGAGGGTTACATATGAATTGTGTCCCCAGATACTTTCCTTTTCTGACTTGTTTCTTATCTGAAGTTTTTTAGAAAATATTAATATTTGCATTCATGGATTTAGCTACATCCCACTAAGCACAAATAGTATATAGAAAAAGCCAAGAATGAAATTAGTGTCTTTTCAGTATGTAAATCTTTACAGAATATAGAATGATAAAACAAAATGTCATGATAAAAGATTGAGAATATTACTTAGGCTTTTCATTGTGTTTTGCTGTTCAAGGATGTACACAAACATTAAATAAAAAATCACAAAATAAGGTATAATTAAAATAAAATATGAAACATATCCTACTGTTCAGATGCCAAAGAGCATTGGGCTGCTGAATATGAATTACGTGGTGAAAATTACTTGACTGAGATTTCCTCAGTAAATCACATATTATTAACTTCATTATTTGCTATTTCCTGGCATACAGAACATCCTGTGATGAGCTAGAATTTCACCCTTTCACACACTATACAAGAAAGACCAAATAATGATCTCCTGTCAAACAATTTAGAACCTAAGCATAAAATGAGGTATGATAGGCAACAAATCCTGAGGATTTGGTGAGATGCATTAGGCTGTAGCATCAGTAGTGTCCTGCTGTGTGGCTTTACTAGCTTCAGCCTGGCTTTTCTTAGAAATTAAACAAAAGAGGTTATAAAGAAGGTGTATATATGTGTTTAAGGAGTGAGTGTTGCTGCTTTTTAATACTGTTTATGAATCTCAATCTCATGGGAAGCCTGTATTCTGTTTAACAATAAAACCCAAGTGGCTGAGACTGCTGCCTTTACTACAAGACTATCATTCTTCTTTCTGTGCTGGAAGAAATGTCAAATTAATTATAATCAAAATACATTAAATTATCCTGATATTTTGTTGCATTTTTAGAATTTAAAGTTGTGATTCTGCCAACATTTAAACAGGTGTGTACCTTGGCTCATGTGAGCTGTTATGATCTGACATGATGAAGTGAGTCACAAACACCTTGGCAGCTCTTCACTCTGAAAAAACATGGGTCTGTAGTTAAAATTTAGACTTTTTGATATGCTGTGAATCTTCTGCTATTAGATCTTCAGGAGCATTTTGAAATAGGCTTCAAAGGTGTCTTGTCTGGTTTCCACTGTGCTCTTTCTCTTCAAGACAAACTTTAGAAGAAATTAAAATCCTTCTTAGATGGCCACTATTCATGTGTCTCAGAATTCCTCTGGAAAGCTCCTTGGTTATTTTCTGACAGCCTTTTTGTGCTTCACATATTAAAGTAGCAGAGAAAGTTGCTGGGGTGTCTTCTGCTCTCTTGAGCACCTCACCTATCAAAATAAACTTATGTCTTAAAGCTTAGTCATCTAAGATTTACAATGATATCGACAACAGGATTAAGGTTTAGACTTTATTTGATTTTGGTCAATCCAAAGACTCTTAACAATAACAAAAAAAATTCTTGTCATTGGGGGCTTGTATAGTTTCACATCTGTCTTTGATCTTTCAGCTCTCTTTGTACTACTGTGTACAGACTGCAATTTATGTGCTATTTTCAACATATATTCAAAGCTGATGCTATGTCAATGTAACAATTCTTTATGTTTTTCTATCTTTCAAGAACTTAAAAAAAAAAAAATCTTTCTTTTTCACAAGCCATTTGTACCATTATGTAAATCCAGCAGCCATGTTTGATTCAAGTCTGTGTACTGTCATTTCTGTTGTGGATTTCTGCATGTGTCCAGGATCACTCAGGAAGTTTGGTCTGTTTCATCAAGTTTGTCCTCAGGCATTTATGCTCGAGTCTGAACTGAAAATTCTGTTTCTTTGGGAAAGGGATAGGGCATTTAGAGGGAGACTAGAGCAGAGGTACCTCCCAGAGGCTAAGGTAGTGCTGCTCAGAAGCAATGAAAGCTAAGCTACAGCAATGGGTGATGCTTCAGTCTTGCACAATTAACATCACTGTAGGTCTTGCTTTCAAAAATGGCTTCTTGTGTTACTTGACCTCCTAGAATTGTCTGTCATTTCTACTGTATTTATTTTCTTTTTACTCACTTCACAAGACACTGTTTGAATTGTGTCCTAAACACAATTTTTTAACATCAATATCTGCAGAATGGGCTAAACACATGGAGAGAAGAGAAATTTTGCAAAGCCTTGAAGACACTGAAATGTGTTTTGGTTTGTTCCTCTCCACCCTCTCCAGCATCACCAATGAATATGCCCTAATATTTTTTAATTTTTTTGCTTGGAAAATCTAGATATTTTTAAAGTTAGAATAATCAAACTGTATTCTTCTTTTAAATAATCAAAGTGTTGTATGTTAAAATTTAGACTTTTTATTATGGTATTATGCAAACTGGTGACATTGAACAAACAATGATTTACCAGTTAAAGGCCAGAACTTTTTTCCTGCTTGCATCCTGTGAGAGCTCAATTTTCTGCTTTAAATTGCAACATAATCCAGTTTTTGTGAATGCTCTCATTTCAGCTAAGGAGCCTATTTTTCAGAATTTCTCCGCCAGTTTTTCTTCCATTAGCTATTGTTGAATAGGCATGAAGGGAACGAATTCCTTGTCAGGAGAGGAAGCACTATTGTTAAGCAAAGACTTGTGCTGAATACTCACTCCTGAATGTACAAAATTAATTTCAGTGTAGTTTTTAATATAAAAAAACCTGAGATGCACTATATCTCCTGCGCGAATAATTTCACAAAAACTCCTAAAAGAAATTTCGAAGAAAATAGACAACTTGAGAAAGATAACAGGCATGCAAGATAAGAACTACCAAACCAGTAAACTTCAACCTTTTTCTTATCAATCCTGTATCTAGACAGTAAAAAAAATCTTATTTTGTCCAAAAAAAGACAAAGACACATTTCAATAGTGTTGAAGAAAATGGTGTTTTTGGTCCTGGCACTGGCTGGTGTGTCAGGTTCTGTGTGGAAAAGACTTTGGATTTTGGTGCCACTTTGGTTAAATTAATTGCTGATGTGGATAACATAGTAGATGAGGTATTTGATGTTACATCACATATAGTTTGAGATATAATGTTTTGTGGTAGTTTGGGTGATTTTTAGTTTTGCCTGCTGTCATTATTTGTGCTTTGGGACTTGGTGAGAGATTTATAGCTGAGTTTCACATGAGTTAGGGTGATAAATTACCTTTAACACTTTATAGAAGACTAAATACTTTAATCCCTTCCTAAAATCCCTTTCATACCTTTTGTTTTCAGAGGTAAAATGAAGGGTACAGACTAAGAAACTCAATCAAATCATGCAGTTGAAATAAAAAGTAAAATACTGATGACAATACCTACCTCCACAGCTGAAAATAATAGATGTTAGGAGTATGATATAACACACAATTTGTTATAGCAGCTGTTAGAAATTAGAAAGGTGAATTGGAATAGGTTGTAAATAGACATGAACTGGATGCGGTTTTAATCCAGTACTCAAAGTGTGTTGCAAATTAAAAGAAGATTTTACCTTTGATATATGCAATTAGGAAGGCCCTGGAGAATAACTATTAATACTGCAGAAAATCTTGCGATTGTAATGTGCTTAGTTCAGACTGAAATCTGTAATAGCTTTGAATAACAGTATTTTGAAGTGACAATATGTTGCTCCCTGCATTCAGTATAACAGAAATTCATACAAAGACCTCCCTCTTTCATTTTTTAAAATAAAGCACAGTCCCAGAGCACACATTTACTTATAAGCCTTACTTCTTTAAAAATATTTTTCAACAAATGATTAAGAGCTTAGAGATATCCTTTTTGAAAGAAAAATAATAAATTTTATGCTGTTAGAAATGAAGGCAATAAAATTTTGTGGGACTAGGTAAAAAACAAAATAGCTCTAAGACTTACTAAGAAACTGGCTTTTTTTGTCATTCTGAGATTAGTTTGTGCCTAAAGAGCTCCCATAGTACCTCATGGTATCACAGAGAACGCCCCATTGTTTCCTAATGGTAATATTTCTTGCAGAATTGCTTCCACATTTCACTATGGTCTGCCCTTTGGTGCCTGTGAGATACATCAGGAGAACAGCATATTGTGGGTTTGTTCTGCAGAAGAGACTCCTGTGATCAACAGCAATGCACAGATCCTATACAATTTTGTGGAAATGTAGGGGCATGTCATATAAATGTTGAAGCAAGGCATAAGTGAAAACTTTCTATTACTCTCATGTTTCAGTACCTCTCCTGACTTTCAGAAGAGCTGTAAAATTTCAGTAATAGATTATTCCATGACAGTTATTCTGAGTTTGACCAGTTCTAGTGCTTATAAGATATTTCACCATGGTTGCAGGGTGACTAACACAGGAAGAACCTTGTTGATGTATGTAGTCTCTGCATCTCACCAAAACAGAGATGATAATGATGAGCTATAGTTGGTATCTGTGAGGGAGAGAAAAAAGAGAGACGGTGCTTGATCAGCGTATAACAAAATAAATGTGAAAGTATATAGACTAGCAAAACAAAGTCAATGGCTCAAAATAAAATTCTCTACCAAGAAAAGTGGATTTCTATAGGAAAGGAGTTCCTTGTAGCAGCTCCTTATAGTATTTTGAATCATTCCGAGCAGCACAGAAACACCAAAAGGAAGCTGAGCAGATGTCCAAAGGCACTTTGGAGTTTCACTTGTGGCACTTTTATTCTAAATATTCTTTGGTCATTGTAAAGCCAGCACAGGTTTTTAGAAATTGCTGGAGAAATATTTTTTATTTTCAGTAATATTTCATAAAAGGGAACATAGATATTTTTCTTCTTATTTTGACACCTTTTTGAGATCAGCACACGGATACATCATGGAACTGTTCTGTTGTGATGTCCAGTGATCCTAATGGTCTCATTCATGTTTATTACAGCAGTTTATAGGCTGCAAAACAAATAATAAAGCATTCCAATGTAAGTAGATAAAAAATTCACGTAAAATTTTGTGTAAGTTGCTTTGAGAATCAGAGTCATTTACCAGTAGAAATGGCTCTGTATAATGGTTGGTAGCTTTAAAGAGAATTTACAAATAGTGAAGCTTTTCTTTTAGTTATTAATAAGACAAATCTTTAAAAAGTCAGTATTAGCAGAACCAATGAATTCAATAAAACAAGACCTATTATGTTTTCCTACAACAATTATGAGGATGAAGGTACATGGCATAGTTGGTAAAAATTTCATCTGGTTCTTTGTTAAAGAATGACTTCTCCATGTAGACAATATTGCTTATGCTGTCCATTTCCAATATATAAATAATGCCTGGGCAAAATGGGACTTCAGAAAATTAGTTATTCATACTTGCCTTTTCTTTTTTGAAATTCTTGTGTGAGTTTGACAGATTCTTTCAGACTGTTTTTCTGTGGAAAGTTTATATGTATTTTTACTTCAGGGATTTTAGTAGGCCATGCCAAGCTAGTGCTGCAAAAACCAGAATGCTTGTTACAAATCACAAAACATAAAACAGTGCTAGCTAGAAACCTCATCTCACTAATTCTGAATGCAAAAATCACCCAGATGAATTAACATATACCTCTGCAACTCTCTGGAAGTCTGATGTGATTTAACCCCAGCCAGAAACCAAGTCCCATACTGCTGTTTGCTCACACCCCCAGTGGGATCAGCAAGAGAATTGAAAGAGTAAAAGTGAGAAAACTCGTGGGTTGACTTAAAGACAATTTAATAGGTAAAGCAAAATCTGAGCATGCATGCAAAGCCAAACGAGGAATTCACACATCATTTCCCATGGTCAGGGAGGTTTCCCAGGAAAGCCAGGCTCCATCACGTGTAATGGTGATTTCTGAGGACAAATGCTATTGCTCTGAACATTTCCCCCTTCTCTTCCCCCAGCTTTATATGCTGAGCCTGACACCATAGAGTATGGAGTATCCCTTTGGTCATGGCAGGTGGGCTGTCCCTCTGTGTCCCCTCACAACTTCCTTGTGCATCTCCAGCCTCCTCGCTGGAGGGGTGGAGTGAGGAGCAGGAAAGGCCTTGGCTCTGTGTGAGCCCTGCTCAGCAATAATGAAAACATCCCCATTACAAAACATTGTTTCCAGCACAAATGCAAAACACAGCTCCATAGCAGCTACTATTAAGAAAATTAACTATGCCCCAGCCAAAACCAGGACAAAGTCATTGTCGTTGATTATTTTTCCTGATTTCCTATATGGAGACTTCTTCATGTGGGCAAAAGATTGGCTGATGGTGACCTGAATTCAGAAAGATGGGAGTGTGGTGGAGGCCAAAAGAAGTCCGTAATGTGGTAGGACTGGAGTAATTCAATAAACAGGATGCCAAAATAAGCGGTTGTACAGAAAGGTTCTGCTTTTGTCAATAGGATCCCCAGTACTTATGCTGGCCCTCGGGGCATTTTAAAATGCAATTGAATATGTTTTCCTCATAGATGACTTAGGAGGAGAAAAATTGTGGCTGAAAAAACATAATTGGAGATTAATATGTTAATAAATCTCTTATTTTGTGTTTTAATGCATTTATTGAAAGAAAGTTATTGGTTTAATTATACTAAGAAAACAAATTACATTAAAAATGCAGTCTAACTCAGTTTTGAACCTTAGAAATGGAAATAGGTTTTTCACCTTCAGAAAAGAACAAAATCCTATTTCAAAGACAGGAAATCAGTTGGATTATGTCTAGAAATTTATTATGGATGCTTTTGAAATACTATTGGTATTGAAATTGCTGTGTGCTATTATTCTCCAATGTAATTATAATTTACTTGATTGCATAATCTTACACATCCTAATAATAACATTTGCAGAATTAGATATGTTCTAACTGAAGTCCAGGCAGACTTAAATTTTCTGATAACACTGTTAAAAATCTACAGTAAATTGTAAAAGGAAGTACATTTGCAATTCTGCTGCCTAGTTATAATCACAGTTTGATGTGTCTATGGAATGAGAAGATTACAGGTACATAATTTAAGGAATTATAATATTTAATATTATGTGTTATGTATAGACAGCAGAAGTACTAGTAAAAGCTGCTGTCTTAAGAGGCTGACTTAGAAATGGTTTATGAAAACATAAAGATTTAGAACTTGTTAAAAAAACTATTGTATGAAGATTAAAAAATGCTTTAGAACCTATGTAATTTTTTTGTTGTTAATTATTTCTCCTTCATCCTTGTTCTTCTTTTCCCTTTAAAAATTTTTGTTTGACTGAAGTCACTATTTTTACTTGAAGAAAATGAATAAGGATGAAGTGGTAAGAATGTACAAAAGTGGAAAAAAAACAAAACAGAGAAACATGTAACCCTACATCAGAATTTTAAAATTATTTTGGCCCCAAATTGAAAAATATGTAACAGTATGGAAAATCAGAAGTTTAAAGGAAAGATGCTGACAAATATAAAATTATTTTTTAGAAGTAAAATATCAAACTTGCACTTGGTCACAGGATGACTATAAGTAACCAGCATTATTTCAGCAGCACTGCAGAAGTGCAAAAACAGTTTTGAACCATGTTTTTCCACTGTCATTGGCTAGTTTATTTTCTCCATATTGGTCTCTACAGAAGTTTATCTGTACTTCTGTTCAATAAATACTCTTTTTGAACGATGTGTTAACACCATTCTTGTTTTGGTAGTGACTGTCGTTCTCTCTCTTACTTTCACATTATGTTGCCTCACCCAACATAATGTTTGATAATATGTCTATGTGTTCCAAATCAACCATCTTTGCTTTATCTTGGGTTTCCCTTTACTAGGCAATGATTTGCTTCACCACTGATGCCTTCATGCTTTTTGCTAGCAAATTGCACAGAATCAAAGTTTAGGCTGGAAGGAGCCTCTGCAGATCATCTAGTGCAACCTAGGTCTCATCAGATCATGGTTTTCAGGGCCCTGTTTTCTAGTTTTGGATGTCTCCAAAGATGGAGATTGCATAACTATCTGGGAAACCTAATACATGCTTCAACCTGTGACCATTGCCCCTCGTCCTACCACCATTCTTTTCAAGAAGGATCTGTCTCCATCTCCTCTATATCCTTGCAAGTGCTGAGCAGAGGGGAAGAGCCAGTGGGCTGCACCCCTGTTAGGTGTATTCACTACTGATACTCTAGTACTTACATGTCTGTTTGAGAACTTCTGCTATTACTAGTGGCACATAAAGGTAGAATTAAAGCTGTAGTCAGATTTTGGCTTTGGCATGTTCTGCTTTGCCTCATCTGTGGCTTCTTGTGGAGAAATCAGCAGCTGCTCTTGCTAGTACTAGACTGACACCTCTGGTTATTGACTGCAATAGAAGAAGCAGGTGCTCAAGCTTTAGCCAACCTCAGTTTTGTCCCCTCAAACAGAGAATTTTTTCAAGAAAACTCCTTCTGTGGTTTATTACGATGTGCAAACCTGCAAACCTAAGGAATACTGTGGTGTTGCATTTCACAGAACAGGTCAGTAAAAGAGAAAAAAAAATCAAACCTACAGTAATCTATGAAGTTAATACTCTAATTTTGTTGGGGTTTTTTTGTTTGTTTTTTTTTTTCTTTTTGTTTTCTTGGTTTTTTTTTCTTTTAAATTTAAAGAAAAATAGTACTTCCAAAATCATCTTAAGTGTAGCTCTGGCCGCATGAGATAAGGAATAGTTCTGAGACAATCCTGTTTCTTCCTTTCAACATACACATCTATACCTGTGAGCAAGGGCTTTGCCTGGCAATATGAAAATTAATATATCTTGCTTATGTTGTGTATTTTCTTGAGCAGTTTGATGGAATTGGCAAGGAAGGAATGGACTTAAGGGCAGTATATAGATGTTTACTACTATATGCAATATGGTCCTTAAAATGAAAATACGTATTTAAGGAAACAAATTCCAATGTTGAAAAATGAGAGTAAAAATCTTGTTCAATTTTCTGTTAGTGTTTTGATGTCTGCATTCACTTTACATATGGTTAATGTAATTTAATGAAACTGTAAATACACCTTTTTTTTTCAAAGAGCTTAATGGAAGTGAAACCTGCCATTTCAAAAGTCATGGAGGCAAACATTTGACCAAAAAATATTAAAATACTGGAAAATGGCAGGGGAAACTTCAACAATAGTGGGCTTCTTTCCTGTTTGTTGTTTGAGAACTACTTCTCTTGGATTCCGTAGTCACATTCTTGAGCTTTCTAGTGCCCAGTGTTGAGGACAGCCCAGATGAGGCAGAGATTTTCTTCAGTCAGGCCTCTGATAAACTAAATGTGTGATTCATATGCCCTTGTTTTCATGAATGTCATACATATAAGAAGCAGAGTTTTTCAGAACTGTCCCTACTTTAAAAGCAAGAGGGATTATTTAATTATTTCAGTAGTCTAGGTACGTGTCAGGCTGCCAATATTCTCTAACATTCTTCTCACTACTTTCATAGATGATCAGCAGGAGATCCGGTAGCCACCAGTTACCACTGCAATGGTTTTGGCAAAATATTTTATCTATAGCCTGCATGAACCTTACCAGTATATATTTTTAGATGCTTTTTTGTTTGTTTGTTTGTTTGTTTAGCAATTGAAAGCATATAAACTTAATGGAATTGGCAGATATAGCAGCCTGTTTAAGTTTGCTGTGTCTGTGAGATGCAATGCGTATTTCTGACTAAGCTTTCACCTTCTTGCTTGTCCTACACCATAATGTTCGTGTTTTCCATAAGCATTTAGAAGCTATATTTAATAATATGATTTTTAAAAATAAGGAATACTGAACTGTGACAAAACACTGTTAACTTCTAAGTCAGAATGTGACACAGAGTGTTGACAGAGACAGTATAGAGGATTATATATGTGACCACAATTTCCATAGTTTTGTTTTCAATATACTCATCAAGTCTTATGACTATACCTTGACCATAAGCTGCTGAGGAAATATTTATTAATTTTTTCTAAGAATGACTTCTCCTTTGAGACACCAGCTGAATGAAGTACAGAGGATATTTTTGTGATGTGTATCACACTGAGAAGGGCTGTCCAATTCAAATAAACCATTGACCATTTCTACAGTGGACTTATGGACAGGATAATAAACTGAGACAGCTATAAATCTAGATCTGTGAGAATGAATTACCAATCAAGTACACTCCTTTATGTTATTAAAAATAAAAAACTTCTCTAAAGGGTCCTACTCAAACTAACAAAGTGTTTGTTTCTAGAGTTCACTTACTCACTGTATAACTCTCTCTCAAACCAATACCCTTCCCTGACAGTGATGGGCCTTCTAATTAAGCATTTAGGTGAAAACACAAGATCTCAGCTCCTGGTATAAAATGACATTATGTGATGCTCTATCATAATAGTAGAACTGAGCTGTGTATCTCTTCCAAATGTGGTTAGGAATAAGAATGGATGAAAATTGTTTCTGCATGTTGAAAACAAGCTGGGAGCCCCAGGACAGACCCACCGCTGGCCAAGGCTGAGCCAGCCAGGAATGAGAGCAACACCTCTGCGATTACATATTTAAGAAGGAAAAGAAAGTTATTGCACAGATGTGATTGCAGCCAGAGAAGAGCGGGGTGAGAGTCTGCGAGAGGAACAACTGTGCAGACGCCAAGGTCAGTGGAGAAGGAGGGGCGGGAGGTGCTCCAGGCACCAGAGCTGCCATTCCTCTGCAGCCTGTGGTGAAGATCACGGTGAGGCAGCTGTGCCCCTGAGCCCATGGAGGACCATGGGGATGCAGAGATCCACTGGCAGCCATGGAGGAGGCCACTCTGTTATCAAAGATGTGTTACCACCAGTTCTAATTGGTCTGGCCTTAGTCAGTGACGTGTCTGTCTTTGGAGCTGCCAGGGATTGGCTCTGCTGGACACAGAGGAAGCTTCTGGCAGCTTCTCGCAGAAGGCACCCCTGTAGTCTCCTGCTACCAAAGCTTGGCTACGCAAATCCAATACAGACTTGATTGGACCATTTTTAAAGTAGAAAACAGAAAGTATTGAGTTTCTAATGAAAATACTGCCTCTGAGCCCAGAGAAAATAATTTCACTACCATTGTGTTGTGGTTTGACCCATGACATATTGAGATCTAATATATAAATCAGAATTTGTATCTGAGCCAGATATTTTGGGTAGTTTTATATGGTGTTTTTTTCTTCGTGTATAAGGCCTGTGTGTAATGGATTTTGGAGTGTTTATAGCAGCCTCTAATTGAATTACTCTCTTGAAATGGAAATCTTGAGGTTTTGATGTTCTCATCCTCCTCTTTCCCTCCTCCCGCAGGCCTTCACCTCAGCTGAGGGCACTATTTTAGAATAATTCTGTGTATAAAAGCATCTGATATGTCATTACTTTTAGGGTGCCTTATTTAGCTGAATAATACACGTTTGTACTCTGTTTCCTGTAATTTCTCAGTTTTTCTGGGAAAAATGAATTGTCTAACCTGTAGAAAGAATTTATTTATGCTGGGTCCTGTATGTATTAGCCTGCAGAAGTGAAACAGATTTAAAATACACTGTGTTACCATAAGTACTCTTATTTTAATTAGAATTTCTAAACCACAAACCTCGTTTACTAATCAGGCTTTTTGTCAGGACAGTAGCTTGATTAAAATAATAAAAACAATGTCTGGCATGCACTGTGTTATATATTAGCATCTGATCCAACTATGCTTAAGAATTAACTTTACCTTGAGGCTTATTTCAGGGATGTTGATGTCAAAAGCACTTCCTTTGCTACAATTTAGGGCTGCAAACTGAATTCCTACTGTGTTATCTGTCAGATGCTAATTGGCTAAAAATATGAGCCTTTCTTTTCTTATCTATGTTAATTCTCATTAGCAACAATATAAAGGTGTAAAATACATGGCTAAAATTCTAGTGGTTTTTAGTCTATAGACTACACTTTTTAAAAGTATTAAGCATTATTTATTCTTTCATATGTCAAAGTAAAGAAGGAATTTCCATGGAACTTCTTGAGCTCTCTTGATAATGCTAAACTTGCATGCAAAAAATACTACACACAAGAGAAACTGAATTATCTGAAGAGCTGTGCGTGTAGTGTATGCCAGGTTTTTCTTAGTCTGGTGGGTGAGTTTTTGCAGCCTTTGGAAAGGTGAGTAGCCAGGTCGACAGGATGCCCAGTGGATAGAAGTGTCAGTAAACAACCTGCGGAGGCCGAGTGAAGTGGTGGCATGTGAGTGAAGGGAGGTTACTGTGGGTTCAAAGTGTTATACAGGATAGCAAGAGCCTGTGACTTGCTTTTGAAAAGGAAGCAGGAATATAAACGATTAAATGCTGAATGTCAGAGCTGTGAATATTAATGTGTTATTACGGTCGTTTTTCAGAAGATACTTGGGGGAAATGTTGCACTTAGTATTCTGTATTGCATTAAATAAAAATTGTGTATGAAATATTAGTTGTGCTTAAAAATCATCTAATATGTATCTAAATGTCATAATGGTATACAGAGTAGGAAAAAAGTAATAGAATTATTATAATATAGTACAATAATTATATTCCTCTTTCAAGTATAATAACTTTTTTAACACCTTGCATTAACAGATGAGATTAAAACAATGCTTTTCATCAGACCGCATATTTTACCTTCTTTTTAATATTTTCCCTACAAATATTCTTACTGCAAATGATATTTCAATGTAAAAGGTATTTTCTTATAATTTTTATTGTAACTGTTATTTTAGTGCTAACTTGCACATTTACTTGCCTTGTGTGTAAATATACTATGTTAGATTTCCATTTAAATCTTGAGTTTCGTAAAGGGAACAAATGGTAATGTGATGGTTTTATGCCAATGCTAATCAAATAAAACATATTAATGTCATTTTTCCTGCTTGTACCATTCCTGGCATGAACACAAAAGCTCTATAACATTAATTTATGCATGCTAGGTATGTGTATTTCAGTGCTTGAGAGTATTTCCTACTACTACTCTTGCATACAAATACAGACACATGCATAAGCACAGAAATGTCCTTTGTTATAGTTTTGGGGTTTTAAAGTGTCTAACTTTGGAGAAAAACTTCACCAGCATTTCTTAATGCTGGGTTGTAGAACCATTAAAGCAATCACTTTTTTATTCTTCCTGATAAACCACTACCACCTAACAATCCTTTTAAATGAATGCAGAGCTCATTAATGGGATCAGGCTAAAAGTGTTGTTTATGATTGCTTTAACACAGATCTCATATTTTCACAGTGCCTGAATAAGCAAGTGAAAACAAATTGCAAAGAAAAATCAGAGGACTACTAAGTCAACTATTCTTTTCAGAGAGGCAGCCTATTAAGTGATTTCAGCAGTCTGTGTAAAGGACTGTGATTCTTCATGGTAACACAGGGTCTTAGAACACTTTAGAGTATTCCTGATTTATGGACCTCACTGCAGCAATCAGCTGCTCTTTGCTGAAGCTTCTGTGCTCACTTAGTATTTTGCGAAGTGATTTAGCTGTGTTTGCACAGCTAAAGGAAAGGTTTTTGTTTCTGCCCAGCATCATTGACGTGCACAGCTGGTAATTTCTGCTGGGGTGGGTGTGGCAGGTGACTTCTGTAACCATAGTTTGGGGCTCTCTAGGCTTATCCTATGACATGTAAGGATCAGGGAGCAATTTAGTGAATGAGAATGTAGTCAGTTGTATATCGGAGTGGCAGTTTTATTTAGCTCATACCCTTTATCATGCTTAAATGTTGTAATCCCTGTATATTGGTACACGTGATTGGAGGACAGTCACATAAGAACTTGGTCTAGCTGCCTTATATAAACATCAAAACTGTCACAGTATCCAGTATTGCTCTGCCCATGCTACCTGGCAGTAAGCATGGTTCCCAGGGACCATTTTTCACAGCCTGCACTCAGAGATGAGAGCAAAAAAACTCCAAAAACCTCAACCCCAAAGCAATAAATTCCCAATTAACCACGTTTTCATGAAATATTAACACATTAATTCTCTTGCATAGTGCTTAATGTTACTAAATGAGTTACTGTAACTGAATGAGTAAATTAAAGATGTTATAATCTATGCAGCACAGGGCATCACTATTAGATGGTATAAGTGCAAATTAGAGTAAAGGGTAATTCATATCTTTTTGTGGCCTCTTCTTGGAATGTACCCTGAACAATTGATGTGTAATTGATGATAAAGGATGGTTGCATTCATGGATGGAAAATGAAAACATTGATGTGCAAACTTTGATAAGTCATTCTGTGGCAAATAACATCAAGGAAATAACAAATATGTCACATCCGTGAGCTTTCTAACATGATCTAGACTTCCTCTTCATTTGGGGTGCCTAATGATCCTTTGCATCTGTTCATGTATATGAAACAAGTGACTTGATTGAAAAGACTTCATTTCACTTTTTAAACAGTAAAGGAGCAATAAACACAAACCAAAAGAAGGTATTTATAGCTTTTTCTTTTCCTTTTAGAAGACATGCAAGCTGTTTTTATTTTTTTTTTGCTTAAATCAGTTTTCAAAAAAACATATGTTAAAATGCGAGTTACTTCTCAGGCAAAATCCTAAATTTTGTAGAAATTTGTCACAGGTTTATGTTTGATTCATTAGCAATTACAGTGTAGTGTTCACCCTGTATCTAGAATGTGGGCTACTTTCTCCTGTGCTATTGCTTTCCTTTTTGGCCAGACACTGAGAAGCATTCTGGAAACAATCTGCATTTCATCCCCTACTTTATGAGATTGTACATTGATGCTTTTCTGTGATCTTATTAATTTTAGCAGCTCCTCCAAAATTTCAATCCTTGTTTTATTCCCAGAATGCTCTTTTCATACTTAGAGGGGTTCTTACATGAAAAACTAAGTGTGATACACCTCGTATGGTTTGTGTAAGTGTTAGATCCGTAAATAGCAGAACTGTTCTTTCTCTTTGTTCCGGTATCTCTGCTACAGAGAAAGTGACATGTTCCTTATTATAAAGAAAAATAAATCTAGGAAAGGGTGATGCAATGAAAACATCATTATGACCAGGGAAAAGAAAGAATATTAGACTTCTAATGCATATAGTTTTGATATTAAATAGTTCATAATTTATGAATGGTTGTTAGAATCTTAACTATATGCAGTATTATTGAAAATTCCTATAGACCATATGGATAGCTGTTCCAAATTAGAATGCAGCCTTAACATGTCTTCTACCTTTCTGTAGGTCTAAACTGAGCTGAGCTGCTTCTTGGTATAAAATTAGAGTTATGAATTTTACATGGTTCTACTATTTTAGACTTATCAACATGGGTTTCCATTATTTTAAACACGGGTTAATTTTATGAAAGCTTTTACTTGGTTTGTGTTACAGCAATGCTAAAACCTCTTTGCCAGGCAGAAGGAATATGTGGATCTTTGCATGCTGTGGTGCATCATTTAGGAGTTTTTTAATGGATTTTCATTGTCTTTGGAAAGACAATAGAGTTTTAGATTGACAAAATAGGTTGCAAGCTTTAGATAATGAATGGTGAGAACTCTAATTGTTGCTTGTTCTAAAGCTGACAGAGGGCTTATTTGTGAATAAGTTCTGGGTGGAATCTAAGGTGGCAAAAATGTCCCAAATAATGCATGAATTAATGCTTTTTTAATGGAACATAGTCAGTAGGGAGTAGCTTGGAAGTACAAAGAACAAAGAGAAGTGGGTAAAGGTCTCGGGGTTATGTGGGCTGACACTACCAGCTGATGGTAAGGCTGCTGAAATTCACAGGTAGTACAAATGCAATCTGATTTGTGAATGTCTGTGTTCACAATCCTCGAAGATGTGAAGCCTTTGCCTTTTCTCACAGGAAAAAAAAGATGTGGCAGAGGAGGAAAGTTTTTTCAAGTTTTATATTTGTTTTCCATTTATTGGGATGCAATACAGGATATGAGTGTCTGGAAACAATTCAGTTAGGCTGGTGATCTTACATGAATTTATACTTTCACAAAGGGTTAAAACTCTTCAGACATTCAGTTTTAACTCAAATAGACTAATGGAAAGAGGTGCTACTGTTAGGTTTCAAGTACTTACCTGAGGCAGATGGTGGCCAGGTGCAATTGCATTATACTCTAAGAGTAAAACATGAGTTTGTTTTCCCTCCACAGTAGCCAAAAATTTTGGGACTCAAAGTGTCTGGAATTATATGACCCCAAACTGAAATAATAAATTCAGTGTTGGGAGCCAGGTATAGAAAGGGAAATTTAAGGTTATTCAGAAAAATGTGTAGTGGAAAAATGCAGGATCATATCCTTAGCACTGTGAGACCATGCATTAGCACAACTTTATGAACCTAGCTGTCACCTGAATACAACAGCAAGCCTCTATACCTGAAAGTTAGAAATAAATATGGAGTAAAAGGTTCATTATTATTCACTTTTATGCTGCATGATTTTCGAAGAGCTGCTGTAAACAAAGGAGTTATTAAGGCTTCTCAAGAAATGATGTATCTATTTTAGTCTTCCATAGAGGGCTAGAGACTTCCACAACATTATGGAAAAGAATTCTAACTATGGTCACTTAATTTTAAAATGAGACCCATTTCATTCTGTGACTCTTATTTCCTTTGCTCAACCTTTATTTTTGTTTAGGACTGTGATTTAAAAGACTCTGGACAGCAAACAGGGCCCATTTATTATTGTCAGATTTATTATTGAAGAGAAAACATGGGAGAGAGATTTTTGAAGCTCTTTGGAAGGCTGAAGGTTACCAAACCAAACAATTTATTTACAAAAATAGTGAGACAGGACTTCTAATATTTTCCTTTCTGAGACAGTCAGCGTTAGCAGCAGAAAACCATCCATTTTAGTGAAGTAATTTCCTGAAGTGTACAGTTTATTGAACTTACAACATTTAAGTTCACTAGATGGCCTTTCTGTTAGCGTCTTGAGGAAAACTTCGGGGGTTATGAGAGGTTGCTATTCTGCTTTACACTTGGCTGTCTTGTGCTAATCTGTGGAGTTACAGCCTGGAGAGCTGAAAAGCCAGACTGACTCAAAACGGCAGGCATGCTTATCTCTTAGGCCTGCTCTGCAGGGCTGTTGAATACTTGTGGTATGTTTGCATAGGCAACACCTTCGAGAGAACCAAGAAGTGTTTGAGTCCAGGTTTTCCTTTAATCCAAGGTTTAGAGTAATTTTTTGTTTAAATTCAGAAAAATAGAAGAGTTTGAATCTTGGTATCCCATCTACTTCAGAAAAAATTCTGTACATGTGTATAGAGAATAGCAGCATCACAAGGATAAGATTTGTCACAGTTCCTCCATGTTTTTACAAAAATGCTGCTATTTACTTGACATAAACACAAAACAAAGTTCCTGAGTGGGAGTCCTGAGAAGAGATGTATCTGGAGAGGAAAGGGTTATCCTGCAAATATATGCTTTCTTTTTTTTTTTCTTTTTTTTTTTTTGTTTCATTGAGTTTTTTTGTTTGTTTGGTTGGTTGATTGGTTTTTGCATGGTTGGTTTCTTTAAGGACTCTGAATTTTGTCAGTACTGGTGGGCGCTTAAGCAGCAAGTCATTCATCATTCAGTTTTGTGACTCTTATTAATAGTATCTAAACTCTCCTATGCAGTGAGAACATCATGTGCTTTACTTCAGCTTCTAAATATCACTGAATAGTGGAGAATCTAAACATTAGGCTTTGTATTGGCCTGAGCCAATAGCTCAGTTGGTGATTGGATCCTTCAGGGAAGCAAAACAGGAAGATGTAAGAAAGCATATGAAAGAGATGGTGCTGCTCAACTGTCTCTACAAGATATCCACAAAGATAATCAGGGGTCTGGTGCACCTACTGTATGAGGAAAGGATGAGAGAATTGGGGTTGTTCAGCCTGGAGAAGAGCAGGCTGCAGGGTGACCTTAGGGCAGCCTTCCAGTACCTAAAGGGGGCCTGCAAGAGAGCTGGAGGTGACTTTTTACAAGGGTTTGCAGTGACAGGATAAAGGGGAATGGCTGTAAATTGAAAGGGAGTAGGTTTAGATTAGATAATAGGAAGAAATTCTTTACTCTGAGGGTGGTGGGGCACTGAAATAATGAACTATGGATTTCTTAGAAATGCTCAAGGTCATGTTGGATGGGGCTTTGAACAACCTCATCTACTAGAAGGTCTCCATGATGGAAGGATTGGAACTAGATAGTCTTTAAGGTCACTTCTATTGCAATCTGTTCTATCATACTGAGCTGGAAAGTAAAATTGTTAAGTTATGTATCCTGAACTGTGCCTTTATTTGCACTGGTGAAGTCAAAGACACTGCAATTAAGGTTGTGGTGAAGGCAAAGGAACACATGAGCACTCCAAGTGACATGCCATAGAAGAGGAGAATATTTAATCTGAGGTCAGGCTCAGCATAATGCTGAAAGTAAAATATTAAAACAATTACTTGCTTTCCTTTCTTAGCTCCCCCCCGTACCTCCCCCAAGAAAATTTAAATTTGCAGCTAAAAAGGATTATTATTAGCTGTCATTAAAAAACATCAAGAATAATCTTTTATGAGAACAGAAGCTTTTATATTACAGTATTGCTGTCCTCCCTCCAGGCCTTTTTTCAGACTTGAAATACTGTCTTTTGGAATATACCATGATGCTTTACAAGTAACCATGCACTGCCTTGAAGTACAGGGCTCTTGAGCAATTTGTTCTCACCAAATTTGTCCATTGTTTTTGCACATCATTTGAACACGTATCTTTGAATTCGTATTAATTTTGTTTAATTTCACTTGGGAGGCTAGTAAAGCCAAATAATAATTAAGAAATTTTATTAAAAAGAGTAAGATTCAGAATTACAAAGAGGTGGAAGGAAGAAAAATGTAAGTGGAAGACATCTCATTTCACAGTCAGTGGTCTCTTAAACTTTGCAGTGCAAGCAGAAGTGCTCCCAAAATAATAACTCTGCTCATGTCATTGCACGGCATGTCTTCTACACATACCAGTTTTAGATTACTTTGATATTTTCCCAACAAGTCTTCCAATTTCTCTTCAATAATATCTGAATAATTTAATGCTTCAATTTTTTTTTTTCTTTTAGAGAATGCAAACTTAAGGATGTGTTGGCAGTGTGACCCTGACCACTAACATAAATAATGTAAGCTTCTGTATGCTCTGAGAGAGATGATTGGCTCTGAAAAGATATTTGGACAAATGTGTTTGCTTTTTAATCCTCATCCACACAAAAACTAATCATGCTAGAAACAGCCAATGAAAGATAAACTAATAAATCTTTGCAGGAACTATTGAGACCTACAATATTCGTTTTGAAAAAGTAGCGAATAAAGGATATATATCAGTAGAGCAAAATATTGATAGATAAATCTGTCTTTTCTAAGGCCTGAAAAAGTATGGGTCTTAGACTTATTGATGCAGAGATGATGGTAATTTTTATTTTAGTAACAAACAATAGAATGACAAATACAAATGCAGTAGGTGATAAATCATGAGACAGGAGGATTCAGGTAGCAACTCTGAAAAAATGTTTCACTTACAGAATAAAATTTAATTTGTTTTAAATAGAAGTAGTATATCTGGAGCTGGATGCTTTTGACTGAAAGGTGTTCCCATTCTGATTTATTTTAGAGGAAAGAGTGTCAGGGTCAAGCCAGAGCGTATTTTAGCGACCTAATTGTAGGGAAAGAGTAGGGCACCTCTTATGTGACATTTCTGCTTGAGGAAAATGGATTTTATGTTCTAGTTCCTTTAATTAATGATTCAAAATGCTGAAAAAACCCTATAATTGGTTTATCTGTTCATTGACTTAGAATTTGCATGACCTAGATGTGTAAAAGCCAGGCCACTGGCCTACATTTGCAGATCTCCAATGATCTGATATGTGACCTTGTCTTGCCTTAGCTTCCTTTTTGATTTGATCTTCTTTCTGCTTTATTTAGGGGTTACTTTCCAGTGTGGTTGGTGTCATCTGTTCTCATTGATGGTTTGTGTCTACACTGTTCTTTAAAGGCAGCTAAATCCATCATTCAGGTGAAACACTTGTCTATGTTGAAATCCTCCAAAAGCCATTTCAGGTTTGGTTGAAAGATCATTACTGTATATTCTTTGGGTTACGCTGCCAAATCTTCCAGGGCAGGTGCATTGGCAATCTCTAGATTGTACATGAGAAACTGACTTGTGTGGACTCTCACAGAACACAATAAAACTTAGAACTAAATTAACAAAAGCTTAGGGCATGGGCACTTTGAAAGTCACTATTAAAAAATGATGCACACCTAAATGTAGTACTTACTACAGTAGGATGTTGTGGTACTAATGTATTACAAATAGTGAAAACGAGGCATTTGAAGTGTCAGGGAAGGGATGCCCAACTGTAATTCCTGCTTGAGACATCATGGTCCTTCTCTGCAGCCAGAGAGAACTCTAATTCAAAAGACTGAATGTTTATGTGTTAGACAGATGTAATATATGAAGTTTACTGTATGCTCTCATCCATCTTATATTACCACAGTCAGAACTAGAATTTAATGAGGAGATCAAAGCTCTTTGCATCTGATAGTCTTAATGTGCAGTCATAAGCTGCTTCACTCTGAGTGTGTTTCACAAAGGGCCCATGAAAACAAAATAACTCTTGTCATGGAATATGAGGAGTTTTCCATTGTGTGTGTTTGCTGCTGGTTTTTTTTTAGAAAACAAGCTGTGAATAACTCTTTGACATTTTTACATGAAGCCTGGTTTAATGTGATACCTGAAGAATTGGAAAAGCGGGAATTAATGGACAGAACTTTGGTGTTTATTTGAATTGGTGACTATTTAGGGCAAAGAGCAGCAAGACTTCCTCTGGTGTCCTGGGCACTCCTGCTCATTTCTTCCTAAGATTGCTGGTACAGCATCGACTAACTTGTTCAGATGGTTGGTGGCTCATATGCTTGCTGACAAAACAGAAGGCTGAGGTGACCACCCTGTGCTTCTCAGTCTCTGCTGTGAGATTCACCTTCCTTGAGTGTATTTTTCCATATCACTGGACACCCTGTCACAGTTGCAAAAAAAGTCATGAGAGCAGCTGAGGATAGACTCATATTTATTTTATTAATATGAATTAAAAATTTAATGAGAAATTGTGTGAATTATTATATTTACTTATTCTCTGAGACCTGGTCTTGTTCTGAGGAACAGAGAATCCCCTCAAATGTGCTGAGCAGTGTGTTGGCAACATTTATGTCTGATACATTAATGGAGCAGGAAGGCTTCATGCTTCTTGAATGCAGTTACACATGTTCTATTCTTGCCAGCTCAGAAATGTGTAATGTCATCTGAGATCTTCTAGGACATCTAGATGCACCTGGCAAATATAACATAGGACCTATAGCAGAGCTGTTGGCTTGAGAAGCTGATAGAGGAGGTTGTCTAAGGTATCTGGGTGCATTTCAGATGGCATTCTGTGCCTATCTGTGGTAAATGACTTGAGGCTTAATTGTTTTGTGTTTCACACGGATTCTGAGGTTTATGAAGATTAGGAAAATATCTGTGATGGCCAGATATAATATCAAACATCTATCTAAAAGCACAGAAATCCTAAAAAGAATATATTTTGTGCTCATAGGAATGCTTTAATTAATTAAATTATGTTCTCTATACAGGAGAGGATTTGAGAACATTCACTTAATTAGTCATGGCTCTTTCCTTTGTCTATACTGATTGTGAAATAAAAGTAGCATGTATCAAGAATCTCAATCTGTGCTGTTGGTTCTTAACCTGGGTTTGTTATTCAGATAAAATTTGCCTTATATTGAATTTGTCTTGTGTCCACAGCCACAGATTTCTTTAATAGTAAGTGTTGGTGTAGTTACAGCAATATCTGTCCCAATCTCCATACTTTTTGTTTCCAAGCCAATTGTTATTTTAATATTGATTTAGGTATTGGATACTTCTTAGTATTCTAGACGAATTTGTCACGATAATAAACGGAGTATGGTTTTGCTTTGTAGTTTTCTGTCTTTTGAATTTGCAAACAGGCAAAGCTTTCCAATCTGGATAAGTTAGTCTTTGATTCTTAATTATTCTCTTTTTCTTAAGTAGAGTTATTATTTTCTCAAATTCTCATTATAATCCCATAAACTGACATTTACTGAAAGATTTTGAAAAATCTCTAAAACACTGAAGATTTCAAATTAGTAATAAAGCATGAGAATGTAAAAATAACTGACCTGATTTCCTTGCATGACAAAATCTAATTTCATGGTGATAGTGGCTTTTAATCAGAGGAATATGCTCGAAGTGATCTGATTTGGGCTTTGCATTAAAAGTAATAGTGAAACATTGAACACTCAGTAGATATTCTGTAGTGTGCCTTTCAGAATTTTTAGTTGATATTCACTCACTTAGCATCTAAAAATAACTGTGCTGCATATTCATTTACACATACAAAAGTAACATTTAAAACAATTTATTACTATAGGAAGAGTGACCCCCATAATGGCTAGCAAAGTTTTTTTGCACTTCAATCACTTGTTAATGTAAAAAAAAAAAGTTGCAGTTATTTCAGACCTTTGTTCATGCTTCCTAAGTATGAACTGACACAAATAAGTCTAACGTATTTTTCTTTTTTTGGTGTTTTTTCAGGTGAAAAAATAGAGGGCAGCATTATTGTATATTTGACAACTAACTGGATAAAATTATTTAAGGCAGCATTTTTTTTGTTTCACTCATCACCTCTTGAAAGTTTTCAAACAAATCCATTCCAAAAATTGAAGATTTTTTTTTTCCTTTGTGTCACAGTATTGGGAATATAACTAGTTGAGTCATGTAGAAGAAACATATTCTTATAAATAAGGCAGAGTGAAAACAGTGTATAATTTATTTGAATAAATTCATAACCTCTTCTGAGATGTATATACAAGGAGCATTTCATGTCTGAAAGTTGGGAGTTCCTCTGTAATGAAAACAGCGCAAACTCTTTTTCACAATGGATGCAGCACTTTTGCCATGGTAAAGCTCCACAATGTCCAGGTGATCCTAGACTAATTAAAAGTACATTTAATAGCTTAAATGTGGGATTAAATTTCCACTTTATATTCAGGATACAGGCAGGCAAGATTCCACTGGAGATCAAGGTACACAAAATACGCATTTTGAAATCAAGATAGATTTACAAAGTAGGCGTAATGCCTTACTTGTTCTTTGGCTTTGCTTACATGTTTTAAAATTTTAGTTCTGCTTTAGATAATTAATTAAATAAAGTTAAAGCTTAACAAAAGATAATGAGAAAGTGACATTGCCAATATTTTCTTCTTGCACACAAAAAAAAAAGCCTTTGAGAAGTCAGAATAAAATCCAGAGGTCCCTGTAAACTTTTAAATTTCCTTTATTAAATCATCTATCCTTTGAATTCAATGACTGCTTTTTGCAATGGTCTGTGTAAAGTGTGAATGAAGACTGTAGACTTTGAACTGAATGCTTGAAGTTCATCGTGATGCATGATAATGATTCTTCAGCAGCCTCAAAAGCCATTCTGATCTTACTGTTGTTATTGAGGGTTTATAACATAGCTGATCAGTACTGTATCTAGACAGATTTTGTTTTTAAACATATGTGGATATTATTATACAAATTTATTTTCTTCATTGGCGTGGGGACAAGTTGATCCCTTTATGATAATCTCAGTTATCTGGTCAGATGAAGTGTTAAATCCAGAATGGGAAAAGCACAAGAGTGGATTTGCATGGCCTGTAGCTGCTGATTTTGTTGTCCAGCTCCAGAAGTAGGCAGCTAGTGCTGAAGAAGCCCCTGAAGAAGCAAGAAAAAACTGTGAGGGGGTCTGTGATCAACCTCAGAGTCGCGCCACTGTCCTGCAGCATTTTCTTCTCAAGTAAAATACTTACTTTATTCACTCTACAGAAAAAAAAGCAACAGCCTGGATTTAAGGGTCCCTTGGGTGGGACAGGTTTATAGACTGCTACCAAGGATCATCCTGTGCACATCTGTATGCAGAAGCCACTGTGACAGGAGAGAGAAGTACTGCTGCTGGGCTACAGTGGTACTTCAGTCACAGCCACTACCCTGTGACTATAGATGTGTTCCTGTATAAAATTATTACGCCGTTAAATTGTTTAAAATGGCCTAAGGAGTTCTCTGAGACATCAGCAGCCATGTATTAAATGCCCTTGGAAGGGCAAAAATTAGCTTTAAATCTTTTTCTACAGGTATTTTGCTTTTAATACACAGGTTGTCTATGAAGGTCTACGTTGTTTCATATTATGCTTCCAGTACCCCAAGTTAACATCTGATTTAATTTAGTAATTCTAAAGTTCATTTTAGGAACAGTGTGTTGATGAAATTCATTGGCAAACAGCTGAGAAATACCACTGAAGTTATTCCTGTCATTGCTCTTTCCAGTACTATTTCTTGTCTGAAAATCCTTGTCTAATCCACACAATAAAGAATGGATTTCAGTATCACAGCTGACATGTTAGCATTCAGAATGCTGTCTCTAGCCACATATTTTAGGTGTCTACATTAGAAATAGATGAGTGTGAATAATAAATTATTCTATTAATTTATTAGTCCTGATGACTAGTCAATTATTTTAATGATGTTTACTGTCCTAGTCATGTGTAACTTGAAAGTGATTGGAAGTGAATTGCTGTCAAAAAGCCTTTGCAGTTGCAAAAAATTGCACTTCTACTTTTATTGTATTCCCTTTACGCCCAAATAGAATACACTATTTCTATCCGTACACTTGATTCAGCCATCTGTCACTCACATATTCACAGACAATTACAGTGCATTTGTATCATATCCCAGCTGCTTCTGATAGACTTGTTTTGTAGTGAAGTGCATACAGGATAATCTCTAAATATCCATCTCACTGTTCTTTCATTGGCCACACTCTTTTTTCAGATGGATGTTCTATGATATTCTGGTCAAGATTCCAGTGTGTCTTAATCTAAGAAGAGTTTTGCATGATCTTTGTAACACAGGGCTGCTAAAATGAACGTGTCACTAATATTTTCAAATATTTTGTTTTAAAAGTGAATTAGAAAAGTTTGGTTTGCTTTGTAGAGCTTCTAACATCTCAGATCAATAATTTATTTTGTAATGAACATATTGTGTTAGTAACATGATTACAGATTGTAGAGGTCCAGATCTAAGCAAGCTTTTTCTCAAACACTCTGACTGTTCTGACCAGAAAGGTGTGATTGGAAGAGAGGGTCCAGTGCAGGTGGGGCATTGCTGTTCTGAGCCAAATCCTGCTCCACCTTGAGTTTCTGCTGAGTTCCTGTCTCCCAGTGCCCCCCAGCTCACTTCCTGGAGAAGGGCTGGATGTGCGTGCATGAACAAAACGGTACAAAACATCTCGTTTACAGTTGCTTTTAGATCCAAGAGTCCCAAAGCAAATACCATAAATAATGCTTTCTAAAAGGCCCTTGTTTTCTAAGAACACATTATTTTCATTTAGGGTCCCTTAAACTGTGATATTATTTCCTATTCTATTTTAATTATTGAGTGTCCACATATTTAATACTCTTCTAAGTATGAAAAACAAGTCCATAAATGATTTTGCTGAAATAGGAGAAAGAGCCATGGTCTGGAGAGAGCAAAAGTTAGCTGTTTTCATCATGTAACCCAGAGTGAGTTGAATCATCCAAAATTTTGTGCTTATTCTGATGTCTTTCCTTCCATCTCCTAGGGACCAGATACAAAATAGAGCAATTGTAAATTTATTAATCATGTGTTGGATTTACTCTATAAAACAACAAAAAAAAATTGCTGTTGGCAGAGGACGTGAGTGGAAAGGAAAGCTTGTATTTCTCTTACAGAAATTCAGGCAGTCAAGATTATTGGCCATTTTTCTGTTTATTGCAGACATAGTATATCTAATATTACAGCTAAAATCCATGTGAATGTGAAACAAAATAATGAATGAAAGATTCCTTTTCAATAACATCATCCAAAGTCTACAGCATTATTGACGCTCAGAGGATGAGCAACATGAAGTACATTTTTTGCCATATATATGGAAGCAAATTCTGAGGTTTTGTTTCCTGCCAAGGGCAGAGAGAGAGTGGATCTTGCCAGCTGCAGTGCTAACCCACTGAGAAGTTAGCACAGCTTTAAACCATGAGTCATTTTTGTGGTGTGATTTTTGACAGTTAGCTTTGTGCTGGAGAGAGATTCAGTTTTTAAGAATAATTCAGTAAATTCTCTCGCAGCATGGTGTACATTTCCCTCTGTTATTTTTTTTTCTTTATATTTTAAGCTTGTTAAAGCAATCTTTTTCACACCTTGAACTACTGTGTTCCCAAAAGAATTCTAAGCTGTTTGGTAATACTTTGTTGGTAATATCTCCCATTATCCATGGCTCTGAAGTAATTTACTAATTACTTTAAGTTTTGTCTTTTATGTATATTTATATATGCATCATCTTTTTATCCCTAATTATTATGGCATATGATAGAGTCAGTCTTTCAACTACTCCCTCATTTTCAGTAGGTTTATAAAAATATCGGCCTTTTAGTTCCCTTGTGCGTTTGGGCTAAACTGTGATGCTTTAGGAAGGCTTGAGTTTGAAAATACTTCGCTACTGCAAAATGGTGTGTTCTATTGTCAAAAAGAACTTTAGCTTCCAGAGTGATTTTTTTGTATTTTAATACCAGTGAGATTTACTAAGTATTGCATGATTTTATTTGTGTTGACATTGAATTATGGCTTTAAAAATACTGAAGGTATTAGTGTATAATCTACACCTTTTTTCCCCTCCTAATTTAGAATAATTGTGTTTCTTTGATCCTTTTCCTTTCTAAGGGATAGTTCTTAACACTTGATTCAACTTCAGGCTATGGACTTCAGTGAAGTCAGTAAATAATGATTTTAGAATCAGTTGAACTTAAATCATGTGGTCTTTATTGTCAGGAAACATGTAAGTGAATTAGGGTGACATCCAATTAACACAGCCTTTTGCAGGTTTAATGAGCAATGATAAATTTAAATCCTTTTTTTGCACTTTCAAAGTTACAAATAAAATGAGCTAGTGAGATATGGTTGCTCCATTGATTCATAATAAATTATTTTAAATGTAGTTTGACAGGGATAGGAAGCATGATCTGTGAAGATACTCATAGGTAGGTTATTTCAATAGGTGTCTTACCATAAAGTCCAATAAAAAATTAATTCCTACAGCATGTGGAGTTACATGTAAAGATAAGTCATACTGTTTCATTACTTGGTTTTTTTGGGCTTAAACATTTCGTTGGTACAGCTTATAACACTGATATGTGTGGCTTTCCTCGATTTCCAGTTGACATTACCTATTAGAGAAAAGGTGTTGTTGGTTTTGTAGCAGCAAAGTAGACTCTGAAAAGCAGTTAATTATGGTTTTAATTAGCAAGTAATCTCTCTGCTTAACACATAATTTTTTCTCTTATTAAAGGTAAGAAGCTCTGTGGATTTTTTATTTTGGGTTATTTAAGGCAGAAAAGTTAATAATTATTCAGAAATAACTACCGTTATAGAATATAGTGCATTTGATTATTTTGTTTCCAGTTTGTGTAGACAAACTGTTTGTGACTGAAGTTTGATAAAATGCTTTTTGGTGTCCCTGAACTTTTCCAATCAACAGCAGCAGAACTGCTTTCTATTGTTCTGTAAGTTGTCTTTCTGGTGAGAGCATTTCTGATATGTTCTGCTTGTGTTTCCCTTGGGTTCTTCTATAAAGCCAGTAATTTCTCACATTAAGATACACCAAATGTAGGAGCAGGTTGACCTATCTCATTATGACAAGTAAGAGAAAAAAACTACTTATCGGACAGATTCAATCTTTATATACTTTCAGTGAATTCTGTGGTGCCTAATTGCCTTATTTCTTAGTATGATTTTATTAGCTCTAAGAGTTACATTTGTGACTTGCATTGATATAAATATCAGAGATAAGGTCATCAGAATTTCTAAGAATATCTCTGGCATGCTGAATTGAGGAATTTTTCACTCATCAAGTGTCTCCCAACAAAAAAAGAAACTGATTCAAAGATTTTTTAAAAAAACAAAACAGAAACCACAAAATTATTGTTTGCCTGAAATAGTGCTTCAGTTCACTGTCATCTTCTTTTGAACCAAATGTTCACATCTAACATATGTATGCGGATTATATTTCTGGTTTTGATCATCCTTATGATTATGCTTCATAATTCTTCATCTATTCCTCATGTATCTCCAGAGAATGGTGTGAAATGCAGCTGATCAAAGCTTGAAAAACACTAAATTTTTGTTTGAAGGGTAGAGGTATGGAGAATATGATGAAGATTCACATAGTTGTAATTTCCACACTTGCATACTAATAGATGCAACCAAATACAATCAAAAAATTACCGTCCTATCTTGGAGAATGAAAATCAAAAGGGGTGGTGGGTTTAAGCACTATAAAGACCCCTAGAAGCCCTTTGAAAACTCCTCATGAAAGATGTCTTTTCCACCCATAGAATAAGTTTGTGAGACCTTAATGAAATGCTGGAGGTCTACAGTTTGGATGTAAGCTCATAAACAATGGCCCTTGGTTTCAAGGGGAATGCTTAGAAAGTATTCACGAGCATGGGCTGGAAAAATTATTATTCTTCCACTCTGTGTAATTATGTGATCATTATACTCTTGCCAGTTATTTCCACTGTACTCCATATCATTGATGTTCCTAGTTAGAACATAATCAGTCGCCTAGAAACTGCAAAGCAGGATCCTTTCCTTTTAATGTAGAGCTTCTTTCTGTTGACTTCTTGTAGGTGGAGTTCTTCCTGCTGTAAATAAGTCCCCGAAATCCCATGAATTTACATAGTTAACGTTTTTAAATTTGAAGGTTTTGTGTCTTTAATGCCATTTGAGGGACCACCTACAAACCATTTATCATGGCCCCAGGGATTCTTATAGTTTAAGGTTCAGGGTTTGATACCTTCTCTTTTCCTCATTATTTTTATGGGAAATATTAATTGCACACACTAGCAAGCTCTCTTATTTATTCTCATACATACATATACAGCTAAAGTACAGTAGAAAGAAAATAGGTGAGAAGTAATTAATTTTTTTACAATCTTATTTGAGAAAATTAATTTAATATCTTTTTCTTTCCCTGAATTTCCAATGAAATGTTTCATCAAATAGTGTTTGCTGTTAAGCATTGTGAAAGTAGACTTGAAGGAGGAAGCATTGTTTAATTTACTCATGCGTATTTTGTTCATTGACACTTTGCTAAGCTATAGAAAGTGCTTGAACGTCATTAAATACAGCTTTTCTTATGTGTGATTATGATATTAAAAAATTTTTAAAAAATCAAAGCCTTTTCATCTACAACCCAATAAAATAGTAATAATATTTCTTCTTCCAAACAGTTTGGGTTTCTTTTGTTCCCTTCTACTTTTAAATATTTATGTCACAAATGTTATATTTAATCTTTTTTTTCCGTGAATTTTGGCATTCTGTTAAAGTCTTCCTGTGCTAATACATACTTGACAGTTTACGCAAATCCCTTAATTTTTATAGTTCTATGCTTTTGCCAGAATTGTTTCTTCTGTGATATGAGTTAGCTTAATTTCCTTAGGAAGTACCATAATGCTTCATATCCTTATAAGGGAGAAGGGCACCTTATTGTTGCTTTTTATTCTTATGCCTAATCCTAAATTTCAGACTAAAGCTCGTACTGTATCATTGATCACAAAGATAAAGGCTTCACTGAAATCGTTGTCACTGAGTAGCTAAAACCCTGACCCATGGATCACTTGGAGAATTAAGAGTTTGAACTGAGGATAGAAAAGCACTGAGAAGCCATGGAAAGACTGGCAGAGAATAATGGAAAGACTGGCACTTAGAGAATGCACGTGAAGTCACTTGGCTCAATGAGGCAGCAGGCAGCTGGATGAAATGCAGACGGAATATTTTGACTACTCTTTCCACAATATATCCCTAAATAAAGTGGGCTATGGCAATGTTGTCTGAATAGTATGGTTCATTGTGGTGATCTTAGTGGGACAGAATGCATGAAAGACAGGGGGAGCTGCTGCAACAGATTTATTTTATCAGTACTTGAAAGTCTGCTTTGCCTTACCAATTAATTTGAGCAGAACAGACATGAGGAGCAAAGCCAGGGAGAACTGAATAAGGATGATGCTCAATTAGTTATCAGGGTTTTTTTTATTTCCCTTTGCCCACTATCACCTCATTTTTTCACATGCTTTGGTCAAAGCTGAGTGTATTTCATCTAACATTAGAGTGTTTTTCAACTTTATATCATCGCTTGGGAAAGTGGGAGCTAGTAATACATAAGTTCAGCCACAGACAGCTCAATTTGGCTGTATTTGGGAATTTTCCTGTTTCTTAACCCTTCCTTTGATTCTCAACTTAGAGTGAATTGCCTAAGGAAGTATTTCCAGGCACCTCTTATACCACACAGTTAAAAAATTTATCTCTAAACCTCAGTACAACTGATTCCTTAAAATAGTTGGTGCTGAAGATTTTAAACGATGGTGCTTTTTTTACATCAGCATTATGACAATTCTGGGAGAGATGTGACAGCCTTCAGTTTCACAGCAGCGTTACTCAATAGGACTGTGTCTTGAACTGGTGTTGCCAAAGGAATTATAAATTTATCAATTTGTAAGCATCTTCTTTTTTTCTTTTTTTCTTTTTTTTTTACAGCAGTAGTTTCATGACCACATTGGATAACCTGGTCTCTCCACTTGTCCATCTCTAGATGGCAGAGGCTGGATAGGGCAGGACTCTGTTCCAAGCACAGTTTTCATCATAGAAAGTAAGGCTTCGGTACTCTTGAGCTCCATGAAAGATAGTGCTTCAGTCTATAATCCTTTTATCTGATGAGCTTTAGGAGGTTACTAGGTTTTCTGCTTTATGAGGGCCTATTAGATAGATAATAAACCTTGCCCTGCAACCAACCAGCAAAATTATAGACCAATAATACTCTTCAGTCTGCAGTCAGACAAATTTCAGACACTTATTTCTTGAAGATTAAAGACTGACTGTAATCCAAGAGTTCAAATTAGAGGATGGGTGTGCAGTAGTTGTCGATAGCTGAAAAACAGCTATATATGCTGCACCTGAGAAACTTTTTACTTCTAACATTTTTTTTTAATCTTTTCTCTCCTTCCTTCATATTTTTCATACCAGGTATAAACAACCCAAATACTACATCTTTGTAAAGCCTTCCTTTCAGAAGAGCATTCATAGCCAAAAAAAAGTAAAGGCAGATGATTCTGGGAAAATGCAAATCCTTCCTTCTCATTTTCTTTAGTCCTTGTTAGCTGAAGCAATTCTTTGTGTTCTGTATCCTTTTTTATGCTGGCCTTTTGAGAGGTAGTAAAACTGTAAGTTTGGAACTTGTGTATGAAGTTCTTGCTCTCAATAATCACGTGTGCTCAAAAAGAAGCTGGATGTAAGCCATTTCTGTGCAAATAGGGAAATACATGAATTGATTTATCAAGGAGTAATTTGAAATATTTATTTAAAAGAAGTCATGAATGAATATGAATGTGACAGCTGCTGAAATTTTTATACCATGCATATATTCTTATCCTGGTCTAAAAAACCTAAAACACCAAACCCAAAAAACTCACCAAACCTTTCATAAAACCTTGCACAGCTTGAGGCCTTTTTCTATAAATACTTCTGCAGGTTTGTTGGGGCTTTTTTCCATATGTAATTTTCCAAGGTTATTGTGCATGCTTCAGAAGCAGTAGGATTTGTACATAATGAGGGCATCTTTTTAGAGATGAAATATGAATACTCAGCTTCCCAGGCTATTTACTTTTCTGGTTCCTGAAAAATTAAGCTAGAAATTACAAACTAGATGGATTTAAGTCAGAATTATATATATGTAAAAGGCATGGATATTCTAGGAGTGTATATATTGGAGTTCATTGGAGTGTATATACTGTATCCTTGGTACTTCTATTAACTATGACAGTTCAAATTCCTGACAAAATTACAAAATTGGGCTCTGGTTATATCACATAAATTATAAGCACCGGATTGTTTGAATTTAACCTTTCTTGTTGACTTTCATCTTATTTTGAACATGGGGAAATTTAACTAAAGCTAAATGCCTGGAGATCATAATATTTTTAGATCCCCATCATCTTGCCAAGAAAGAGAGTTTTGAATGACCTTCTAAAGAACACATGAGAAAATTGCCTACTGTAGATAACATAGTAACTGTGACCAAGGACATAAAGGACATATAATTCTTTATAGTGAACTTTTTACTGGCTACTGGCAATCTATTACTGGCAGTTTGAGGCTGAAATGAATATCAGACAGTTTCAGCAAAAACTTCATCTTTCACATCTAAGGAAACCATGCACCTTTTGATTAGTACTGCATCAGGCTGTTCACCAGAGATTCAAACGCTTGCAAATAAGTCTCTTTAGATAAGGACGAGTGAACTGGCCTTTTGATGGTTCAGTTTAGTCTGCAGTTCAAGTAATTCATTTTATTTTGGGACAGAAACAGTTTCCTGGAGTCTTTTAATGGAAGATAGAATCCTATCTATACCCTTTTCATGTAATTTTTGTATTATTTCATCTCAGCTAACTCAACCTCTTTGGACTAAAAAGCTTATCTTTTATCTGTATGAAGGCATTGCTGGGCAACTTGTTCATATGTTTCTATTAACATTTATTAAAATATGTAGCACAAAAAAAGATAATATTGGTGACAAGACCAAGCCCTAAATCACTAGGAATGATCAACAGGACAAATTCCATGTTTTTCACAGAAACTTAATACATTTTATTTTTAACTTGTCTACAGGTTGGTCCTTTAAGAAGCAGGTTAGTGAAGGAACTTTACATTTCAGCTCTGCTGCCACATTTTAGCTGATGGTTCTGCCAGTAACTTATGACTTGGTGGGAAACAGAGTATTTGGAAGGAGTTTTCAGAAATCCAGTAAAAAATAGTTCTATTCCCCTTGACAAACCTTGAATCAGAGATAAGCTTTGAGAAGCCTGTCCAACCTGAAGTATTCTAAAGGAAAGGTTTTGAAATATTTCATAACTATGCACAACAGATAAGAGATTTTGCAGCATAATCTAGGATATAGAAATACAGTTATTAAGAGACATTGTAATCAAGTCACATATTGAAATGATCAATATTTATGTGCTAGATAAAATTCAGATGAGAAAAGTTAGACAATCTATCTCAGCAAGGTCCAGAGTATTATTATAGCTATTCATCTCAGTTCATATATTAGAAAGCAAAGTTATAATTCCTTGAAAATACCCTTTTTTTTTTTTTTTTTTTTTGTATGAGTAAGGTTGGCTTATGTAGTTTCCTGTAATTGATGGAATTTCATCATCTTTTGTCTACTATACCTACTCCTGGGGGGGCAGTCAGGAGAGAAATATAAATCTCTCTCTAATCTTACTCTTTCTATCTGGAATACATTATCTGAGCATGAGCAACTATGGAATGGCATCCTAGCAGTGTTAAGTCTGCTTTTATTTTCACTGCATATCACTTTGACTGATGGAAACAGGAAAATATGTATTTTAATCTAAAGAAGACACTGACTAGGGAGAAGTTTGGAGTTTCTTCTATTTTGTCAGCAAACCTTTTAAAAGTGGCAAGTTTTCACAGTTAATCACCACAGAAAAGGGCTTATGAAAAAATAAGCTCTTATTTGTCAACAGTCTTTCTGTGAAAATACGATTTAGCAAACACCTTGTAGTTGCTTATGGGTTACAGAAACCTACAGATAGGGTGGTGTGTCAGGAGTCTTTGGGGTCTTATTCTTTTGCCATAGTGTTGCATACTATTAGCAAAAGTGGTTTAAAAACTTTCTAATGTAGATTCCATCGTAGTAGAAAGATCATCTCAGGTACCAGTGGACATTACTCCTTATGCAATTATAATTGAGTACTAAAATAAGCAAAGCAACATGTAACTTTTTTAAAGCAGATAGAGATTAGGGGGGGAAATCTCTAGTACATAATTATCAGTTTGCCACAAAAATTACTCTGTGGACAACGGAAACATGGGGAATATTCTACTCTGTTTAGTTCTTATTATAAGGTATTGGTTTAATGTAAATCCCATAGTACATTCATCGTTCTGGTAATGCATAAAGCCCAGCAATATGAGCACATATTTCTTTTTACAGTCTCTGGTGTAAGTCATTACAGTCTGTTCTTTTAGGTCCACTTATATTTGATAAATTATTTTTAGAGTGTATTTATGTCTTGGGTGATCAGTCAGGGAGATCCAGCAGTAGTTTTCAGATCATCAGCTTTGGAAAATGGTGCCATCCTATTTTCATTCTTTTGACAAATGCTAAAATCAACTTAACACATTGCTGTTGTCATGGATGGATAAGTAACTCTAATTTCTTCTCTGAATATTTTTTCTTTTTATCCAAAAAGCAACAGCAGGAGGACTTCACATTTGGAAAGGCTAACTTTCCTGCTGAACTCCAAAGGGTACTGAATTAACACTACCAGTTCATCAGTCATGGTATTTTGTTTTTCAGATAGAAACTTTTTTTTCAGTATTTAATTCACATGTGAATAAAGTTGGTAGCTGTCTGAGAAATCTCAAGATTTCATTCCTTTGACATACTTCAAATGACTGAAGCTAACTAGTTTTCTGCTATCAAAACAAATATTAAGACAAGTAATACTAGGATGAATGTGTAAATAAAATTATTTGATTCCACAATTTGCATATCTAGCAAATTATGACGCATTATGATGATCTCATCCAAAAGATATGATTTCTGATTTGTCCGGATGAAAGCTTCTAATGGTCTCCGTAGGAATGCAATTCAGCTAATGGAAATTCTTTTGCAATGTACAAATTCCTCAGTTTTGTTGGCTCTTTTTATATTGTGATGCTTCTCCTTCCTATTTTTTTCTGTTTCCTTTGACAGATTTGATTTTCCTATCTAATGAACTTTCTTTCCTTCTTTAACTGCACATTTATTTTTCTGCACTAAAGATATGCTATCCAACTCCCACATTTCCAATAGTGTCCATTCCTGTTCCTTAGCTGTGATGGAAGAGCTGTCAAGTTTCACACACCTTTGCCAACTCTGTCCCACCTTGCCACAGCTCTCATATCCATCTGGAGTATTGTAATTCCTTTATGCGTTGATAGCCAGACAACTTTCCTCCATTTCTCTTGCAGAGGCATGGTAGAGCATGGTAGAGAAAGGGGTTTACAATTTTAGCTGTACTTATATTTCAAATGCTCAGGAAAGAAACAAAGAAACCCTAAGAAATGTGTTATGAAGCCAGCCTAAAACCTTATGTGCTTAGGAATAAAATTAAATACTAATAATAAAAATAATAAACCTTGCGGGAAATCCTTTAAAAAGTAATAGAAAATAATAAGAGTTTGAGAAACCTGGGACGCTTGTGATGCTCTGTCTCTCCCCCTCCTTTACTGAAGTAAATTGTTGCTTTGTGTCTAAAATTTGATGCCTGATTTTATAGTGAGTGAGAAGCAGTTTGTGGATATTTTTGGGGTAATACTTGATTGTGGAGGTTTGATTCATTCCCTATTTTTTAGTTTCTGAATCACTCTGTGTACTTTGATGGTGGTTATATTTTGGAACTCTCTAATGTCTCTCTTATTGTTTCTTACAGATTTCAAAGGAAGACTATAAATTCTCCTGGAGCTCATTTCCGTATTCCATAGGAGTTGTCTATAAGGGAGCTTAAAAATATACTAGATGTGTCTCATAGCACTAACCTTCTTCACATCATATTCATGTCTTCATATACATACATAGCTGTATGCACATGTGAGGGTAAGAGAGAGGATTAATGGTGGGAATAAAGTAGAAACTCCTTTTCAAATAACAAGGTATAAATAATTGATTGTAATTATGTTGGATAAAGAATGAAAGCTAGATGATGGAAAGATGATAATGAGAAAGATGGCTTCTAGTAAAATCAGAAAGGTTAATAAACAGTTCTGCAGGCTAAATGGCATAGAAAAAGAAGATATTTTGTTTATTTTTAGCAAAATCTGATATTTATTAGGGTAAAATGCAAATATAATATTAACAGATCTTTATCATTAATTAATCGTACTTAAGAGGATGTGGCTTATAGGTATTACTGGCACTATTAATCACAGAATAAGTTGAGTTAGAAGGGACCCACAAGGATCCCCATGTCCAACTCCCGACCCTACACAGCACTATCCCCAAAAGTCACACAATGTGCCTAAGGGCATTGTCGAAACTCTTCTTGAACTTTGTCAGGCTAGTGCTGTGACCACTTCCCTGGGGAGCCTGTTCCAGTGCCCAGCCACCCTATGGGTGAGGAGCCTTTTCCTGATATCCAACCTAAACCTGCCCTGACACAATATCAGGCCATTCCCTCAGATCCTTTAAATGGTCACCACAGAGAAGAGATCAGTGCCTGCCCCTCCTCTTCCCCTCACAAGGAAGTTGTAACTGTAATGAGGTCTGTCCTCAGTCTCTTTTCCAGGCTGAACAAATGAAGTGACCTCAGCTGCTCCTCACATGGCTTCCCCTCAAAGCCCTTCACCATCTTTGTTGTCTTCCTTTGGATGCTCTCTAATAGTTTCATGTCTTATATTGCAGTGCCCAAAACTGCCCACAATATTCAAGGTTCGGCTGCCCCAGTGCAGAGCAGAGCAGGACAATCCCCTCCCTTGCCCGGCTGGCGATGCTGTGCCTGATGCGCCCCCGGGACACAGTTGGCCCTCCAATGTCACATTGGTGGCCTGAGGTAGAAACTTTGCCTGCATTTCTGGCCAGGGAGTCTTAGCTACTCTAATGCATGAATGTTGATTTACATTTCAAGCTAGTTAAGAGAAAGAAAGATGTAATAAGTTCTGAATTGGAAAACATATGAAATATAAACATTCATTGCAAATAGGGATGTGAAAAAACCCTAGGAAATGAATAAAGGATGGAAGACTGAAAAATAGGCATCTATATTCTGGCTGATCTAAATAAAAAGAAAAATATTTTTGAAGAAAGCCAGCACAAAGTTCAAGGCTTCATGGGATTTTATCACCAGAAAAACAGGCAGAAAATTTTACGCTTTTAAATCTTGCTTTTAGCATCTCAGACTCCTGAGAAACCCATTTGTCTTCTTTAATATCTTTAAAATGCCTTGGACTTTGATTGAGTGATGCAAGTGTTAATCAAGTTAGAACATCTAACTGTAGACTTTATTCGTTGTATCTCATCCTATTCATCATAATCTATCCATATAGATTCTTCAAAACAAGAAAAAATGTCCATGAAAGAAAGTATACAGTAAAAAAGCTGACAATCTAATAGACATATCAAATATGTGTTATTAATTGAAAGGACTGCAAGCTTGAATTCAAGTTTTGAGTCAAGAGTGGATTATATCTACTGAGAATTGCATTTCTCCCCTCACGTCTGTGTTTCTCGGTGTCCTTACTGGCTTCACTAATCCTTTGATTCATAAAGACAGAAATTTCCTCTAGGACTCAAGTGACATGTGATTGACTAGTACATTCCCTGTTCATCCCAGCAGGGTATGATGCAGAACAAGATAGTCTAGAGGATGATAATTGATTGTTTTACAAGAGAAGAAGTTTTCCACTTCCTTTAAAAGAGCAATAATATTATCAGGGAGAAAAATTTTGTTGGAGTTCAAACACTTAGCATCATGTTGAGCTTTTTCAACTTTCAAAATCATATTTCATTGTTCTGAAGAGAGTTATTTTTACAGTGATATTGCTGTCTAAAAATTAATTCAATAAAAATAAACCTGTGTATATATTCTACAGTCCACTTTGTCAAAATTCAAGCTCTGTGAATGATATTTCTGTGATGCCATGTATTCAAACTTTATACTTTGCTTTTATCTTTTATTGTATTCATAATGACACATGATTCTCTTCAGTCTACTCTGTGTATTCTTCACCTCACTACCTTCAGCCTCTCATGTCTGGAGTTCATTTTTTTTTTGTTATTTGTTTCCTTAAGATGATTGAATTAAATAAGATACATTATTCATCACCTTAGAATATGAGGTTTTATCTTCAGGACCCTGATGTAATAAATGAGTTTCCTACTGCAAATGCCACATAGGTAATTTTTCAGTACCCTCACTTCCAGCAAAAGTCTGGGTGTGAAATACATAGCTCCAGCTACAGGAAGAGAAGTAATTAATCTGCGAATCGAAAGACACTGCCACACAGATAGAATCAAAGGCATTTTACTGTAACACATCCTGAAGGTATCTGTCTAATTCCTTAGGTGTGATTCTGTTCTTGTTCTCAGCTAAACTTTTTTTATAAACCTTTTTGCCTTTAAGGTTTCTGTGAAATGTCCTTAAACTCTTCTCTTGCAGTGAGGCTGTTATGGCTACAACATTGTCGGGGCTATTAACCATGGGCTTTAGATGCAGGTTCATCAGACAAAGAGCAAGCCAGACAGACCTGGTAGCCTAGGAAAAAGTGGGATTAGAGCAGTGGACCAAGAGACATTTCAGGGGTAGTCAGTGAATTGTCCCAAAGCACCGACAGTGATGTCTTGTTTTTCAAAAGTGTTTGCCTAGTGTAATCCTTTATTTCATGGAGCTACCCTACTTCTGAACGATGCTGCAGCAGATATGACAGCACCATCCATGGTGCTGACCCCAGGACTTTCTTTGCTTTGTTTAGAAAGTATAGACAACCAGTCATGTGAAGGAAAATAAATACCCTATGAGGCCCCCATTTCTAAATCAAAGGAGAATTTAAAATGTTGAATAATCATTGAAACATTCAAAATTATTGATGTCTAAGCTGAAAAGAAGTATCTATAAATTACTTGTACTATGATATTTCATTATATGTATTAAAGTACTGAAAATTACTTGTTTATTACATTGCAAATATGGTAATTTTTTTCTTTGTTTTTGTAAGGAATTATATGGATTCATGGTTGTGCATTAATTTACCAGCTGTATACTGAGACTCATGGTCTCACATAAAACTTAAATTTTTCTCCACTTTTTTTCTCAAGAACAACTCTCCATTTTTTTTCCTATAATAACTGGTTAATAAGCATTCAGATCTATTGTCAGTACAGCAATGAGAGAAACACGAGTGGCTAAGTTCAAAATATTACATGAAACTGTTTTCTGTGTGCTTTCAATACTGCAACTTGTTTGACAAAAGCTCTGTCTGTCCTTTGCAGGTATTCTGCTGGACTTACTTCTCCTCTTCAATTTCATTTTTTTGCTTCTGCTACTAGTTTGCAAGTGTCTGTCCTTCATGGGCAGTGTTTGCTGTTCAGGTATGTTCTTCTATTTACTGCTGCTTTGTATTTAACTAACACAAATGTACATTGAGCAAACAAATAAAGCAATAATTTCTTATACCAAGGGAAGTTTTGGAGCATGACAAGCAATGCTAAACCCATGCTATAAAGTTCTATTAAGTACTATTATGGGGTATTTCAGATTAAATAGGTACAATGCAGAGATGCAGAGGAGTATTAGAAGGGGACTGAGTTAAACCAGGATTTGTTTTGCATGCAAATTGTTACAGTGATGAGTCAAAGTGCAAAGTGCAAATAAACCTGCCAGTCTGATTTACCAGCTCTTTTCCCTTTGTTTTGTGCCACACTTGCACTTATATGGACTTCAGGATTATGCCAATTGGGACCATAGGAGTGATCAAACTGGCTTTCACTTTTTGCCTGACTGCCTGGTTTAACAATCAGTGCTATCCCATATCTGTGAAAACATCTGGCCATCTACTTGGCAGGGCAAGTTTAGTCTCTCTACATTGCTTTATCCCACCTACTGGCAGGGCACAAAGTATGAATCAAGAGAATCTTCTTCCAGAACTGCAGCAAGGGAGATCTTGAGCCTGAAGGCAACTTTTGCTTTAAGATATTGATGTAATGTTAGCCTCCTATATAATGGTTTTCATAAAATAGCCATGCTTCGAGATCTTTGGCACATTCTGTGGCTAATGAAGAAAAAGAGAAGAAAATTTTAGTAACGGTACTATCAACTAAACCTTTAAAAATCATTAGAGAACTTAGATAGCTCCATGCTGGCATTTTATAGCATATCAGATGCATGCCTGGAAGTCAGTGAAGTTGCAGTGACACTTCATTTTTGGCTTGGCATTTTACTGCTGAAAGAAGCGATGAGTGTGTTCAGTTATACTCAACAGCGATTTCTGAACTCTGTAAGATTATTGTTAGTCAGTTAAACTTTGAAATACTGAAAGATAAGAGATTATTTGAGCCAAAATGTAGTGCTCTGCAAGATTATAACTGTGCTTTAAACTGCAAAGGTAGGAAACTCTCAGGAGACAGTTCTATATCTATTCTGTTCACTCCATCAAATACAGTACTTTAAATTTTCAAGATTAACAGTCTTCACCTACAAACTACTGAAGGACAGGAAACTTTTACAGATTTCTTTCCTAGTGTATGTGACAGCATCAATGCATTTGTCACTTTCAGTAGTAGTTTCTTCCTGAAACATTTTGACAGAATCGGGAAGCATTAAAATAATTTTTACCTCAATGTTAAAAAAGTCTAGTAACAACTTGGTATTTTTCCACTTTATTGAAAGTATGAGTGACAATACCTGCAGTACCTTTCCAGGTCACATGTGCATTGTGACTCTGAAAGACACTGGATTTCTGAGAAAATGCTGAAGGTTGAGGTAAGCAGACTTGATCATTGTAGGTCATACTCTACGTTTGGATTGTTGCCACTGAAGTTGTTAGAGGTTCTTGGTATAATGGTGTTTTGCTCCAGACCTAAGTAAAGTAAAATGAAGTGGCAATCCAACCTGATCTGTTTGTCATCTTTGGAATAATGTATGTACATTGTTTTTGAGTAAAACCTGATTAGCAGGTATATGTTGTCATTCCTACTGCAGGGCTATTAATTTAATTACAATTATATATTTGTATCTATGTTCCCTACCATGTGTCTGTTTCTTTTTGGTTTTTTCATTTTTTTGTTTTAAATCTGGTGTGGTTTGGCTAAAAAAAAAATATTGCAGGGATCAGCATCCACTTTTTTGCCTAGTAGATTGCTGCTCTGTTTGGGCTGCAATAATAAGCTACACAGGAACAGAAACTTCAGAGAAAAAACTTTTAGGGAGAGCAAGGAGTTTTCAATGGGAGAGAGAAGAATTTTATACCTTATTGAAAAACCTCGTTATGTGAGAACAGTGACTTTTAGTATAACATTTACATACTTGTGGAGGACAAAAAACTCAACACCCAAATGCAGCTTTCATTAGTTAGTAGGAGGATGACCATAGTCTTTTCTGTGCAGAAAGAGAATAAAATAAATTTAAGATAAAAGATACTGTCTAAACTGTTGTCACATGCCCTGAGTATAGACAAGGGTTGATTACCCTGATTTAGAGACACTCTTGTAGATCTTGGCATACAGACATGGAAAAGAGGTGCATATTGAGCTGGTTGCCCCTGGAATCAGCAGGGCATGGATAAATTACTTCAGAGGCTCTGATCAGTGCTGCTTTGAAGAACTGTGACAATCTAACATCCACGGCCCCTTGCAACTGCTGAACTCCCCATAACCTTATGCAAAGATGATCTAAAGTCTGTTTCATCTGCAAGAGGAAGACATTTAAATTACAATTCTTGAGAAGTTTAATGTAGGCTTAATTTTCTAACAAAGAGAAGAATGTATCGTGGGTTAGTATGGCCCTAGTTTTGCACACAGTATCTGTTTTCAGGGAAGTGTTACTGTATGTGCTTAAGAGGTTAAATACAGAACTGATTTAGGTTTGCTGCTATACTTTCAATTCAGTCATCCGAATAAAAAAGGCAGAACATAGTTTTCTACTGAATAAGTTGCAGATTGTATATGTTGGGCTAATAAGAAATAAAGCTCAAGTTTGAAAAAGTTTGAATATTAGGTGAATGAAATGAAAAATATTAAAGGAATGTTTACTTTTTAAAAGGAAGTGAGAGAAAATGCAAATTTCAGAAAATGTTTCTGTGGTTTCAGTTGAAAGAAATATTGTAAAATCAAACTTCCTCAATCAAATAAATAATAATGTTTTGATATGATATAATAAAAACTAAACTGAAAGGACAGTAATTTGTTTACACTTATGCTGTATTCAGGCAATGGTGGGGTGGAGTAAGTCCCTGCATATTCCGAGTGGGTCTCTGATATCGGACCACTTCGGCCAGTACAGTCTGGTACTGTGCAAGGAGACTTTTTTTCTCACCCGTGCTGTTGGAAAGCACAAACACACACACCTGAGAGCCGGATACCTCATGTGCCCTCAGGATAGCGAATGTCAGAGGGCTCAATCGCATAGAATTCCAATGGTTTTATTTTTGAACAAGTCCAGAGGTGAAAGAAGAAGCGGGAAAGCTGAGGGCACAGGGATATAGCTTTTTGGGCCAATAGGGTTGGAGAGAGAGCGGGGAGATACAACAATCCAATGGGGAGAAGGGAGGGGAGGAGCGAGGGATCATGTTAAAACCAGCCAACACAGAGGGATTAACATACAAAGGTTACCAGGGTTTTGGGACAAACCGTACAAGAAACATCCAGGGAATTTTAACTGTCCCACCAGCGTGCTTCTGCTGGCTTGGGACTTCTCGGATTCTCTGAGATGGTAGAAACCACTCCAACACACTTATTGTGTACAATTTTTGAAATAGAGAACTAACAGGGACAATGAAGAGTATGGTAACATGAACTCAGATTTGTGTCAATGTGAATAAAATCCAAGCTAAAGTACTGCTTTTAAAGTTCGGTGAAGCGAAAAGCTTCTGAAATGCAATGAATTAAAATATTGCTCTATTTTTTCTGTTTTCATTATTGCAAACAGCAATATAAAACTTAAAGTACCCTACTTCCTTATGTTCAATCTGTTATTTGTTTGTTTTTATCATTGAGGCCAGGTTATAAAGGTTTATTGTCGTATTCTCTTACTTGTTTGTTAAATCTCAGTTTCAAAAATATTAAGTGACAAAGCAAATTTGGGAAGATGGTGACTGCCATTTTCCATATGTCAATATATATTGCTAATTAGCAGCTGTGCTTTTTCAGACATGTCCCGGTCAATAAGGTAAATGTAATATACACTACCCTATGGAACAAAAATTTTTGAAACTGGCAAACAACAGACATGATTTCTTGGTCAGTGTTTAGGGGGTTGTTGTTGTTTTTTGGTTTGTTGTTTGTAATTTTTTTCTTGTTTAGTTTTGGTTTTGGTTTTTTTAAAGGAAATTGCCAGTTTTTATTTAGTTTACACTGTGTCACTGCCTCCTGGCTTACGCCACCATCTTACTTGAGATGAATGACGTATTCTAGCAAAAGGCACTTTGGTTTGTGACGACTCCTGTCACTGACTGGCAGCACTGATACCTGAGTAACTGACAGCATACTTGAAAATCCATCCAGAAATTTGAGACAGGGACTCATAGTATATAATCAAAGAGCAATGCTTTCCCCTGTCACACAAGTTGAGCAAGTAGACACAAAGAAAGAGCTGTTCTGACTGTATGCATTTTCTAAAATATCTGAACATTCTAGTATGATTATGGAATTCACTGAATAATCAATCAATCAATCAGTCAAATAGTCACTGGAAGATGAAATTTTCCACTTGTCTCATTCCCCATTAGCCTGAAGAGTACTCTAGCAAGTGGCCTGACTGCCCTGCTCCTTAGGCTCACAGGACTTGTAAGAAAAGGACTGCTCACCTTCATCTCCCCACTCTGTTCTCCACTCCTCAATCTGAGAAGAGCCCAACTAGTGGACAGGTTACTATGAAGAGATTATTTAATTTCCCAGGCTTTAATTTCCCATGCTTTTGGATCAGTGTCATAGTCACCATTCTGGTCCTGGAGGAAGAGACTTCATAGGGTTGTTACTGAACTTCAGTATTATTCTTCTAATTGCTGGCCCTCTCCCAGCTTTTATTAATCATGCTGGTAACACATAATTTCCAGTAGTTTGGGTCAACTGCACCTTTGTTGCTAAGTGCCCTGCCTAGTTATCTTTATTAATAATCTCTCACATTAACTGTTCTCCTCATTTTTCCTTCTTTATTTATATTATTTTGTATTTTGTATGTCCAGCTCTTCTGCAACTGCACATAGCAATCCATTTCTCAGTATCAGAAACTGTGGCGCATTGGATGGTCAGGCACCATAGACACTTTACTGTTAGCTTTCCTGGTGACCAGTGGAGCCACCTTGAATTTTTGAATGGGAGGGCTGATTCCATTGTGTCTGTTTTCCCCAACTGTATGAAAACCTGTAGTTTCTTTAATATAGTTTCATAGTATTCTTTCCTTCTTCTTTGAATTTGGTGGCCTTATAAAAGGTAGCCCTTTGGTGTCATGCCTCAAAAGTACCCAAGTCATTACAGACCCAGTAGTTTTCAAGGGAAAACTTCTTGTGATAAAAATTATTTGCTCAGTGTTATTTTTGCAATTATGTCTTTGTCTTCAGGACTAACAAAACTGAAATGTTTTAAGCAGGGCCATTCTCTAGCATTACAGGCAGGAAAACCAGACAGTGTGTGTTTGGAAAAAAGATTGTTTTAGAATCTGTACTCCAAAGGAATAGTTTTGCTTTACAGAATTATAAACATTTAATGCATTGGGTTTGCATATAATCACCTTATCTCCTAAACAGAATAGATTTTCATATTATTAAGAATTTGTAATCATTAAAGTAAATGTAGCATGTAAAATTACTTCCCACCAGCTGAGGTGGGTGGCAGACACAGCGGGGCGAAGTTTTTTACCTCAAAACATGAAATCTCCCTCAGGGATCTAGGAGGAGAGTAACGCACCAACATCAAACAGAACAATAACAAAAGTATGGTACATCTTTCACATAAACACACTTAGAGAGGAAGTAATTGAAATGCTGAAGTTTTTGTAGCAAGAATCAAACATTTTTTATTTTATTTTTTTATTAGTCAGCATAACTTTAATGGCTGGAATATAAAGCAAAATTCATTGCCTATAGATTTCAGTGGCAGTTTCCCCCAGGGTATAATTAATAATGTTGTGAGATATTTTTTCTTCATTTTAAATATGCAAACCGGGCCTTACCTCTCCTTAAGTCAATGGCATGATTTTCTTTAACTCTCTCCTGTGATAGCCTAGTTAAACTCAGAATGAAGGAAATGATTACCAGGGTGTTCTATTTAAAGAAATTGCTTTAACTGAGATAAAAAACCCTGAGATCAGATATAAGCCAATTTAAGATTAATACACATAAACTAATTTATTTCTCTCCTTATGAAAGATGTCCCTCAATATTAGTATGTGGAATGTGGAATAATCGGTGTAACAATTGGAAAACTTAGATATGCGGTACTATGTTAGTAAAGGGCTTTATGATGCAAAGTGAAAGAAAATGATCTAGAATATCTTTAGACTAACAAAGAAATATATGGAATATACAGAACTTCAGAAGACAAATGCTAGAAGAAAATTTATTGCCAACAGGAATTACTTGAAAGAAAATCTTAGGACTATTGTTATGATTGATCAGCATAGTACACCACTTAAAATATTTTTTTTTGTCAATATAACTATTGTGAAAAAGAAGCATTTCATTTGTTAGTAAGCCTTGTCAACAGAACTTAACAACTCAGGCAAATTTATCTGTAACTTACTCAGATCTGGACTTGAATTTTACAGTTTATAGAGAGAAACGGTAGTCTTTCTAGTCTTTCCTTCTTAGCCAGGAGGGATTTAATCACTGTTTACTAGAATTCCTCCAACACTGCCAATCTCATCTCTTAAAATTATATTTCTCCAGCTCCTATTTTCAAGTACTCATAAATATTCTTGTTCTGACTACTCAGTCTTGATGATTTGTTGAAAGATGCCAAAGTTTCATCAGAAACTTTAATGTCAGGGGACCTGAGTACTCTGAAAAATTCTCAAGTATCCTGTAAAACAGCAATCGTTTCAAGGTATTCATAAAGCCACATAAAGCAGCACTGCCTATTACAACAGCATAAACAATGACAAAACATTAGAAATACAGACCACGTGAAGGCTGGGAAAGTATTTTCAGAAGTGACTGTAGAGTTTTCATGACTTGATATAAAGCCAGACAACTCAAAACACACCAAAAATTTAGCAGACATTCAAAAGACAAAGCAAACATAAAGACTCAGAACTAAAACCCAACCTAATTCTAAACATTCCATTTATTTGCAAATCCAGTCCTTTGAAGCTTGTTTTCCTACAACAGCCAAGTGAATTTAACATGTGTGGAAGTAGCTTGGGAGTGACTGTATGTATTGTATGTTTGACAAAATATTATTTTAGAATTCGTTGTCTGACTGCATATCACATTAAAAAAAGTCCTAGGATTTAGTTTGGGTTTGGACCGCAAATATTTAAAACGTATGTGTCAATAAGAAGTTTAAAGAGCTATTTAAGAGTAGCTCATAGAATCCTAGATCACAGGATTGTTTCGGTTGGAAAAGACCTTTAGGACCATTGATTCCAGCCATGAACCTAGCAGTGCCAAGTCCACCACTAAACCAGATGGTGACTCAACTACTTCCAGGAGAATGCTGTGGGAGACAGATCAAAGGTGTTACCAAAGCCTGAGTAGATAACATCCACAGCCTTTCCCTCATCCACTTAGTGGGTGACCTTGTCACAGAAAATCATCAGGTTGATCAGGCAGGACCAGCCTTTCATAAACCCCTGCTGTCTGGGCCTGATCTCCTGGCTATCCTGGACGTATTGTGCAATGGCATCAAGATGATCTGCTTCCCCAGCACTGAGGTCAGGTTGACAGGACTATACTTTCTCAGCTTCTTCTTCCAACCCTTGTTGTAGGTGGGCATCACGTTTGTGAAGTTTCCGTTGACCAAGACGTCTGCAATTAGCCAGCACAGCTGGTAAATGACAGACAGTGGCTCAGTGAGCACTTCTGCCAGCTCCCTCCATACCCTGGGGTGCATCCCATCCGGCCCTATGGACTTGTGTGTGTCTGAGTGGTGTAGCAGGTTGCTGATCTTTTCCCCTTGGGGTATAAGGGCTTCATTTTGCTTCCATCCCTGCCTTCCAGCTCAAGGGGCTGTGCATCCTGAGAACAACTGGTCTTTATTAAAGAATGAGGCAAAAAAGGCATTAAGTACCTCAGCCTTTTCCTCATCTCTTGTCACTCTGCTCTTATCCTTCTTCTTTGCCCTCTTTTTGTAGCTGATGTATTTATAGAAAAACTTTATTGCCTTTTAATGCAGTCACCAGATTAAGTACTAGCTGGACTTTGGCCCTTCTAACTTTCTGTCTACCTAACCTCACAACATCCTTGTAGTCCTGACTGTCCTGTATTTTATTCCAGTTTGTAAACTCCCCTTTTTTCCCTGAGTCCCAGACAAAGCTCTCTGTTCAGCCAGGGTGGTCATCTTCTCTGACAACTGGTCTTTCAGCTCATGGCTAAAAGGCTCATGAGCCTTTAAGATGTATGTATTTATGCAAACTCATTTTCTTTGAGATTGCTCATATAATACAATTTTAACTATTTAAATAAGAGTAGCTTGATGTTCAGACATGTTGATTACTTGTTACTCCTGGTGGGTGATCAGTAGCTTCATTACAGAGTCTACAGTAGGCACAGTTTTGTTTGAAAAAGTTGGCCACTCTGGAAAGTGCTTCTTTCCATGTGTATAGCATCAGATCCTTAAGTGCGGTAAATAAACATTTCTCTTTAAAGTTCACTATGGTGATTTGCTTGTGCTGCAAATCTGGTATGTAAAAGTGTATTTTATTTTATTTATTTTTTCTGACTTCAAATTTATCTTTGTATCTGGGATTGCACATTCCTTTATTGGCTTCATTTTGTAAGGAAAGACTTTGATCTGCTGTTGTTATTGTATCACTAAATGTTCTTTCACTGAAGCTGATTTCTGTTGAAAGTAATTGGAGGGCTTAGGGGGGTATTTTGTGTGTGTGAAAAGAAGTAAGATTTAGTATAATTATATTAGCAGGAGTTTAAATGCTACAGTTTTAAAATTAGCAGTNCGTTGTCTGACTGCATATCACATTAAAAAAAGTCCTAGGATTTAGTTTGGGTTTGGACCGCAAATATTTAAAACGTATGTGTCAATAAGAAGTTTAAAGAGCTATTTAAGAGTAGCTCATAGAATCCTAGATCACAGGATTGTTTCGGTTGGAAAAGACCTTTAGGACCATTGATTCCAGCCATGAACCTAGCAGTGCCAAGTCCACCACTAAACCAGATGGTGACTCAACTACTTCCAGGAGAATGCTGTGGGAGACAGATCAAAGGTGTTACCAAAGCCTGAGTAGATAACATCCACAGCCTTTCCCTCATCCACTTAGTGGGTGACCTTGTCACAGAAAATCATCAGGTTGATCAGGCAGGACCAGCCTTTCATAAACCCCTGCTGTCTGGGCCTGATCTCCTGGCTATCCTGGACGTATTGTGCAATGGCATCAAGATGATCTGCTTCCCCAGCACTGAGGTCAGGTTGACAGGACTATACTTTCTCAGCTTCTTCTTCCAACCCTTGTTGTAGGTGGGCATCACGTTTGTGAAGTTTCCGTTGACCAAGACGTCTGCAATTAGCCAGCACAGCTGGTAAATGACAGACAGTGGCTCAGTGAGCACTTCTGCCAGCTCCCTCCATACCCTGGGGTGCATCCCATCCGGCCCTATGGACTTGTGTGTGTCTGAGTGGTGTAGCAGGTTGCTGATCTTTTCCCCTTGGGGTATAAGGGCTTCATTTTGCTTCCATCCCTGCCTTCCAGCTCAAGGGGCTGTGCATCCTGAGAACAACTGGTCTTTATTAAAGAATGAGGCAAAAAAGGCATTAAGTACCTCAGCCTTTTCCTCATCTCTTGTCACTCTGCTCTTATCCTTCTTCTTTGCCCTCTTTTTGTAGCTGATGTATTTATAGAAAAACTTTATTGCCTTTTAATGCAGTCACCAGATTAAGTACTAGCTGGACTTTGGCCCTTCTAACTTTCTGTCTACCTAACCTCACAACATCCTTGTAGTCCTGACTGTCCTGTATTTTATTCCAGTTTGTAAACTCCCCTTTTTTCCCTGAGTCCCAGACAAAGCTCTCTGTTCAGCCAGGGTGGTCAGCTTCTCTGACAACTGGTCTTTCAGCTCATGGCTAAAAGGCTCATGAGCCTTTAAGATGTATGTATTTATGCAAACTCATTTTCTTTGAGATTGCTCATATAATACAATTTTAACTATTTAAATAAGAGTAGCTTGATGTTCAGACATGTTGATTACTTGTTACTCCTGGTGGGTGATCAGTAGCTTCATTACAGAGTCTACAGTAGGCACAGTTTTGTTTGAAAAAGTTGGCCACTCTGGAAAGTGCTTCTTTCCATGTGTATAGCATCAGATCCTTAAGTGCGGTAAATAAACATTTCTCTTTAAAGTTCACTATGGTGATTTGCTTGTGCTGCAAATCTGGTATGTAAAAGTGTATTTTATTTTATTTATTTTTTCTGACTTCAAATTTATCTTTGTATCTGGGATTGCACATTCCTTTATTGGCTTCATTTTGTAAGGAAAGACTTTGATCTGCTGTTGTTATTGTATCACTAAATGTTCTTTCACTGAAGCTGATTTCTGTTGAAAGTAATTGGAGGGCTTAGGGGGGTATTTTGTGTGTGTGAAAAGAAGTAAGATTTAGTATAATTATATTAGCAGGAGTTTAAATGCTACAGTTTTAAAATTAGCAGTAATGAATATGTTAAAATGAATAGGTGACATATACTTTGTGAAACTGCAGCTTAGAGGGCTTCATCTTACTTGTAGCTGACCCACATAAGAGTCTTGTTCCTGAATACCCTAGATTACAAGGGAAGAGGGAAGAATTATTTTTAAAACAGGATTTGCTGTTCCCTGCTAGAGGAAAGTGCCCTACATCTGTCTCTGACAGAAAAATTCAGGCTCAGCAGTTTGATATGACACTAATTTACTTGCAGAGAGATTTATAAACCTTCATAAATAGCAGAACAATATGATTAGATGGTTCTTCTGTTGATTCAATTACAACAGAGGTTTAAAGATACTAAGAAAAAAATCAAATAGCCCAAGCTGGAATTAAGCTTTCTTAATGGAAAGGGAAAAAAATCCCAGCAGTGATGAAAAAGAAACAAATAATTTCTGCTGTGATCAAGCAGGGAAACCATTTCTTAAGCTTTGATGGATATATTGCATTAAAAGTTGGAAATCTAGACCACACATCATTCTTTGAGATGTAGATTTCATTTATAACTTTAGTGAATAGTTTTAAAAATTATTTATTTCAGTTTCCACAGGCCATTTGCATCTTTTCATACAGGTTGGGCTATGTACCGTATCACACCCTCAGAAATGTACCCAGAATACTGTGAGGACTTCTTTGTAGTGACATATTATACTTTTATTCCCTTTAATATGCAATGTCAGCAGTCCTCTGACCATGGCTCTTTTTAAGCTGAGCAAGGCAGGAGTTACAAACTAACAGCTAGCACTTGAAACTGGAAGATCGACCATATGTTATAGATATGATGTGCCTCTTGCTCTTTGTCTTTGGACAGTTACATGTGAGAAGCAAGTGTTCTCTACTGAAGTGGAAGAGGAATGTGGTTGTAAACTTCAGCACATGGTTTAGCACCAAGTAAATCTTCAGTCAAAAGTCTTCATCAGACAAGGATTTATTTAGAAAAAAGTTTTAAGTGCTACTATATAAACCTTGGCTCAGCTCTTTTGCTCAGGTACTTGTTTGGAGAAATTTACATATATGTACACATTTGCACATAGAAAATCTGTTCCATATTTTCCTGGCAAAACATTTTTTAGATGCTTTTTCAGGTTTCTTTACTCAAGAAAATGAGTATTGAGTTCCATCAGTATGTAGGGAAGTTATTTAGAAAGTTGAATACCTGTGTTTCAACCCTAACAGTAACAAATATTCAAACACTGCATAATATTTATGGCGATGTCATAATATGGTCCTGTCATTCCAAGAAATACAAGATTTTTGCTCAGCCCACTGTCAGATTGATTTTTCCTGTTCCTACCCAATAAAAATTAACTGTTTGAGCAATTATGCTGGATTACAATATAAACTTAAGTATAATGTACTCTGCCCTGTACCTTGGAGTCTAATGCAAAGGTAAAGAGAATTTGGTGTGTCTATTGCTTTGAAAAGGCTCATGTTTGATCTCCCCCTTTTTTAGGCTGATTGCTTCCCAGTGAATATGAAACTGAATGAAAAATATTCTTGAGAACCCCTAACACTTGTGTCCTTTTTAAGACTGCTTTTTGGGTTTTGTTTCTTTTGTTTGATGATTGGATTTCTTTTTGCTTTGTTGGTTTGGATTTTTTCTTTTTGGAGGAGGGTGTTTTTGTTGTTGATGGGTTTGGTTTTGTTTGGGGGTTTATTTTGTGGTTTAGTTGGTTTTTGTTTTGTTTTATTCTTTTTCTGGAAAGGGAGAACTGGATGGAGAACTGGATGGAGGAAAGGACAAGATGTTTACCAGTTTTGTAGTTCCATTTGTGTATTCTTTATAATTTGAGTAATAAATGAATTATGGAATGTCTAGGATATGAATACTTGAACAAGATGATACAAAAAACCTTTGTAGACTTTCTGTTGTGATATTCAATAAAGGTAGAAGTGTATTGATGTATGTGGTTCTGAAGTATGTTTAGCTGTCAAATGCATTGAGTAACTATCTCTGAAAAAAACAATTCCTTCATGAGTAAAGAGCAAGGAACACAGACTTAAGAAGGGAAGACTAGAGGTTTAAAATTTAAATTATTTGGCAGTGTGTTTAACAGTAGGACTTACAGATAAGGAAAACACTTGCTATCTGAGGCTGTTTCATGCTTAGCAAAGTTTATGCCAGTAGTTTATTGAGACTCATGCATATGTGTATCTCTGGGGTGTAATAATTAATTAATTAAATCAGAACTTCTTACAAAGGCGTAAGAAGTTCTTTGTAGTATATTCTTGATTGCATCTGTAGGCAGGCAAAGAGAAACAACTGGATCTGAAGAACTTATTTGAAAGCATGTTCTTGCAGAGGTTGAAGTGGTTTGAAGTTGCGTCAAATATGTTATTGCTGGAAATTATATTTAAACAGACCATCACACAGACCAGTACTATTGAGGATTATTCTTAGCAGGGTAAAGATTATTCTTAACAGTGCCTTCTTATACTATGATAGTGTCAAAGAGCCTTGGACTGAGTTGGTGGAGAGAGAAAACATCCTCTTTTAGTTGCAGATTTGGGATCTCGTGTGTCACAGTTTCCACTGAGGGCTTACCACAAGCAGTAAGCAGTCAAATCATGATGGAGCAGCAGGGGCCACTTTTCTGAGGCTATTAAGGTTTACAGCAGCTGGCAGGGGGTTACTTAGCTGGCTTGTCTTAGCTAGTACCCTGACAGCTACTCAAATTTGTAAGAGAATGACCAGCATATTTTCGTTATGGATATACTCTGAGAGACATTCAATGCTGATTTCTGAAGTTGCTTTCTTATTTTCCTTAAATTTTTACAGTGATTATTTAAATATGAACTGACTTATCATTTGAAAATGTGGAGGCATTTCTCCTGAGGGGACTCTCGTTGGGGTAGTTTATTTCTCTATTTTCCTGACAGCAGCCTTAGAGGGATGGTAGTATTACTGGTTAGGAGCATGGAAACACTGAACCCTTATCTGGGCTCTAGAGAAGATGAATGCAGTTGGAATTGAATACAGGAAAACGTGGTTGTTTTGGAGAGGGTAGGTAGGCTGACAACCCTTCTTCCTGGTGAAGTTCTTACTCTGAGCCTGTATCTATTTACATCAGTGAAGCTTTTAATAACATTTAACTGTTGACTGATGGTGCATCAGCAAACTTAGCAATGAAATATCCCATCAGGGCTAAGCAAAACTCCAGCACACAGTTACAGTGGTCCTCTCAGGAAATGATTTAATGGAGCCTGAATTATTTTTAAAAGTGGATCAGTTTCCTGGAAAAGCCAATGGAAATACCACCAGTCCTTGTTCTGCTTGGGTAGAAGCCATTGCATTCCAGTAGGGCTGCAGAAGCCATCAAGTGAAGACTCCATAGAACCAAGTGCTACTCCCCATTTAAAAAAAAAAAAAAAAAAAAAAATTGGTCTTTTGACATAACTGGTCTTATATAAAACAGTGCGATTACTTGCAGAGGAAATCCTAGTTTTCTGATCTAGTTGTCTACAAGAAATATATTTACACACAACTTGTACAGTAAGCAAAACTTACTGGTTTATAGGACAAATGTGTTCTGTAATACTCTTTTCATTAAAGTGTTTGGTTAAATCTGCTTATTACCTTTTTTTTTTTCCCTCTTGAAAAGGCCATGCCCTTTCTGTGAAAAATATATCCCCAATAGGTCTGGGAATATATGCCCAAAATGTTCTCATGTTCTCTGTAGTCAGAGCAGTTATGGTCATTTATTTTCAAATTAGAAAATGAAAATACAGGCATGTAACTTAGAAATTGGAAGAGATTTTCTTAGATGCAATCTATCTTTTAAAGGAAAAGAAAGAAAAAGAATGTCCGGTGACTTGTTTTTATAGTATTTTTTTGTATTGTAACTCTAACTGCAAGTATGCTGCGAGGTAACAACATCTAGGGGGAATAATACTAAAGCAATGGTTATGGATTTCCAGAATAAAAATTTATGCTTCCAGCAAGGTCAGGATCTTATTAGATATTGAAAATATCCATAATTTGAATTTTATCTTTGACAATGCAGAAGACAAAAACTCAAAAAAAACCAATCCCCAAAGCCCTCTTCCAATTGCATCTTTCATACAAATAACAGAGTGTAAAAGGATGGCAAATAAAGTATAAAATTATGCATTTATTAATTCAACAGAAACTATTCCAAGTTATATAGAAGTAAATAGATAGAGATGAGATAACTTATTCTTTCAAACAAAATATGTTAATGGCAGGCAACTTTACAACTTTGCTCTATTCATGTCCTCTAATGTTTAACAGAAAAATATAAACAACTAATTATTCTTTCAGTTGTGTATATACCATCAAACCAATCTTTTGCGGAAAGTGACTGAACTAAACGTTGCTTGTTTGAATGCACTTTTGCCTGTCACAAAACAGTGTAGAAAAAGAAAATCCTGAGAAGTTGAAATCTCTCCTTACCTTGACAAACATAACATAAATCAAGAGCTCCAGGTTTTCTTTCAGTAAATATAAACACATAAAAGATTTGGAAAAGGTTTGTTTTAAACAAGTCACTTCACAAAACTTTTTTTGAACCTTCAGGGTTCAAACACTTAACTCTATGTCAAAAAACTTTTCTGACAGTGACTGACCCCACTTCTTTCCTGTTCCCTTTGACACAAGGTATAATCCAGTAGACTTTCTATAAAAAAAAAATCTTAGTCTTCTTTGATACGCTGGACCTTTATGTCAGAATGCTGTGACACTGGGCTCTGGGACTGCTATTCTTAGTCTCTCAATATGCTTGGAAGAGGAAAATCATACTCTTGAAATTATCTATATGGTTTGAGCTAAGGAAAGATGCAACAAAAAATGGCCATTTACATTTCCCAGCATAGACAACAGAGATACAAATGTCTGTAAAAGCACCACTGTGGAAGAAAAAGAAACCAGGTTTGAACTGGACATTCAAGAAAAAATTATAATAGTTTCTCTCACCATCTGGGAACCCTGGCCTGATTTCCTTATAAGATCCTGTTTACGTGCATCATATCTTGTATCTCAGGTTGCTCTTCTTGGAGAGAGTACCTATCAGCAAAATATATGTTAGATTTTCTGTCCAATCCACATGGATCCTTTCTTTTTTTCCTGCTCCTTTTTATCTTCACCCCATTTCTTCTGCTTCACCCCATTTCTTCTCTCTCTATTTCATTCAGACAAAAGAGCCGTTATCAATCCTGAGTAAACCAAGGATGTATTCACCTTTTTTGAATAAGTATATATTCTGCTGACAGACAGAACTCTTCAGTGTATTGATGATTTTCCACTTTAGTAAAGGTAACTCCTCAGAACTCCATCATCAAAATGATTAAGTTCTCCATGTGCATGACTTACATAAGCTGAGTGAAAAATGCTATTGCTAAAAACAGTGAATTCAGGGTGTTGGGCACTATTACTAATACTTGTTCTGAGATGTGATCTCTTTGCAATCTATAGAATGCTAATAGGTTTTAGACTGAATTTCAAAGCATATTTTTTAGGAATATCATAATGGCAGCAAACACATCCTAGCAAGCTGCATTTAAATGTTTGAAACTTAGCTGCATAGAAGCAGCACTACTTACGTATCTGTATACCACTGAAGATTTGCATGCAATATATTAAATTGGGAGTGTAATTGCTTAGCTTTCATTATTCATATTTTTTGCAGTGAGCCTTGCAGAGAAATTATGTCTGGGTTTTTTGTCCATATTTACAAATTGTAGAATTTAGCTAATTAAACTAAATGTCTCTGCTAAGTGACTTTCCTCTAATTTACTGCAAAATTTCCAATGCAGTTATTGGGTTCCAGGGCATTTCACTTAGAGCATATTAGTTTAGCAAGAGCATCTTTAAGTTCCTCCATAGATTCTGAAAGCCACACTGTGACTGATGTGTTATTGTGTCTTTGTTGAACACCTGCATATGTTTCATTTACCTGTCAGTTTTGTCTTTATTTCTGCATTCCAAACAAGCTCCAGCTGCACACCTCCTAAGCTGGTGTTGTAAAGAGACACTTAAAAAACATTTAGGAGTTCACAAGGTGATTAAAATTTTAATGAGGGTATCTTGTATCTAAAATCGGTAGTATGTAAAGCTGTGTAGTAAGGTGTTAACACAGTTGGTACAGAATTAGTTTTCTCGTTTTCCTATTACCTTTGACAGAAGAGAAATATGTATGATTCACTAAGCTGGAAATCAGTGTAACACACTGCATGTGTTACAGCAAATCGCAGAAGGTGCAGTTCACATGAGTGTTAAGGTACAACCACCAAAAATTCTTTTCTTATTCACATTCAATTATTGAAAAGGAGCTATGTTTTTATTACTTTTGTTGGGCTTTGAAGGCTTTCTAAACTTTTCTCTTGAGAGAATTTTGTCCTGTTACTTTCTTCCTGCATTGCTACATGCTATACAATGAATCACACTCAGAATTTCATGGCTTTCGTAATTTTAACAGATCTATGGAGAAGCTGAATGGAAAAGGTTTGTTTGGCTAGGCTGCAGAAAAGACTGCAGATAATGGAATTGCCATTTAAACAGCACTTAAACAGTTAAACACAAAACTGTGGTCCTGAAAACCCTGCTGAGTTATTGCCTAAATCCCAAGGGGATCTAAACTGCAAATGGACCCTAATTTCAACTTCATGGAAAATCTTCTTGTATCTTGACAGTGATATCTTCCTGTCCAACTCACCTGAGGACTCAACCAGGAAAAATATCTGTGTCTTTCTCAGACCTATGCAGAGCTCAGTTTCATGTAAAATACAGTAATGGTCAAGTATCATTGGGGGAAAAAAGAACCAAATCCAAGAAATTTCCTCAGTACTTTCCCCCTACATTTATTCATTCTGTTTTTGTTTTTTTTTTTTCCCAAGCTGTCTTCTACTTCTTGATTCTACGCTAGCTTATCCCAGTCTGATGATCTGCTGTTGTCTTTGCTTCTTCATGCTCTAGCCTCTGCCTTTGTTGTTCTTTCTCTCTAGGCATATTACCGTAATGGATAGGCATCAAGTTATCTCCTAGCAGCTGGTGTTCAGAAGTGATTTGGAGAATCTAGGGGACAAAAAGCATCTCCCTTCCCTTAAGAGAACACAGTACTTAACTTCCTCTTGGAGTACAATGAATGTAGTGAATGCAATGGTTGTGCATGTCCTGCACAGTAAAGGAATACAGTCAGGGAAGGCAAATCTTGGCAGAATTCACTGCTGGATTCTGACCCATATTACTTCAACATATGAAAACTTCATTTTAATAACTGTATAATATAAGAAGATCTTTAGCAAACATGGAAAAGGTAGATCCTTGTCTGTTTTCAGTCCTCTTTCAAGTTTTGCGTTCTGCTGCAGGCTTTAGGACTTCTATGTGAAGTGACTAAGAGTTTAGTAGGGCATAAAAACGTATTTCTTTTTTGTTTGTTTTTTTTCTTAGAAATAATTGAACATTTTTGCCTGAGGGTTGTCTAAAGATCTGAACATATTGCTTGCAAAATTTTGATGTATTGCTTTAATTTTTTCAAAATTATCTGTAATTAATGAAATGAAATGAAATAAATGAGAATTATAAACTTAGAGGTAACATATAACAATAATACTCAGCATAGGAATCCTTTCCTGATTATTTCAAAAGCCAGGCATATTTTCACCCAACGCAATAACAGGGTGATTCAAGTGCTTCCCCTGGTAGAAAAATCCTGTAGTGGTTTACCTCTCTTGAGATGAAAAAGAAACTGTATGTAGATTTCAGATACAGGACTTTTTTTTCCTAGACTAGTCTCTTTTTACAGTTGTCTTGCGGTCTTGCTGCAGGTATACTAACAATGTAAACCACATTTCCATGCTTCATGTGGCAGTTTTGCCTTTGGATAGTCACTATACTGTTTTCTAAGAAGATGATGAATTCAAGCAGCCACTGTATTCGCTGAACTAGATGAGGCTTCACTAGTGTGGCTGTAAGCAGAACTTGACCGATAAAATGGTCTCTTTCTTGTCTGCAATATTGCTTGCGTCTGCTGGTGACAGGTTTGCTTGTTTTATCTCAGTGCTTTTATCTGTTATACTCTCCAGTAAGGCCCTTCTTCCAAATGGCTCCATGCTTCCAGGCATATTTTAATAATTCATCACAAAAAGCTAGAGTAAGCAAGATAAATAACACAGCATGATCTATGGCTGTGCCTCAAAGGCAGGAAGCACAAATCGTGTTTAACCACATAAACATCAAGCTCTCATCTCATTTTACAGACAAGGAGGGAGCAGTACACTTGGTAAGAAATCCCTGCTAATCATAAACACCTGACTTATAAGAAAAAGAGAAGAAGTGAATGGGAAAGTTCATAAAATAGATGGTAATTATTTAAAGGAAACATTATTCAAAAATATAAAGGTGTGTTCATGCACATAACAGTTTTAAAAAAAATTATTCATATAGAACCAACTAAATACGTCAGTGGTAAATGTCAGCTCCAGTTCTCTTACATTTTATTTTTTTGCTTTCTGTGAATTAGAACTCAATAATTTTTTAAGGTCTTTGTTAAAACAGAGGACTCTGCATGTTATTCAGGATTATTTTCACTATTTTTATAGAGCTGGCTCATAAAAATATATCTGACCCTACAACTACTTGACAGTAGAGTTCTCTTTCTTTGTCCTCCTTCCCTACTTGCTTCAAAGACCCTATTCATTCACCTTCCCAACTTCTCCAAGTTCTTAGCAAATTCTTACTTCTATACCTGTCCCCACAACTCCTAGCTCTTTCTCTAACTTTTCCTTGGAGATATAGAGTCTTTTCATTCATCATATTTCTAAATATTTATCAAAATAGTTGATAAACTATTCACATGTTCACTGTGTGCTCCAGGGACAGCAAAGACATAAACATCCCCAAATACCAGGCAGTGGGAAGTGAAGCTATAAAATGGAGTAGAGGAAAAGAGGACAGGTTTTTTGGGATACCCAGTGGGAAAAAAGAGTGGCAGCTTAAAATGTTCATAATAGCATTATCTTCTGCTCTATGCCTTCTGTTCCAGTTTATGGATGAAACAAGAGGATTAGGAAACCATGGAGAGAGCAGGGAGATAGGATTCACTGTGCAGACACCAGGGAACAAACTCTGGCTATGATACAAATGCACCAGGAGATGTGCCAGAAATGTCCAATAGACTCACAGATCTTTGAGCTCACTGGCTTTTCTTGCACTTTTGTTCTTTCTTGGAGATTTGCAGAAACGTTAATTCTCAACAATTAATCACAAATCTTGTGCTACGTCTTAAAATATTCCTTTAACTTAGGTATTTGTATACAGCAAGTTTGCACTCTGAGAATCTTTTTCTCTTCAAATGACACTTTTCCTTTGGCCCCAAGTACATTATTTGCACATTTCTCTTCACATTCTAGATTTTTTCCAGTAACTCTTTTAGTCTCATGAAGTTCCATTCATTTTTATTACAGGTTACTCACAAATTGAGTCGGTGGCTGAAGATAGAAGACTGATCAAACTGCTGCTTTTAAGAGTGACCGTGTGGATTGATAAAGCTCTGTTCATTCACCAGGATTTTTGATCTCTTCACCAACTGTAAGTTGTGCAGAAAAATCTGTGATTCCCATGGACATTCTCACATTGGTATTTGAGAGGGCTTGATGGAAGTGAAGAGCAGCCATGAGGAGAAGGACTTGGGGATGCTGGGGGATGAGAGGTTGGACATGAGCCGGCAGTGTGCACTTGTATTCCAGAAACCCACTTGTATCCTGGGCTGCATCCAAAGCAGCGTGGCCAGCAGGGCAAGGGAAGGGATTCTGCCCCACTCTGGTGAGAACCCACCTGGAATGTTGCATCCAGCTCTGGGGTCACAGGAAGGACATCGACCTGTTGGAGCAAGTCCAGAGGAGACCACCAAGATGATCAGAGATCTGGAGTACCTCTCCTGTGGGGAAAGGCTGAGAGGATTGGGATTGTTCAAAGTGGAGAAGAGAAGGCTGTGGGATGACCTAATTTCAGCCTTCCAGTACCTGAAAGGAGCCTACAAGAAAGATGAAGAGATACTATTTACAGGGGCATGTAAATGAACAGGACAAAGGGGAATGGCTTCAAACTGGAAGAGTGTAGGTTTAGATTAGATAACAGGAAGAAATTCTTTACTGTGAGGATGGTGAGGCACTGGAACAAATTGTAAAGAGAAGCTGTGGTTACCCCATCCCTGAAAGTGTTCAAGGCCAGCCTGGATGGGGCTCTGAACAGCCTGGTGTAGTCGAAGGTGTCCTTGGCCATGGCAGAGGGTTTGGAACTTAATGACCTTGAAGGTCACTTCCAAGCCAAACCATTCTATAACATCATTTAAACAGTATGAATTTGGACAGTGCCCAGAGGGGTTAACACAGGGTGAATGTTTCCAGCACTTTTTTTTACACTTTAGTGATCTTACTCGAGAAAGCCAAATGTTCTTATTGATCAGTAACCATATAATATACAGTATTAATCATGTAACTACCAAATATAATATTTGCTGTAAGAAGTTGTATAGGATTTTCATGGCCACGTTATGGTAGCAGGGGGGTACAGGGGTGGTTTCAATGCCTAGAGATTTTTAGCCTTTATCATATTTGTAGCTTTGTAGATTTTTAATATATACTAGCATAGCTTCAAGTACTTTTCCTACCCTCTCTCACAGTTTCTAACACATTCCTGAAATTCTGTCTAATCCTATTTTTAAGAAGAGGATTTCTGAAAAGGATGTCTTATTTTCCAGCAGAACTTAAGAGACATAACCAGAAATAAGGGAAGGAAGCCCCTGGAGCAACTCCAAGGGCCTGACCCAAGGGTGGGTTTCTGGGGCAACTGATCTCCTGTTAGATATACCTGCCAGATATAATAATTGATTAACTTTATAAAAATTGTAGAATTCCTTTTTCACATGTGCATACAACCATATTTGTGCACTTGAAAACTTTCATTTAAGAGATGCTTTTTATCTTACCACTCGTAATATTTTTGGAAAGGTTTTGTGTCTTGATTCCAGGCAACAGTTTCTGTGAGAAGCTGCCAGAAGCTTCCTCCATGTCCAAGAGAGCCAATGCTCGCCAGCTCCCAGACTGACATGCCACTGGTCAGGGCTGGGCCAATTAGAAATTATGGTAACACCTCTGTGATTACATATTTAACAAGGATTAAAAAAAAGGAAAAGTTATTACACAGATGTAATTGTGACCAAAGAAGAGTGGGGTGAGAATATGTGAGAGGAACAACTGTGCAGGCACCAAGGTTAGTGAAGAAGGAAGGGGAGGAGGTGCTCCAGGCACCAGAGCTGAGATTCCTCTGCAGCCCATGGTGAAGCAGCTGTGACCCTGCAGCCCATGGAGGGCCACAGGAATCCAGAGATCCACCTGCAGCCCCTGGAGGGGACCCACGCTGGAGCAGATGGATGCCTGAGAGGAGGCTGGGACACTGTGAAGGGCCCATGCTGCAGCAGTCTCCTGGGAGGGACCTGCAGACCTGTGGAGAGAGGATCTCATGCTGGAGCAGGTTTCCTGGTAGGATTTGTGACCCTGAGGGGAGCCCATGCTGGAGCAGCCTGTGCCTGAAGGACTGCACCCTGTGGAAGAGTGACCCAGACTGGAGAAGTTTGTGAAGAACTGTTGCCCATGGGATGGACTCACACTGGAGAAATTCTTGGAGAACTGTCTCCCGTGGGAGGCACTGCACATTGGAGCAGGGGAAGGACTCTCCCCAAGCAGCAGGAATTGCACTATGTGGAATAAACTGACCACAACCCCCATTCCCCATCTCCCTGCTCTACTGGGGGGAAGGAAGTAGAACCAGGGAAAGAGGGAGGAGTGGGGGGAAAGTGTTTTTAAGACATATTTTGCTTCTCATTATCCTGCTCTCATTTCGTTAGTGATCAGTTCCATTAATATCCCCAATTCCAGTTAGTTCTATCCATGAGGGTGTTTGGGGAATGAACGCTCTCTGTCCTTATCTCAACACATGAACCTTCTGTAATTTTTTCTCTCCCCTGTCCAGTTGCAGTGGCGAGTGATTGAGAGATTTTGGTGGGTGTCTGGTGTCCAGCATGGGCCAGCCTGCTCCTTCAAAATGCACATTTGACGGAAGGTTATGTAAGTGTGTCTATTGTCTTTGTTATCTTTTCTGTGCTCTTTTTGGGACAAAACGTTCCTCTGCCATATTACAATTCTCATCCTCCTGTGTCTCCTCTGTCTGCAGAATGAAACTCACAGGAGGGCTTGGGACAGAGGAACAGAAAGACATTCCTTTTCTGGTAAATTGTGCTTGGTCTGGGAAGAAACCTTTACCTGATATTTAATGAATTAGCTACATTCTTTCCCTGATCTGTTTCAGATATTTAAGTGCTGCCTATAATGTAAGATACGGGATTAGACAGCAGATAGCTTCAGGTAGTCATAAACTCTTTCAAAGGACTTTGAAATATCAGTATCAGTTGAAAAGTCTTAGTGGGAAGTTAGTTACTGTGGAGATTTAATGAAAATTTTCAATACAGTGCCTTTCTTCAAAGAATGATATCAAGTTATTCAGCTGTGACAGGAGATAGTCAACTGAATGCCTCCAAGATGCATGCATCCTCTTCTGAAGCTCAGGTATACTGAAATTATTCTGTAACACCCTGTGCTGTGTCCAGGACACTGCTGGTTTTGTCAGACTCCTCATTTGCTGCATGCATGACATACCTGCCAAGGATTCTGCTTGAGGCAAAACCATCCTGCATTTGGGTTTTTCATCTCTTCGCCTGGCAAGCCTTTCCTAAATTTCTTATGATTTTTGTTGACCCTACTCTTATAATGTTGATTTATTCTCTTCTTTCTTACTTTCCACACTTCTAAGGAAAGATTTTAGCTTTTCAACCATCTGAATAATTGCTAAGAGAATGAGGGGTTATTGCATGTTAAACATCCAGATGAAAGAAGAGTTAGGAAGAGACATTGTCCCATGGAAGAGATCTAAAATTTGTGAAATGATTTAGAGAAATTTTAATTAAAAAAATTAAAAATAATCAGCTAACACAAAATGAATGCAAAAATATGCTACATCTTTAATTTTTTTTCCACTGTGTATGATGTGCATAATAGTTTTGATAGTTAGCAAATTGCTATTCACTACCTCTTTAAGGAATATACATATATGAATATATATATTATATATTTCCATGAGCTGGGAAATATTTACAGTGGTTTACATACAATATTTTACATGAGAAATTATTTCCTTTTTATCTGTGATGTTCTCAAAAAAGGTGCCTTTTACTCTGGTCTATCTTCTTGCTGACTTAGCTGCAAGAAGATCACGGTAGAATAACTGATCAATACTAATGCACATTTTAGTGACAATATCATCAGCAGAAAGGAACCATAGGTAGTTCCCCATGCTATAAAATGTTGACTTGGATACACTTATGTGATACATCAAGTTTATGTTAGAGTTTCTTATGTTTTTTATGTTTTAATAACATATTGCTTTTTACAGCACTGTTTGTTTTTACTCCAAAGGGACATAAGAAAGAAGACACTTTAGATTATTCTTTAAAATACATAAAGTAACATGTTGAAACTTTTGGAAATTTTCGAAGAGGATTTTGTAGAACAAGAAACAGGAGCAAGCACTGTGGAAAATAGACCTTTTGCAATTCTGTGGAGGTACTTAGTCTGTTTCTTGTTTTCGTCACCTTTTTCAAGGTCCTTTTTTGTGAGAGCTGTTAATTGCAGCAGAGAGGTACTGAAATACATTGCCGATCTTTTAAATGTGGACTGCTACTCAGTGTGTAATTCTGCAAGAAATAGTGATAAAAATATTTTACTCATTTTTTTAGCATTCCAGCGTAACAACACTTATAAAGTTACAAAGAAAAATCCAGTTTTTTTCCAATCCATGTACATCGCTATCTAAATATTCTTTTTGGTGATCTGGTTTTCATTTTGTCTTTAAGAGCTGGGAAGGAGAGAGGGGTGAGGGAAAGGCATTTCTAAGGCCTTATTTTGCTTCTCATTATCCCGCTTTGATTTTGTTAGTAATATTTTCAGTTAATATCCCCAAGCTGAGCCTGTTTTACCAGTGATAGTATTTGGTGAGTGATTTCTCCTGGGCCTTATCTTAACTCATGAACCTTTTGTTATATTTTCTGTCCCCTGTCCATTTGCAGAGGGGAGTCATAAAGAGCCTTTTGTGGGTGCTTGGCATTCAGCCAGGGTCAAACCACTACAGCTACTTTTATAAATAAACAATCATTTTTGTTTCTTGAATTCCCAAAATCAACAACTGTCCTTCACCATGCATTCCTGTTCATTGACAGTTAGGATGGGACTTGATACAAAAGGCTGAGTCAACACTCACAAAGTGGGGAATCATATTTGCTAAGTCATTGTGCCTTTTATTTTGTATAGAAGAGCCAAGATGACCACCCTCAGCCAGACCTTTGACTTTCAGCCATCAAAATTTCAGTGAAACATCTCCCAGGCACAGCACATTACTTACATTCTTGTGGCCTTTCAGACCTTTGGTTTCAAAATTGATCCATTCTATGCAGTCTGTAAGAATTCAACTGTGAAGAGGAGACTTCTTTGTAAATTTGAGTTCCCCTGATTGAAAGTCCAGTCCAGTGCAAATGAGTCTAAGGGCATGGGTGAAGCAGGTGAAGGTGCACAGGCCACACAGCTTCTCCCCAACCAGACTGTTTTAGAGTCCGCCTGACAGAGACATTATTCATGGTAGGTAGCAATGCACATGCAACTGAAGTGCCATTCCTGATTTCATCTTTTCTAAGCATTTGCTTTTGACCGTGATATTCATAAGGTGATTTTCATGAGTTTTAGATATTGTGCTGGCATGATTTTTTCAAAGAGATTGATTTATGAACAGTATTTGATTAATTTTCTGTTTTTCTAAGGTGCTAACATCAAAAATAAAATTGATCTCTTCAAGCTGGCCATAATAATAATATTACCTAAAAAAGAGACCAGTTTTTAAAGATCATTAAATCAACATTACAGCTAGGCATTGGCTTCTATGACAATTACAAAAATATTCATGAACATGATGTTCTTTATTTTTATTTCTAGTCAGTTTCTTTCACATTATAGCTTACTTTGACTTTATGTCAATAGTGCCAAGAATAAAAGACTATTACTAACATGGCAAAAAATGTTTCTTAATTTAGTACCTTCCAAGAGATTGATTTGGATGTGTCTATGCATTTTATTAGAGGTAATGGCACCAATGTTTCTGATTCTGAAATTAGTTTTGGAACAATTTTCAAGCACTTTTTCGAACATCTTATTATCATTGTCTCTCTAATTGTGTTTCTCCATTGCTTGGATGAAATGTCAAATATTATATGCATGTGTTCATGCTGTAAATCTTTGATTATTTTACTTGTTTATATGATGGTCAGAAGACATGAATCCTGTTCTATTTTACTATGCTTTTATTACTTTGCCACATCAAGTGCAAAGGGATATATCTGTTTTCTCATTTTTCAAAAGGTTAATGTGACCACTAATCTCTCTTGAATGTATGCTACACACAATATCTGCTTTATTGTATACCCATTACAGAACCAAAGCTTTGCACATTTGATCAAAACCAAATCGATTATCTTTCCTCTCTTCCTCTCAAGACCACTTGTTTGCCTGAAAAATTAATGCCACTATTTTGTTATAATCCTTTTAGTATTTCCAGTGAATTAGCTACCAGGTACTGTAAGAACATCTAGATGACAGAATAAACAGATATGTGCACTTCCTTCTTTACCAGCCACAGCCTAGTTGAAACTGTGCTAGCAGTGAAGCTACTTCAGTGGAAGAGGCTTTTAATTTGTAGACTTGACTGTTGATATTTCTTTGAAGGCAGAAACAGGATTTAAAGTTTTCTTCATTAATAATGGTGTCCCAGAGGGAAAAAAAAGACTTTGCTATGTGGAACTTTGGCAGACACCAGAAATCCTCAGCTAAGCCTCTTCCATGGTCCATTTCCTTTTGTGGGCACCCAGCGCTGTTCCTGAGTTATGGAAAATGTTGTAAGTCCCTTGAGGTTATCTATTGCCCATACAAGAGAGCTGAAGCAGTAGGTAGTGAGCCGGCCCGGCACCACCTTGTAGTGATATAATGGGTGCTCTCTGTTGAATGGCTGTTTCCTGCAAGAGTGTATTAAGTTTATGGAAAATCCATCAGTGGTGCTGGAGATTTGGCAAGAGACAAGCAGCAATAAATAAATAAAAACTGGCCCTATGGATCGTCAAAGGAACTCCAGTGAATTTGGAAGGGAGGACACTCTCCAAAGTAGTGAGGCATTAATGTAGATATTTGCAAGGTATAATGCATAGAGCTGTGAGCAACCTCACAGATGTGACAGCTTAGGGGCAGAGTGTGGTTCAATCGTGCCTTCATGCTGTAGCCTCATGTTTATGAACTCTGCTGGGAAGATTCTACAGGAGTGTCTGTTTTCTGTTTGTGTACAGTTGTAATCCTTTGGACCCTAGCTGGCTCTGTGTCAAACCAGTGCAGATGCTTTCTTATCTTACTTTCCAGCAACAGCATTGTGCTTAAATCATTTACTCTGTAGATGCCTTGCAACAGTGACAAGAAAAACCTTATCTATTCTTTCTTAGGTAACCACTGGGAATGGCAAGGCAGATTACTTGTTTTACAATGCTTTTATTCTCCTAACTATTCTGTTTTCATTGAAGTGTAAATAATACTTTGTTTTACATTGACTGCAAGCTTTTGAAAAGAAGACTCACAAACACTTAAATCTATTTAAATATGGTTTCATCTAGTTAGGACTTGTTAAAGGTGTGGGAGAATTGTAAAAATACTTAACTCAGGAAGGAGAAAATAGCAGTTGAACTATAACAGACAGATGGTACCAGCCAAAATAATACTGGCAAAGCATACTTAAGAATGAGAAACAAAGTCAAGTACAGCATCTGCCGTTCAGATTTGGAGGGCACATCAGGACTTGCTCTGGGATGTTATACTGGCTTGTCAGTTTTTAAAAAAACAACCAAGAAATTGCATTATGTATTACTATAGTCTTAATTAAAGACAATTAATATATTCAGATATTCAAAGTTATCTTAGCAAGAGCCATATGTGTGACACTGAGCAAAAGATTCAAAACTTCAGGCTCATTTCCAAATGTTATATTATCTTCCATTATAAGTTAAAAACAGGAAGGATCCTTTGGTGCTTTTCAGCATTTTAGTTGCTTTGCAAGCATAGTAAACATGATATGTCTGCATATCCATAAACAGAAAAGGGAGGACATGTCATCAGCATTTTCAGCCTTATTTATTATGAAGAATGTCACAGGGATTAGCAAACTAAGTAAATCTATGCTATTATGAGTAAACATTTCAGATCCCACAAGAAAATATTAATTTTTCTTCAACTGCTTTCTCTTCTTGCTAGTCCTCCACAATAGACTCAGTTATGACTAATTCTTCATCTCAGCTATCTATTCATTACCCTCTGTATTTCATTCAGAATCCCAGGGGTGTCTTGCAAAGGCTAGATTCAGAGTTGCATAAGATTCACCCTGGAAAATGTAAAAAGAAACAGAAAGTATCTACTATCCAGCCTGTTTTATTCCATGAAGGGGTCGTTTGCTGATCCATGAGTTATTTTTCTTTCTCTTTCAGAGGAAGTCATTAACCCTGAAATATATCTTTAGTTGCCTCCTGCAGTGCAACAGCTCCAGACAATTGAATGCCTCTTCAAATCTTCAGCCTCTGTCCCAAGAAAGCATTAGGAGACAAAGATCAACTTCAGCCATGATACTTACCCTTTAAAGAAATTCTCAGTTTTTTAAATACAGAAAAAAAAAAAAGATAATATTTAAGGCAGTATGATATTCCCAATATGAAAAAGTCCCAAGATTTTTCATGACCTTTGTTAATCCTATTGGAATTAAATTAAAAATTAATTAAAAAACCAAAACATTAAAGGCATTTTCCAGCTGGAAAGGATCTAAGCCAGCATTTCCTGATCCTTCATATCCTGGACTCTCAAGGGTTTCTTTCATGGAAGAAAAACATTTGGATGAATGGGAAAATAAATTGTAGAATCTTCCAGTTAACTCAAGCCCCTTGAAAATGAACAGAAACAAGACCAGATTTTGCAGATTGGCTATGAAATATTAAACATCAGCAAAATTGACCCAGAAAGCGCTCTCATTCTTAACTGTCTTTTTTGTGGTTTTTCCTACATTTACTTTCTCCCCTATATATAAAGCTTTGATGAAGAGGAATGAAGGGACAGACCCAAAGACAGATTTGTCTGATGGTACAGCAGTCAAGTTATATCTTTATCAAAGTGACATCCAGCAGAATGCGCTGAAGATCAGTTAACAATATGGCAAAAAATACTTCACAGACATAATGCTGCACTGCAGAGAGAATAATCAGGGACTGGCTATTGCAGAAGCAAGGTGAACAGTTATGATCAACTTGTTGGCAAAAAAATCCCAATAATTTTCTTTTTCTACCTGGAAGTTAAAGGAACTCTATGGGGTTTTTTAAGACTAAGAGGCTAGCTCTGACACTGCCTTTTTATTATTTATTTTTTATTTTTACTCTACTCTGGACATGCTGATGCCTTCTAAAATTTCAAACTGATTTTACAATTCTGTAATGGAGAATGCTTAGTTTTTTTAATTGAACAGAAGTGTTCAGTACAGGAAAAGTACTTCCAGTCCAGCCCTACTCATAGTGCTTTCTGATTGCTCCTGGAGATGTTCTTTGGATGAAAGCTCCTGTCAAACTCGATAAAATGACTGACAAGGCCAAATTGGCATGCATTAAGGGATATGACAAGAGAGAAGCTTAATCATGCCTGTACCAATATATTCAAGCTATTTCAGTGATCACACTGCCATCCTCTGTGTGTCAGTAAGGCTTCGCTTTCATCTCTGTAGAAAAAGCTATGAGGCAAGAAGGCAATTGGCCTTGATTGCATGCCAAGAGAGGCCAAACAGAAACGTAAAGCTTTCTTGGCACTGATAGGATAACTGGTCACACTAATACACTCTGCTGTGTTCCACAAAACAAATGGGTAGATCCTAGCAAAGTGCAGGAATTAATTCTGTTGCATGAAGAAAGCTTTGAAGTACACCATGTGGCTCTCTCAGTCCCTATCCCTGACCCAGTTCTGTCAGAAAAAAAGTCAGGGGTAAGTGTAGAATGTTGTTAGATGAACAGAAATCAGCTGAGTAACAATCAGGTTGCTCCAATATAATGACTATTACTCCAGTATAATATTATTACTATAACTGATATTAAATATAAGCTGCTAATTAAGGAAAGGTTAGCCCAGTCCTTTTTCATAATTTCAAGTAGGTTCGTTGAATGTCCACCATGATACATTTGGGTTTCTCCATAGCCACAGCCTATACTGAAGGCTCAAAAACTCTCTGATGAGAATTTTTGAGCACCATAGCTGTCAAACCTTTAGCTTTTGGGTCTGTATTGGATATACAAGAGTCCAGCTTGCAGATAAAACTCCTGAGTGTCTCCCTCTGTCACACTGATTTTTTTAGACTCTAATGTGCAGGATAGTCATGATAACAGCATTATTCTGAGAAACTGCAGGCTGTCAACCATACTACAAGACGGCTTTGGAAGCAGATTTTGTTCCATGGACTACAACTGGCCACTCTTCTAGTATAGATGGGTGAACTCTAGGGCTAAGTTATCTTCTTGAATATTTCTCTGTTTCCCTTATTTTCCTTAAGAACTTATTAGCATTGTTATTAACAAAAAATAATCTTCACAGAACCTATGGCCTTCAACCCCTTGCTAAATTCATAGCAGAGTTGAAAATGCTATAGAGGTACTAATTCTCTGTTTTGGAGAGAAAAGGATGCTGCTGTGTCACACAGGAGTTTGTTTGGAGATCTTAAGCCTAGTTTCAGTCCTCCAGATGGGACATGCTCAGACATAAGAGACAATCATAGATCAGAATTCTTTGCTTTTCTCAGTTTTGTTTTTTTATATCTCATTACCGCAGGGTTGGGGCGCAAGGTGGGGGGGGGCAGAATGTTGGTGGAATCCTCCTATTTCTCCTCAGTCCATTCTTGTATTTCCTACCTTTTTTATTTTTTTCTGTTTCCAAATGTCTTCTCTTCTATCCCTGATCTAAGTGTGATTCCCATTCTTTTATTTCTTCATTCCTTAGTTTTGCCTGCTCTAAGAGACACTTCATGCATTCAGAGGTATGATCCCTCTTTTTTTGTATTATGTCATCAATGCTTTTTCCTTACCATTTCTTCAACTTCTCCTTCCACTTTGTCAACAAACTCCCCTCTTTGTAGATACCATAGGGCTTTGTCACAGTTTGGGTCCTCAGCCTCCTGCTTCAATTTTTTTTTACTTTTACTTATGTTTATTTTTTTCTATTGTTTTTGACCTGGTGTTATTCATAAAGCTGACTGTCCTTTATGGCATGGGATTGTCTTCGCCTCTTACTGTAAAACTGCAAAATCCTCCTGCCTGATGCTGGCTATTGCAACATCTCTCTCTGATGTTTTTTGTTCTTTCCTACCCTAACTAATGCTCCTCATTTTCTCTTCTCACTCCAGTCACCATGACTTTTTGCTGCACATTTTTAATATTATTAAGAGCCTCAGGTGGTTTCTTCAGTCTGGTTAGAGCCATGAAGTGTATGATGTGTTTGTGGACTATGGCACTATTAAAAACATATTTGCTAGATATTATGAAAAAAGCTATATCAAATTATAAAAAAAATCTTTAAGATACAACAAAAAACCCCACCCCAGATCCTTTTCACATGACATATAAATATGTTTTGTTCTTTAATAGAGTGATCTCAGGTTTTATTAAGACAGAACCAGCTCTCAAAAGTGACAATCCCTAAAATCTCTATGCATTAACAGTAGCATGCATGACTCATTTATTGCTGACAACCTGAACTGTAGCAGGCTTATACAAGCACAAGGCTTTAATAATGCCCAGTAGGACTAGGCTATTAAAAGTCTTAGCTGATATCTCTTTTATGATGAGGATTTTCAACAGAACTTGGCAATTTTGGATTATGTGTCCTACCAATATTCAAGACCAAAGGGATTTATCTGAGATTCTGCCCCTGATATTTACCAAATTCCCAATCCTACAGAGTCACTGTATGTGTTAACAAGTACTTAAATGAAGTTCAGGTTTCACTCACGGGTCTTTTTCTTTCATTAACCTTAATGGGCTGTGAATCAGAGCTATTGAACAATGGCAATGAGAAATCAATTACTTGTTATAATAAGGTATGTTGTGTGAGACAGACAGAGGCAGATCCTACCCTTTCATTTTATGGTTTCCTACATCTCTCAGATTTATTTTTCTATTGTAAACACTCAGATGTAGTAAATTCTGTGGATTCAGAAAAGCACAGACCAGACTCAGAGAAGAGTCACTTTAAAGTGGTAACCAAATCTACCCAACACATATCATGTTCAATGAATTAGCTAATAGCTATAGCTTAGTAGGTGGTAAATGAGCTAATAAAATATGTAATATATTTCTATGTTGGAGTCCAAAACAAGTGTTAAAATAACATTTACTGTTATGTTTGTAGTAATTTGTATAAGCTCCCTGGTGGGAGGTGAGTGTGCTGCAGTATTACAAAAATTTTAACAGGAAAAGTCTCATTATTTGTATCTCAGATGAAAGGAAGTCTGTAAATTTTTCCCACAAAATGTGTCTTATGAAAAAATGACTAAGCAAAAAGGTCAGCATTGCATATTAAAATTTAAAGCCCAAGAACTAAAAACATTGCCCTGTGACTCGACAAAGACTGGAGTAATTGATCATATTAGTCAATGATCAACAAACAGAATAAAAGTGGAACATTGTGTGCTCTAAAAAAGTCATAAAATGAATTATATAATGTTGATTTGAGTATTTTTTGCTGATTCCACAGAAATGTAAAACAAAATTTAAATTTAATCCTAACTGAAAAATCTAAAAGAAAGTTATATCCTGTGACTGCAAATTCTGCAGGAATTACTTTGAAATGTATTAAATATCATGTAGGGAAATGATCATGCATTAATTCTACACATTGACTTTATTGGGATTTTTACTGAGCAGGAAATGCAGGATACAGCTCTGGTTGTTGGCAGTGCCACTCGGCTCCAATCCCATAGCTACTCAGACAGACCTGGGAATATAGAAGTGCTGTCAAATTTTTTTCCCAGTGTAACAAGTGGAAATATGCTCAATTCTTTTGAACGAAGGGTCAGGTATGTTAATATTTGATTGAACCTGCCTTGACTATTAATGCCTGGGAATACCTCTTCGGGAAGACACATACACCAATGTTTAAATCCAGTCCCATTCCAACTGGCATTTCAGCACACACTAACCTTTCAGCTCAGTAACTCCACCTGTGTAAGTGCTCTCTTCTGCTCCCTTTATCCCACAGACTGCTTCAGGTGGGACTTTTTGTGGATGAAGGTGTAAAAATGTGTAATAACATCTCAAAAAGGCATCAGCCATTCTCTTTCAGGCTGGAGGAATATTAACAGTAGTTGAGCTGTGTTAGAAAGACAGTAGCTAGAGCTCAAGTTCCCTCAATATTCCCTTTTTCTTGGGTTTCTTTATGCTACACCCAGCATATCTTGTTCAGCTTTGGGCTACTTGATTCTAGACAGGGGTATGTTTATCCTGAAAAAAGAGGTCTGTAGTAACAGCTAATTATTTTTTTCCAGTACTTAGGAGCTAAGGAAGAGCTGTGACCAGGCTTTTCAGACAAGTACAGGGAGAAAAATAGTCACAGTCACAAAAGAGGTAAGAGGACAAGTTTGTACTTTTACATGTGAAAAATATTTTTCATTATGAGATTGGTGAAGTACTGAACAAAGTGACACACAAAGGTACTGGAATTTCAGTTACCTTCTTCTTCATTACCTTCTAATTTTCTGAAGATATTCAAAATTTCACAGCACACAGCTATTTTGAAGTATGAAAATAATACAGGGATAGTTTGAAGTATGAAAATATATTTTTAATACAATTACTAGTATTTATTGTACAATTAGGTAATTGCAATCTTCTCTGAATTTTTTTAATGTTTAAGAGAGATAGATTTGTATATTCCCACTATATGGAAATTATACTAGTGTAGATTTTTGCTTCAGTTGTTCATGGTATCACTTTACTGGTTTAGAACATGCCAGTAGGTTTCTGGAATCCCAGTTTATAGCTAAAGCAATATCTAGAAGGTATAATTCAAGATCATAAAACACCATACTTTGTGTGGATCCCAAAATGTAGATTTTAATAATTTACATGCCCCTTTAATTCTCAATTTATTCTATGTTCTGTTGAGGAATAAATATTGATTATTGTGATTTTTCTGCAATTGCAAGTCATAAATGCACAAAAGCTCAGAAGCCATTTAATAAGGAATATTTTCTCAGAAACTGGACCATTTGGGCGTATTGAATTGGAATATTGAAATTATTTTTAGCTAGAAAACTCAGGTTGATATTGATTTTAAAATATCTTTAGTGTAGAACAATGTAAGGGTATTCTACTGAGGAACTTGTGAACATAATGGTATTGAGATTCTCATTAGATTTGTAAATGTTGTTACAAAATGAACTGCTTCTATTCCTTCCACAAGGGAAGACCTATGATTAACAGAAAAGTATTTTCAATAAAATAACATAGTAAAAACATTGATTAGCTTTAATTTGACTCATATTTTCTCTCAGTATAATAAATCTTGGCTCTTCTTTATGGCTAAGATGACAAGTGCCTTTTAAGACATGTTGTAAATGCTGTGTATCTTTATATAACCTTCATGTAATAATTTCTTAATAGTCTTGTAGATGAATAATTATATGATTTATGAAAAATATATTGAGGTCATTTGATAATACAACTAGTTATTAATATAGGAACATTGGTACCAACTGGATAAAGTAATTACCTGGCAACACTTAAGCAAATTCTTTCCAAGCACATCAAGGCCAGAGCACTCTTTCCAGAGGATGTTAACATTGTTTCAGAATTTGAGAGGACTTATATCAGAATCTAATAGTTTCTTTCTTGAAATAAAAGAAAAATAAGCATTTGTTAAACCCAAATAAGATGAGAAGGATTACACAGAATATTAAATGACTAAAAAAAAAAAAAAAACTTCTAATATTGAAAAAGTATCTGGAATTTTGAGGAAAAAAGTCTTAATCACTCCAAAAGACTAATTTTAAAACACCTATGTAATGCTGACATGGATTACTGAAGCTGTAGCATAGCAGAGAAAGCAATTCCTGTGAAACAGCAAGTTGTTCAGTGATCTTGATTGCTCAGAGAAGAGGCATAAGCTATGATTTGGTGAAAAGAAAGGAAGAGGAAAATTCAAGACTCTTGCTCTTCAAAGACTTGCCTGATTCAAGGCAACTTCTGATGTGCCTCATGTGCCTTTTCTAGATAATTTACTTAACTATTATATATGGGTTTTTAGGAACTATTTTTAGGCTACAACCTGTTATAAGATATTCAGGGTATCTAGTCTCCATAAGGCAAAGATAACTCATACAAAGGAGATCTATCTATTTATTTCTTGCTTTAGCTCTCTTTAGTGATCATTTGTATGGCAGGCAAGACAGTCAGGTTCCACTCCCCCTAGGGCAGAAACTTCTGTGTTTTTTTAAGTCTTTTAATCCAAGATGTGAAAGGGCCTTGGGATTCTTTTGTTTTGTGGTTTTTGTGGTTTTTGTTCTTGTTTTTCTGTTGTCTGTCTTCTTTTAAATTTTCACTTTTTAATGTTACAATATTATTAGTGCTAATGTTGATCATTACGATTATTTTACTTCTTTCAACTGTGATGGCCCTAGGGCTGGGCAATAAAAATAGTGGAGTTACTGTTTGGTAATTGCTTCCACAGAGACAGTAAATAAGAGCTTAACCCTGCCTTTTCTCGAAACTGCTGGTAGCTGTTTTTAAGATAAAATTGTTTGACATTTAGCTAGAGACATATAGTAAGGAAAATTGTATAAGCAGTGACAGGAAACTCATGGAAGAAAAAAACCTTGCTAGGGATTTACTCATTAAAAAACTGGAGCTCTTTTCCTTAAATGAATAGACAGAAAAGCTATTAAGAGAGGAGGAATTCAGTGCCAATAGAATTGAAATGATGGACAGTAATTTCTGACAACAAGAAAAAAGGAATTGTTCTTTCTTGTTTCAGTCTATTAAAATCATTCTGGAAAAAGTACTTTGGATTTTTGCTTGGGAAATAACCCTGCACTAGCAGAGAATGAATAGCAGAAAATAGGCAAAAAGATGTAAAAGGTCTTGTGAGTTTTTAATTAAATGGAATTAAAGTTGAAAGGAGATTATTTCTTTTTTTCCAGCTACAGTAAATATTTAGACTTGGGATGAATGAACTAAAATGTAACCTTTAATGACAAGGAAATATAGTGGTATAAAAAAATTGCCTTCTGCTTATTGACATAGCTGTATCAATGTTTGATTAGTTCACAGATGGTAATTGAATTAAAGCTTGGAATTGCAATGGATAGAGCATTGATTTTTCCTGTTGATTAATCAAGAAGCAACAATTTGGATGCTGAGACAGAAAAAAAGTTTGCCGGAAAATATAATTGCTACTAAAACACATATTATAAGGCAATGGCAAAATCAATAGAAGACTGAAACCATGCAAGTCTGGGTGCATCTAATTGGATTGCATCTCAGGATTATGTAGTCTAAATTCTGTGTTGGCTTTACACTATCTATAACCTCATTGATTTCAGCACAAAGTTTCATCACAGTAGGTACCTACAGAACACTCTACTCTTTTTTGTTTTCCTTTCTCACTAGGAGTCTTCCCTGCTGAAATCAATATCAGAACTCACATTAAATCTCAATAATGCAGGATCATGGAATATTGATACTGAGTATCAATAGGAGACACTTGTATGAAAAATGGGAGAAACGATAATGATGGCAGATATAATGATGAACTGTTGCTTTGCTACATTAGTTGTCTAGTTTCAATCCAACTGAAAAAAAAAATCAATTTACATACAGAGGTCTATCATAAGGATAAGGACTTGAATAAAGAATCCAGAGAAGCATATCTGTGTTTTCTTAACTTCAGCTATATGAATAAAGTTGGTAGAAGTCAATTGATGGTTCATTCAAGTATAAAACTAAGAATGTGTATAAAGGTATTTTGCTTAATCAGTTGAGATATACAAAATATGTAGCTACCCAAATATTTTATGCAAATGTCCTTCTAAAGCTTTATCTTTTTCTCAGTGTGACTGTGGATTTGTAAAGATGTACATTTTGGAGAAGCACCTACCATTTGTGTTTTCTGAGCTTGTATTTGTTTGAACAAATACATCATACTTTAATTTTCTTTCTTTTACTGTTCCAGAGAGATCTATGATTACTGTGTGATGAGAGTCAGACAGTACTTACAACGTGGTTTTGGTGTCCCCACATGCCTTTCCAAATCTATCCAATATCAGAATTTTTTATTGCTCCCTAAGTTGCCATTTGGGCCAGTCTATGCAATTGTTGAACTTTGTAGTTGAGTGACATTTAGAGATGAATACTTTTAATGTTTCCACATAGTGTACTTTACTTCCCTATTGTAACTATAAAGACACTTCTTTATTATGCTTTAACATATAATCATTACCAAAAAAGGCTGCATTTAAACAAAAGTACTTTTAAAATCCAGAGCTTCAGATATAATTTGCTGAGGCCTCAGTGGCTGAATGAAAATACTCCTGCCTGTCTATTATGCCAGATGTCCCATTAGAGATATGATAGCTCTTTTCAATCTCAGTGATTAATATACTGTGACATGTATAGATGGATGGGAATTGAAGCTGATTCTATGTTAGAGGACACTATCTGGTAATTTAGGTTATGCATCTATCTCTCCATATACATGCACATGCACCTTTTACATATGCAGATGAGATGGAGTTCTAGCAGATGTAAAGAGGGTTCTATCAATATGGTAAAATTTAATTATAAATAGAAATATTTAAAATATGTCTTGTTTTTTAACATAGTAATTTTCCTCTAGACATTATCCTGCTTTCACTTGCTAGCCTTCTGAATACCGTCTATTTTACTTATATAATCCTATATGACACTGAAGTGGAACCATTGCCTGCTGGAAACATTCAGTTAATGAATGAGGACTTACAAGTTTGAAGGCAAGTATCTTTTTCCCATGTCACAAGAAATTGACATTTTTATCATGGCCTTGGGAAATGAGGGATATGGACCCTGGCTACTTAAAAAAAATGAATTCTTTTGGGAGATTAAGCAAAATCTTTGTCAATTATGTTAACCAACAGAGAAGTTTAATGTGATCAAAAGTATTGTTTGGTTGGAAAATCTGCAGATCTCCAAGCAGATGATTTCATGTACCCAGCATCACAGTAGAAAGTAAGGTGTTTAATTGAAAACTGTGTCTTCTCGGATAAGAGATCCAAATGGATAAGTGAGCTGACTGAGGAAAGTAGAATGGTAAAGTTCAAAAGTGAGACATAAAAGGCAGCTCACTGAATTCCTCCCTCTGGCCTTAAAGAGATTCCTGTGAAGAGAAGGTAAGATACGTGCTGGACTTTGGAATTTAGGACTGAGTTGCTTTGTGAAAAAAATTATTCAGGGACTAGAGCTTGTTTCAGAAAAATCAAAGAAATCACAGAATATGCTGAGTCGGAAGGAACCCATCTGGATCGTTGAGTTCCAAGTCCTGGTGCAGGACACTCAAGTAATCACACCATGTGCCTGAGAGAAAACTCATGGTCCACATTGTCCAAACACATTGTCCAAACTCTTCTTGAGCTCTGTCAGGTTTGGTGCTGTGACAGCTGCCCTGGGGAGCCTGTTCAGTGCCCAAACACCCTCCAGGTGAAGAACCTTTTCCTGATATCCAACCTAAACCTCCCCCAGTTCAGCTTCATGCTCTTTCCTCAGGTCCTGTCACTGTCACCACAGAGAAGAGATCAGTGCCTGCCCCTCCTCTTCCCTTCATGAGGAAGCTGTAACTGCAGTGAGCTCTCCCCTCAGTCTCCTCCAGGCTGAACAGACCAAGTGACCTCAGCCGCTCCTCGTACAGCTTCACCTCAAGGCCCTGAATCATCCTTGTGGTCCTCCTTTGGCCTTTCCTCTTCAGACTGATTTTGGGTAAAGTTATATTTGTGAGACTCATCATTACCGTTACCTGTTAGGTGAGGTTTGGCAATTTTCTGGCTCAAAGTCCTCACAGTCTTTTCTGTAAGTTCTCTGACCTCCAGCCTAGAGAGAAAGGTTTGTTTTTGTGAGTTTCTTAAGGAGGAAGGCACTCTTTACTGCTTTGATTGCTCTTTCCCTCTACAAATACTTATGGAAGTTCTGCCATTGGTAATGTAAGTGCTTGTTAACTGAATTGAGAGAGAAGTAGCATTCACTTTTTAGTTGTTCATAACAAAATCTTGGTATTTTTCTCACTTGTTATATATTTTGTTAAAAATGGTTAAGGTATTAAAACATTAGGGTAAAAATATACCAAAGGCCAGTGGCACATCACAAGCAGTTAGTTTATGCTCACTAATGTTCTTATGAAAATAGTTTTTTAAGAATGCTTGAGGAATATATACATTGTAAAAAGTAACAGTTTCCTCAGAATCATTATTCTAAACTCAGAAATCTTGATAAAATTTAGTATACAGATATACTTTTATATAGTGTAGCATCTACTGTGTATAGCATGCATATGTATACAAATACATATCTAAAACAACTGCCATAGAATACATAATGGGCAGTTATGATGAAGAACAATTTAGGTGATATGGAGCACCCACAAAGCAACAGTGAATAACAGTAATATCTGAGCAGCTTTCCTTGTTCACAGTCACCGCAAGAAATCTGCTATGATTTCATGCAAAATGTAGTCGTGCTAATTACTCCAAGTCTGCACTTCAATTACTTCATGAAGCCTTCATCTCTACCTGGAAATATTGGGGAATGTAATTTGTTTGTGTGCATTGCCTGTACAGGGCATTGGATTAGGCATCTGAACTTACCTGAATGGAAGCTGTCAAACACTCATCACTCTTGGTGTTAAGTCTCCTGCCCTTTGATCTAAATACGGACACCTAATTGTTCCCCATCTTTAAAGGTTATCCTGCCTGGGGATTGATATGAAATCCTGTCTGTTAGTGGTAATTAGTGTATATAGCATTGTGACTGTTGCTTCATTAACTAAAGTAAGTTTAGACTTTGATTTATACTGTGCATTTTTAGGTTCATCCTAGTATCTCATTTGTATTTTTCAGTTTAGCCACCTAATGGGCTACAGAGTTTAAGGATTTATGTAGAATAGTTCCCAAATCTCTATTTAGGTCAATGCCCTGATGCTCATTTTCCATTTAGCAGCCATACACTGTCTGATTTTTTTTTTGATCCAAGCTCATTAGTCTGCATTTATTTGCATTTGTCATCCATGAGCCAGGTGCATTTATTTTTTACATCATTATGTATTGCATTGCTTTTCTTCATTTGCTGTTCTTTCCAAGCACAATTGATAGAGTATTAGAAATTAATCCCAAACTCACCAAATCACTATATTTCTTTTTACTGATTTGAAGAAAAGGAACACTGAGGTTCGTTCAGTACAATTTTTACAGTTGTCTACAACAACTTGAACAAGTATTGATAAATCACAAAATCTTCATTAATTACTCTACATTCATGAATCATCAACCATAAGTCATTGCTTACATTCCTGTCTGACACTTAATTAATTTATTTTTTTTAAATTTCTAAAATTGTCATTGCATCACAAAGAAGAAATTGTCATAATGTGTGTGAGGCAAGTAATCAGATACCTCAAATATCAATAACCCTATTTCATGTACCTTCAGTGGACATGCTTATCTGAGGGTGAATGGATTTCTTCCATCAGCACAACTGTGTATACTGTGCTTCTCAGATGCATGTGCAAAAATGTGTGAATACTCTGAAAGGCTACACAAGTGGACGTTGCTTTCTCATCTACTATTACGTAACATTATCATTCATTTTTTTTTGTTCAGTTTACAACAATATAATTCAATGGAATCGTATTTTACTGCTTGGCAAGGTATAGAACTCTGATTATAAATCAGATACCCTCTTCAGATATCTGCTAGAATCACAATCTGCTCTGTATAAAACATTTTTGTGTGGTTTTCTATTCTTGTTTACCACTGCATTCCACTCAATCTGATCAAAACACCACCATGAAAATCACTGATTATCTTAAATGTGCTTTCATACTGTATTATACTCCTTAAACTCTGGTGATTTGTTTGTTTATTTATTTCATCTTTCTCGTTTTCTCACAAGGAGGAAGGTACAGACTTTTGTTGCCAGGACCTGGCCTCTAGCTGACTTCTATGCCCAACTCCATTGTTTTGGACAAACATACAATTTAAAGTGGTCTTTTGGATACTGTATTTAGCACATTCTTAGTGAAGTCTGGCCAGTAAGATTTATGCAGTCATATATAGAAATTTGGACACAGGAACAGTAACTAAGTAAATCCTGGAGACAGGAAAATATATTTCTCACTAGATAAAGATGGACAGATGCACTCAACAGTAAAAAGAGTGTATGAAAGTTATCTTTTTGTTTATGTGTTTAAAGTCAGATGTTTTTCAAATCAGTCTTATAAAATCTGTCCACATGTTTAGTGCATGAGAAGCTATTAATGAAAAATACAACAGTGGAAATTAAATGCACGAATGGGAGAGAGGAAGACTGCTGTTCTGAGCCCTGTCAAGGACGTTTCTCCTGCTGAATGAGAAATGTTGTAAACACAGTAGTTCCAAAACTCCTGTAAAGCAATAGGAAGACTTTTGGCAGACAGATTGGGTCTGCACAGACTGAAGATCCAACATTAAACAGAACATGATCATTACTAAAAAATGGTAACTACCCAAGTAAAACCAACTCTTAGTAAGTTGTTCTGCCCCGGTCATTGCATTAGTCTCGTGTAAGCCCTCCACAATAAGGTGAGTGCTAGGTTCACTTTCTCTACTCATATATTAAAAAATATTGATGTTTTCTTTTTAAAAAAAAGTCCTCCATCAGCCTTGAATATTGTGAGCCCTTTTATTTTCTTTTGTTCATATCAAATCCCCTCTGATTCCATAATACACATTTTTACTTGCATACTACAATTGAATAAATAATTTCTTAGGGAAAAAGCTAGTGTATAATTTTCAGCACTTATTTAAGCAAGTGTTTTAATATTTATAATATATTTAATCTAGAAGGCAGTTAGATCCAAGGATCTTGATAAACTGGTATTGATTTGTTTAACTGCCCTAAGCAAAATGGATAGTATAATTTCTCTTGTTGATTAGTAAATGCTCTGGTTCTTCTGGCTTTATTTTTTAAATGGCTGGCAGAAGGTTTGGGGGAAACAGAAGAAGAAGTATATTTTGAAAACTGCAGCATTAGTTTAATTTTTTTTTATTTTATTTTGATGTTATGTTTAGAACTATGATCATTCCAATGATTTACACTTTCACAGAATTTAGTGATGAGATTTCAAAAAAGTAGATTTGATAGGTCCCTTTAGAGAATATGAAAATTATTTTAGAAATAAGTAACAACTGTGAATTATACACAGTGACATCTATACTACTCCTGTGAAAAAGGCAGAAGCAAATGTGAAATTTATGAAAACCCTCAGTCATTATGAGGAACCCCCAGATCCTTAAAACTGAATGAAATCATAAAATTGCTGCTGGAACATGCTCAACGGGCTTTAAATGTATTTTCAATTATATAAGAGTCATTCATCATCTGTCAGCCCCCATATCTGGTCATTTATCTATATGATGACTCACTGCAGGGTGCTATAAGTATCACCATTACTTTATTTGATCAGTATTCTCTGTATTTGCACCCCTCTTGACAGGTTGTGTCCATACCATTCGTTCATTGTCAGCCTACCATCAGCATGGCAAGAAAGGCATCTCTGGCTGGTGTCTCATGGCAGATGCTGCCTTTGGACACATCTGTCCTGCATCCATCCCATCACCGCTGAGACCATTCCCATTGCAGCACCAGTAACCACAAAGCAACTTCAGCCCACGCTGTCCCAGTGCTTCTCCCAAATGTGGAATGGAAACTTGCCCAGGGAATTTGCCATCTTGAGTAAAGACAATCATCTGAAAGAAAGGAAGGGTGAAAAGGAGATACTGTTTTCCTTTCTGTGGTGATAGAGCTTCTCCATGGAAAACATCAACAAGGTCTGCTGCAGGGAAAATTGCATGGAAGTTCCTTATTCTTCTTGTATTTCAAACTGATCTTTGTGGGATCCTCTCATGCAGGAGGTCATGGATCTACTTACACTCTGTGGAGTGGAAATAGCTGAGATTATTAATTAAAAGCTGCCTGCAATGCTGAAATATAAAGAGTAATTTGCTATGACCAACATGGGAAGGGTCTGTAGAGAGGTTATGAAAGGAAAACCCATGAGACAATGTGCAAAGGTTGCAGATACATTTTGAAAAGGAGCTTCTGCTACTATTCCTCATAATTTCAAATTTTATTAACTCACGCAATTAAAATTCTAGCAGCAAATCAGCATATATCACTACAAAGTCATCTTTCCTTGTAATCTGGTAGTTGTATGTCATCCCTTTTCCCTAGGAAAGTTGAGAAAGGTTTTCCTTTGAAGTTAATTCTACTCTCTTTCTATGCTTTATGCAAGTCACCTGTATGGATGAACCTAATCAAGGGCTCTTTATTCTGTGTGATAGGAATCTGTTGAAGGAAAAAGTTCCCACATGGAATAATTAGTCATGGAACAAGATCTCTTAGCTACAATAGCCTCTCTTGGAGGATATACTTACAAATTAACTGATTTTCAGCAGTAAGAGTGGAAAGGAAGGAAAGCAGTGCAATGTTTCTTTAAGCAGAATAAAGAAAGGAACACTCATTTGAAACAGACTTCCATTAGGTTAGTTAAATTTTACAGTGGCATAAAATATTTTTTCTAAATTTGTTATTAAATGACTGTAAAGTTTTTTGAAATGTATCAGAAATGAGGGTCAGCTATATAAATGTTAATTTCAGTAGTATAATGAAACAGAATTTAAAATTTAATGAGAAATACCTATCTGAAGTGGGAATAAGAAAAAAGTTATTACAACTTCCAGTGGTATAGGTGTATATGTGTTAAGATTTAACCCTGCTGATGGGAGAGGTTGAAACAATTCTCATCAATAGTGCAGAATAATAAGGATAATAGCATGAAATTAATAGACCACCTTCTGTTTTCACCCAGAGTATCATAAATTATTACTCCCTAACATTAAGTTAATCAATGTACACAGACCCCAGGAGAAGATGTTCCAGGTCTTTTCCTCTTCTGGCTTGTTTTCTGCCTCCATGGAAGGAAGAGTCACCTTGGAATTTGAATGACCTTAATCTTTAGCCTCAGGTCAACGTCCAAACAGAGCATCCTTCTGTAAATGATGGAGTAACAAGCAAACAAAACCACCTTTCTTAGTTATTTTAAGTTAAATATACAAAAGCATAAGTGCCTAAAATATAGGAAGTGATTAGTATTCTAGGAGGAGACACCATGAATACAATACTTCACCTTATATAAATAAAGCAGGTAATAAATATAAATGAGGAGATAAGGCTAGAGCTAAGCTCTGCAGAAGAGATGTAAGAGATTAATGTATGCTAATAAATTTCCCTTGAAGTAAGGAACCATAGCCAAGAAGGGAAAACTTGTCCTAATGATATTAGATAGAAAAAATATGGATCACAATTTCTGGCAAAGATTCTAAATGTGGAAATTCTCATCTGTTTTTAAGTGATTTTATCTCCAGTATTTGGCCAGAATTAGTATCTGACACACATGAGCGATCAAAACTGAAAACTGTCCCCCGCAGCTTTGAATATGAACTTCAATACAAGAGCACATTCACTTAGGAAATCTTCAGAGGAGACATAGAAGGAATCCTGACAATTCTCACTGCAAGTTCCAGCCCAAGACTGATTATCATAAATCTTCCTACTGTAACAAAAACAGCAATTAAAAGAGGAGAAACAAATCATCCTAGAAGGCCAGATGTAACCCAGGCAACTTGAGAAATGTATGAGGAAGCAGTCAAAGAATACACATCATGTGATTGTGCATTCTTGCAAATACATGAAATAAAAATATACTTCTTTCCTTCAAATAAACAGAACTATAAGTTCTGAAACATGTTACAGGTTGTTGTGCAAAATTGGCAAGTAATGCAGCCTTTTCAATACTCACATAAATTAAACAAATATAAGTGCAATTGCCTTGAATGAGTTGAGATTTCCTCAGAATACTCTGAGCAGATATATTTATTCTTCTAACAAAGATGCAAATGAAAATGGCTTCTTGCTCAATAATAAATAAAATAGAATGGTTAACCAATCTGTTATTTCTTTGGTTATGTATTTCTTTTAGATTCCTAGTAGAATAAACAAAATCAAGGCCTATGATGTACTAAAATGCTGTCTAATATTTATTAGATTTTTTTCTTTTTCACTATTGTTTGGAGGAGCAATAATGCAAGTAAAATAATTATACAGTTGTTTCCTGATTTTGAAAAATGGAACTCTTATTAACTCTTCAAGATGCTTATAACTGTATGACATAATCACATTGATGAACTCTAATTATTAATGTTTTCTTTCATTGCACAGAGAGCTTCAAGCCAAATCACCCATTTTCAGGCTTTTTCTCTTGTGATCCACTAGCCTAGAGCATCAGAAAGAGATTCTTTAAATTGTAAATGCTAATAACCTTTCCATGAGTAATCTGTCCAGTATCTGCTATTTTAGTATTCTGCTCGGCAAAACCGATGTTTCCAGTTAAAGAAAATGAAATTAAGTTTCAGTCAAATTCTACTCATTTAAATTGGGCATGTCCATAGAATTGCTTATATTGGCACTCAGTTCTGAGACCTCCTGCTGCATTTTTTTCAGAGTAAGACTACTAATTCACAAAGTTTAGTTCTTTAGACTCTAAACTTCAACATGGTCAGTATTTGGTGCAGAAATTTGATTTAGATTTAAAGTAGCATTTTACTGAAAAACTAGCTATAAAATGTTGTGAGAACTCCATTTTAGGATAGTTTGGCTCTAAGCAGATGGCTGACTTGGTCAAGAAATTAGGCTTTCTCAGTTGGTAGAGCATTTTTCAGTAAAGTGGTAACCCATTGCTTAGTACCAGAGAGGTCTCGACAACCATTCTCTTAATTTATCAAAAATAGATGATGTGTTGGTTAGACAAGAGTAGAGTCACCAAAGAGTAGGGGTTTTGTGTGAAAGAACCAGTGCAAAGTCACCCATCAGCACACTTGACACCTGGTGAGATTTCTTGGCATTTATTAAATATCAAATGGTGACATTTAGGAAGGCAAAAACACATAACCTGCTACTAATAAGCTGTCAAGATGCTATTGCCTATATAAGCACAACTAAAATAGCAGCAAATATGTTTATGTATACACATGCATAAACACATACACACCAAAAGCTGCAAAATCACTAAGCCATATGCTGGTTGATGTATTATTTAGGGTTTTATTATTAATTTATCATATTCTGTCTTCAAAAGGCTGTAACATGTGTACAACCACTCATCCACTTTGCCCATTCACACCACTTGGTTCTGGGATGTCTGCTGATACTGTTGTGCATACTGGACTTTGATTTTGTATATGTTTAGTCACACACCCTTTAAAAAAGTGTTCATGGACAACCTGAAAAAAATATGAAACACTTCAGAATCTGAAAAGAAAACACCCTTTTTGGTGTCATTTTATGCCCACACTTTCTTTTTCAGGACTTATGTTGCCAGACTTTTTTAAAACTCATTTATTGGTCTTGTTGCTCTGTAGATATGTGTAATGTCCACATAAAAACATCAGCAATAGGCATGCAAGATTTTGACTCTATATGTATTGATAGTTCACTAAAGAGTTCACTGAGGGGAGACATGGAGGGAGTGTTTTGTTTCTAACCATCAAGGCAGGAAGGATTTGATAAGAATGGACCTTGTGCAAAACTGATTTACTTGAGGTTTCTTTTTCTTTTAATTTTCAGTTTAATGCTATTTGGGTTAAAGTTGTTTCCAGCTTGAGAGTATTACATATTGACCAGCAGGTGTTTTTCTACAAGAACAAAGTGTGGGAACTGACAATCCATCTGACGAACTCACAGAATTCGACCTAGACACAATCAGTTTGTACCCATGAGAATTCTACATCAACAGAACCAAGAGGCAAAAACAGCAAGAGGAGAAGCTGCAGCTCCAAGAGGTAGTCTGTTATTTTGTAAGAATATGTGCTTATTATAGGTAACCAATAATATTGTAATGTAGTAAGTTAGGAGCCAATGAACACATAACACCAGTGCTAAGAAATTGTATAAAAGAGGCTTTGTAGTAATAAAGAGAAGTTCTTTCCTTTGACTGAAGCCGCTGGTGTGTCTGTATGTAAATGTCGTGTCCATCTCAACTGTGACAACAAAGCATGGTACATTGCTAAGAAAATGGATCATAAATTATGTGTTCCAGATATATAACGATTTATTCTTACCTTGGAATATGTTTTAACTGTAATGTTGTTTGGGAACATTTGCTTGTAAATCCTGATGATAAATATTCTTTACTGATATGTATCTACTGCTTGGAATTATTAAGCAGATGCAGTACAAGAATAAATGAATGGGAAAAAGATGTAAAATAGGAATGGGCAGAATGGAAGGCTTTTTGATTTTTATTCTCGGGTGAAGCAAGTTGTCTTGAGGGCTCAATCAGGACGTGATCTACCAATGCCAGCTTTTGTAAACCTGTAGAGTTTTTGCATCTGTATTAGAACAAGAGGCTAAACAAAATCAGGCTTGCCTTCGTTGTAGTTTATCAATAGTCTACAAATAAACAAATAAGAACAGCGATTTCATCTAAAAGTGAATAGTAAAATGCAGGCTTGGAAAAGACAATTCCTAGTTCTTATATTTGTCAAACTACTAATGGGAGATAGTAAACAGATAGATCATGACTGATAAACTATTAATGGCTTTTTGTAGTCCATAAGAAATACCAAAGTGTAAAGAAATAAGAAGGCTTTCAGAAAATTCTGGGACAGCCTCTGAAGTGTCAGTGACACCTTTGAAGAAGGATGCAAAGATCACATATGCACATACTGGAGGGAAGATCCAACAGAGTCTAAAAACTATAAGAAAATGCACAGTTCTATATACAAGGTGTCAGTGAAAAGATTTGTATCCAGGTCTTTAGGCTGGTAACTCTGCCATTATACCTTTTAATAAGCTGAAGACTAATGTTACCAAAGGAAGAGACATGACTTCATGAATGGAGACCCTAGAAGAGACTAGAAGCATATTCAGAAGCAATACTGTGGCCAGTATGATCAATTCACTCTGAATTAATATCTGGTAGTTCTACTTGGATGTCAGTGATTCCTAGAGATCAGTTGTAAATCAGTGTCCTAAAGTTTCACAAGTCTCTGCTATGCCTAAAAGTAGCTTTTGGGATAACTCATCAGGCAAAAGAAATCAAAGAGAATTCACACATTGCAAATGACATTAAAAGCAATATGTAATTATAAAAGATTTCTAGCTGTGCTGTGATGTTACCTATTTGCTTCCACCACCCCAAATTTAAAAGCTGATCATCAAAACCAAATGAGATAGAACAGACATAAAATGAAGCCACAAGATTAATTTAGCCCAATCTTAATTGCAATGATTTATCATTGTCCAGTGGGCATTGCAAAAAAAAATTAACAAATCTCACAGAAAGATTAATCACTACCCAGTAATAAACTTAGTTTCCACATCATACATAAAATTAAACATGAAGTTTGCCCATGAGACTTGGATTATTATTTAAATACTGGAAATATTATCACTTTAGTGTTGGCATTCTGTAGAATTTCCATTTCTGCTTTAGCTTTAAATGAGATTCCATTGTCTTGACAGCCTCAAGAATCATGAAACATACAATGCTCAGTGCTGCTTTGGGGTGACCTTGCCCTGCACTGTTCTCACTTTCTTTACCAGGAGAAGCCAGGAACCCAATGAGGTCCCATATGGATCCAGCTGCTTCATTCAAAGCAGTTTTTTTCTGAGGATCTCACAGTCCTGCCACTTCTGAGTGCAGTCCTGTTGCAAAATGCAACAAAATATTGCTGGAGTCATGTGAGCAAACTGGTGCTGAGAGCGATAATGTTATGATGGGAAACACTTTTGGGGACACATTCAGAGCTGGCAGCTATGTGTTTAGCATATACAGACCTGAAATCTTCTTTGAAAGCAAACCTTGAGTAATTATTTTCTTTCAAAATATGATAGTAGGAAACCCACATTTTTAAATGTTGCCCCTTCTTTGAAACAATCATAGTAAGTCATGAATACCAAGTGGGTTAGTGCCTTCCTTGTTCAGAGGACCAACTTACCTTCCAGGCTCGTGGCATAGCATGGTAGGCATGTGCAACAGTTGAGTGCACTATCTTGCCACCAAGAAGGGTTTTTCATCATGATTTCCTTGCTGGGGCAACAAGGAAGTTCGAGAGATTTTTCTGGAAATGCTGGAGGTGAGCAAAGAGGAGGTTAACCTGTGGACTTTAGGGGATACATAAAACTGGGCTCCTAATTTAGAGGGTCTTCTTTCTCAAATAGGTAATGATATATCATGTGTCACTGCAGGAGTAGCAGCTTCATAGCTACAAGATATGGGAAAGTATTTCTCCTTCTCATAGACTGAACTGCCATATAATGGATGTTTGTGTGACATGATGAATTCAATGGGTTTGTTTAATCCCTTTGGCAAAACATATTTCACAACTTTTGACAAGAAACATCCATTAACTGCTCTTCCTACCCTCAGGTAATTTCTTTCTGATGTCTTTAATTAGACTTTTAAAAATGGACTGATCTTATTGCATGACATTTTCTGCAAAATTCCTATGTGAATAGAATTTTATCAAATGCTTAAAGGTATTTCCTCTTTGAAGCTTAATCAATAAAACAAACAAGTAGACATATTAGGGAAATGCAAATAAAGTTAGACAAAATTATATAAATATTTAATGAACAACATGTTTCTTAGAAGAGTATCTTAAGTTTATGTATAAGAAAAAGTTTTGGAAAAAGTATCAGATGACCATACGAGTCATTCATTTCAGTGTGTGGGCTGAGATCTGATGGGTGACTAAGATGTTCCTTGTTTATGCACTTAGATGCTTCTTTTTAGGAATGTTCTCCTCAAGTGTTATCTATAGTAGAAAAATCACCCAAAGTGATGGAGTATAGCTTCTAGTAATGAAGTAGCTGAGAACTTGTGTACAGACATGTGTACATGTAATGTTTATGTGCAGTTTAACACCAACATGTTTACATCCTAGAGAAACTAACCAAGAAAAGCTCCTCATTTATAATAGAAACTTCAGAAAATTACTTCCTTTGCTGTATGTTGGTAACTTTATTTAGACATGACTGGGGTTTTATAATGCTACATTTCGTAATTTTTAAAATGGCTGTCAGCATCCTGATTGGGTCACCGTATTAATTCCCCCCTCTTTTTCTATAGATGTGAGCTTTTTTTAAATGATGGAATATTTGGTTCCAGTTAAAAATAAAATAATACATAAAACAATCACCAAAAAGTAGAACAATAAGCAAGGAAATACTAAAATACAAAGTGACACACCACAGTAAAATGATAAATTGCAGTGCTGGCTTTTCATTCAATGTTTTATGGATGTGCTGAGACTTTATAGTGTCTCCTGCTGTTAACAGCTCTTGGGCTAATTAGCAGATGCTAAAAATCTCTAAAGATTTGGCCCAGAATTGCTGATTACTTCTTCTATATCCCAGACTGAATAGAGGCTGCAAATACAGGGTATGTGCCAGGCACCTTTCAGGCATGCACTCCTCACTCAATAAAAGTTGCATGAGGTTTTCTGAATCACCAGATTTTTATTGCCTTGGGATGTGGGTTTTTTAAAGAGGTTAAGATTGGGTCACATTCTCACCTTTGATCTCTCACATTTCAAGATCTGATGAACCTGATAGCATTAATACCAGCTTTTAAATGAATAAAATCTTCAGGAGAAATGCTGGACTGTCATAGAAACTGCACCCATGCTTATAAAGAGCAAACTTGCTAATTGTGTTAAATGATGTCCATGTAATGTTTATGTGCAGTTTAACACCAACATGTTTACATCCTAGAAAAACTAACCAAGCAAAGCTTCTCATTTAAAATGGAAGCTTCAGAAAGTGACTTCCTTAGCTAGAGGTTGATAACTTTGTTTAGAGACGACTGGGGTTTTAGAATGCTACATTTCTTCATTTTAAAAAATGCATCAGAAAGCACTAACAACTGACTCATCTTTCAGGAAAAAATCTTTCTCAACAGCCTACATTTTAGGGATGTTTCAGTGTATTTACACACAGGTACTTCTGTGTGAACATATGTACAATATAGAAGAAACACTGTCGTGGTTTGAATTTCTGTGCCCGGTTTTATGATTGTTCACTTATTTAAACTAACAACTTCTTTGTGTAATGAACAGAAACACCTGCCTTCAGTAAAGCTAGTTTTTCTAAGACCATTATTAAATAATCATGGCTCATGTAAGGCTGTAATATATTTTTTCATCTCCAATGCTTTTTACAGAATAGGTTATTCTTGTCAGCTCAGCTTAACATAACAACTGTCAAAATTTGGCCTGTGTTGCTTAGAGCTCCGTTAGTCATGGTGACTAAAACACTTTATCTATTCTTAGTTCAGTCCCACACTATCTTACATCTCAAGGTCTAAAAAACTCTTGAGTATAGAGTAGTTGTACATGCCAGAGGTAACTGTTCCAGAGATCCCCTGGAGAAGAGGATCGTATCAGATCAGTTAGAAGCAAATTGTGGTGAGAGCATTTTGAAGTTAAACTATCAGATTTTCCTGAAAAGGAGGTTGAACCTCTCACAGAAGCACCTCTCCATTAGAGCTGTGCACAGTAGTAATATCCAAATAGTGGATGTGACCTCTTTTACCAACACAGAGGTAAAATCTGTTCCTGGCTGTGCTTCTTTCACCTGCTTTTCTTCACAGGAGTTGATGCAGTCGAAGTTTTGAGTCTGTGCTGTACACAGTATTGATAACACAGGGGTGTTAGCGTTACTGCTGAGCCGTGCAAAGAGTCAAAGCCTTTTCTGCTTCTCACATTGTCCCACCAGTGAGGAGGCTGGAGGTGCCCAAGGAGCTGGGAGGGGACACAGCTGGGACAGCTGACCTGCACTGACCAAAGGGATATTCCACATCATATGGTGCATTGCTCAGTACATAAAGGGAAGAGAAGGACAGTGGGCATTTGGAGTGATGGTGTTTGTCTGTCCGAGTCACCATTCTGCGTGATGGATCCCTGCTTTCCTGGGGTTGGCTGAACACCTGCCTGCCTATGAGCGAGTCATGGTGAATGGATTCCTTGTTCTGTCTTGCTTGTGAATGTAGCTTTTACTTTACCTATCAAACTGTCTTTATCTCAACCCACAAGTTTTCTTGCTTTTACTCTTTCAATCTCTCCCCACCCCATTCACTCTGAGGGGTAAGTGAATGAACACCAGTGAGGATCTTGGTTGCCACCTTGGGTTATGCTATAACATTGACCTAACAGTTTTGTTTGTAATACTCTTAATAAATAATTTTATGACTTCAAATGCTGTTAAAAACACAAAATGTCAGCCTTTGCTGGTCATGTATGTTTTAGGAAGCATGGGAGTAGATGGTAGGGAAACACATTTTATTAGTCAGTAGCTGACTATTAAAATTTTCTTCAGACTGTAAAGATATGGACTGCTAACATCCTTTTCAGTTTAAGAGTTGTCTTTGTATTTTTAACATCTAGTCGTCCTAATGAATCTTGATGATATTACACATAGATATCTCTATTTATTTCTTAGTGAATTTTTATGGATGTCTTATCAGTAAGCTGAAACCATTCCTGACTGAGTTAGTTTGGTGTACTTCAAAACATACTACTAGGAATAACGAGTAAGCAGTACATAAAATCACAAACCTTAACAAAAATTAGGTGGCATTCTGTAGTGTATTTTATGTCTGATTTTTATCAACTGGCTCAACTTTTCTACCATGCTTTATTGGGATGAAAAAGGGCACTGCTCATAACTAGTGATACTGCTATCTCTATAGTTTCACTGTTGCATTGAAATAAAATAAATTTACCTGAGATTCAGAGGCTGTATTTTTCCAGACAAAGAAGCAGGCCATTCAAATGCACAGGAATGGGTCCAAAATGATAGTTAAAGGGATCTTTCACTTGGAGAACAAAGTCTGGGGTTTTGCCAGAAGAGTAATGAAAGTTTTTGCAGCTTTAAATGCCAAATTTAATTCACAGTTGTATGCTTATGACAAAAAAACCCCAGTTTGACAGGAGAAAGAAAAGTTGAAAAATTATATAGATATCTATTCATTGGTATCTTCCTTATTGACACTGCTAAAATGTCTGCATATATAAGCATTTTCTGAGAACTCCAAATTGAGTACATTCTATGTTGGTTCAATGATGGTTTCCATAGCAGTAGTAGTAGTAGTAGTAGAGAATAAGATCATAGATTTTCTATAAGGAAAGTCATTATTTGAATTCTAAGACATGTTAAACCCCTTATCTTTTAGAAAGAATAAACTAAAGTTTTGGCTCAGAAGCTGAGCCAAAAGTGACTTGTCTCCAGTGTCCCTACCTTGTTAAATGGGTTTATTAAGGTATTTGTTATTTGAACTTAGGTTGTGTTTAAATTTTCAATATTTACAAAATTTCAAAGTTACTTTGACTTTTTGGAGTATGTTTAAAAGACATTAAATGGCCATTAAATGTAATCTAAAAAAAGATTACAGTTACCATCAAAACAGGTGTTTGAAATGAACAATATAAATTTACTATCAGCATTTAGGATTCTGCTTGCTCAGAATTTACTTATATGGAAAGCTTCAACATCAAGCAAGATAAATGATGTCAAAATAAATCTGTCATTCTCTGTCATGCTGTTTTCTTGTTTGAATTGTTGTTGCATGGTGTCAGTCATCAGTGTGAAATCTGTGAAAATGCATGGATCACAAATATTCTATGAATGCCAGTTATTCCGCTAGCAGGCATATTTCTTTGTGATTTGTAATTTAAATACAAAATTGTATGTGACCTCTGGCACAATTCAGTGCATTGATCAATGCATAATGAAGAATACTGAAAATGTGGACAGAGTAACAAGCAGTACCAGATAGAAATTGCAGCTAGTGAATTAGAAAATATTTGAGTGTTTTTTCTTAGCTTACAATGTTTTGAAGCAGGAATAATTTTTTTTTACTGCTTACATATATCTTAACAAATCCCTTGAGAAATTACAAATGTGAAACAGACACAATTGTTAGAAACTAAGACACTGCCATTTTCAGATCCCCATGCATTCCTGGAAACTCTTTACATTAACAATCTATTTTTTTTTTTCCTGTCCTTTGTCTGCTCATGTTTTAGTATTTAATGCATTTCTCATTTCAACAAATAGATGGCATCAAAACTCATATCAGAATTCAGAAATTTAAACAAAATCTTTAAATGGATTTAAAATAGAAGGGGAAGAAGGGTAAGTTGAAAAAGTACTAAGACCAATGTAAAAGCAAAGTAAGAAAATAAATTCATGAAAATTTAAAAAGAATAAAGAGGCACCATTGTTCGTGAATATTTTATGTCAAGATTTGAGTCCTCTTTTGAAAGTTAAGCACTTAATGAAGGGGTAATTTTCTAATTATGATCTAGCTAAACTGAAATAATTAATTGCAACTGAACCACAGAAAATGTAATGTTTTATTGTATTTGCTTTCTAGTCAAGCTCCCACAGAGCTTCTCTTTTTTTTTTCTCTTAAGAGGAAGTGACTAAAGCCTAACTTACTTATGTGTTTCTCTCTCTCCCTGATAGAATAAGAATAAGAAATGAACAAACAGCTCTTACAGCCATAAGAGTCTGGCCATATTAAGCCTATGAGGTGGCCTAAAGGTCTGGGGATGTTTATGAAAGCTGGAGCGTATCAGGGTATCAGTAGCAGACCATAAAGGATAGCAAAATCAGACAAAGGCAGGAAAATCAACATACCTATGCAGAATACAGTCTTGTCCACTTCCTACTGTTGTGACTGGCATCTTAATTTCTCTCATGCCATGTATTTAAATTAGATGGTTTAGGAAAATATCTGTCACCAAAATAAATCCTAATCCCATTGTATTATTAGTGCATTAGATCAATTCAGCAGCTGCAAAATGTTATAATTTCTGTTAACAGGAGATTTTCAGTCATGCCACAATGCACAGACTACCGGTATTACAACAGTGGCATCTGCCTTGACATACCCCAACAACCAAAGGAAAAAAAACCCCTTACCCCACCCCTAAAGCGAAATTTCTGATAATTTAATTTATCACTAAATAAACAGCATCATTAAATAAATGCTGTGTGAAATAGACATTTTTAGGGAAAAGGGAAATGATTTTATTATATCTTGCTTTTTAAACAGTAATGACTAAGATACTGGAGAATATAAGTGGGTGTGTACGTGTCGGTGGGTGGGTGGGTGGATGGATGGATGGATGGATGGATGCATTCCAGCATGGATTGCTGCTTCAAAGGAAGACTGGAGCCTCAGAGTAGGCCTCTTTCTTCTGTTACCATAAAGAAACCAGAAACATATCGAATGTGTTGTTATGGCAGTAAGCAGTTGGTGGGGGGCAGCTAAAAGAAACCTTCTACTGCTTGAAAGATCATGTTGAAAATATTTGAGTTTATATTCAATTTATGTGCAGAGAGGTAAAGCACTGACACACTGCCATTATTACTGTATTATTTCAGGTTAGTCTGGTAAAAAACACTCAAAATGCCCCAACCAAATAAAGATTATAATATCCATTTGTCAGTATTATTGTTACACAAAGGATATTAACCCAGGTTCACAAGAGAAAAGATTTCATAGTGAGAGCTATAGCTGATGGCATGTGTTAGTACATGGAAAGCAAGTTTTGGGCTAGGATAAAAACAAAAGCGAAAAGGAAAAAAGAGCACTCTCCTCAGTTGTCATCCTCTGGAGACACTCTTTAGGAAGCATGTGGAAATGGTGGTGACAAGTGATGAAGATGATGATGATGGTTTTTGTGTGATGCTTTCTCCCAGAGCAATATGCTTTCCAGTGGGACTTGCTTAACCTTCTTACAGCTTGATTCTTGCTTATGCGGCTGTTAGCACTGACTGAGCATGCTAACTGTGTGCGAGTACAGCATCCTGGTTTTCTGTTCAGTTCCTGTATGCACATATTATTGGATAATATTTACAAAGTATTTCAATGGTTGTTATCTACCTTCTTTCACACCGTGTTTGTGTTTCTCTATATAAACCAACCCCAGAAAACATGAGAGAAAAAGGAAAGGAAAGGAAAGGAAAGGAAAGGAAAGGAAAGGAAAGGAAAGGAAAGGAAAGGAAAGGAAAGGAAAGGAAAGGAAAGGAAAGGAANAACCTACTACCGATGGTTTTTGCTTTCTGACAAGAGTGACAAAAATAGCACCAGGTTTTGCAGGTTCAAGATCATGAAACCAACACCACATGGACAACAGCATGGGAAGCCAAGGGGGATCCACAGCCACAGAGATGCAGAAAAGAGTCTGCTGCTAAAGCTGAGGGGAAAGGCTTCAGGACTGCAAACAGTGGGCCTTTAGTGATACTAAGCATTAGCAGTAAGACACCCAATTACAGTGTACCAAGGTACACCAGCTTCCATATCCTGAGATTAGAATTTGAAGCATTTTGAAAAAGATTTTGTTTTCTTATCCTTTATCCTGCAAAAGGGATACTCCAGTGTGTGTCAAGTCACGGGTAGCTTCATAAGGGAGGATAAATCCGTTTGCAAAGGGAAAAAACAAGATAGACATTGCCTTGGATTGTATCTTGAAGATAAAGCTTTAAAATATTTTTTCAGTGTATTTGAAATATTTTGGCAATTTGCAATGCATTCTTTTTTATTTTTAACATTTTTATTTTGTGTTAGAATATTTTAAAAACTGTTTTATTACTTTTTATTTTATCTGAAGGGTTAGTGCCAATTATACCAATTCCTTCAACTTGAAATATCTAAAGAATGAGTGAAAAAATTTCTTTGGTCAGTCCAAAGCACAATGGTTTACAATCAGTACTGTTGTGCTGTTTGGTGGCTACTGTTTTCTGCTTGCATTGAACAAAGCAAGGACAAGCTCTAAATCTAGAGATTTCAATTTTTTTCTGCTAACTAAACATTTAATAAATGCATTTTTGCTTTACTGGCAAATACCCCTACCTATAGACATTATAGCATAGGGAAATGAAAAAAATTTAAGATAATTAATAGTTTAAATATAAGCAGACAAGTAATAAATGAAACACAAATAGGTTCATTTACTCTGGGAAGCTCCTAGAACAATGGACAGATAAAAGTGCCTAGAAAGATGCAGGAAATGTCTGTGAGTTTCTGTGTGCATGGGTGAAAGTCAGTGGCAGTTTAGTGAGAAAATGTATTACTTCCCAGGAGAGTAGCTATTTGGAACAATATTTCTTCCAAGAAAGAAGGCTAGGAGTTGTTTAATGGGGAGCAGGAGCTTCTGCTGCCCAAAGAGCTGGGGAGAGGAACAGAATGAAGGCAGGATATGAGGCATGAAACATGATATGATGGAAGACAACATGACAAGAAACAGAGATAAAACTTTGTTTTACTTGGAGGCTGAGGTGGAAATTTAAAGGTGATTTGTTGGGTGCCAATTGAATGCTATTTCTTTTTCCTTCACACTGTTTTTTTCTTTCTTCAAGGAACTGCAGAGTACAAAGAATTTTTAGGCACCATGCATTTAGTGGCAAGAAATTTAAGTGGATATGTTGGGGGAAGGAAGAAGAGAAGGAGACTAAGTAGAACTTTTACTCCCCCATACATAACTGGAAACATTCTGGCCAGTGTCAAATCAGAAGCAGCCTTTATTCTTTTTGTGCAGTTATCACAGGAGGAAAACAAGGTCAAAACAGTCTTTTGGACTCATCTCCGGGACTTATCTTTGCAGTTGTGCACACAAATTCTTAGATTGTCCCCTCCTACCTGAAAACGTTCTTTCCTACATAAGGCCTTTTCAGTGTTCTAATTACATCCTGGCCTATATCAGGAATAGTGTGGCCAGCAGGACCAGGGCAGTGATTCTTCCCCTCTACTCAGCACTGGTGAGGCCACACCTTGAGTACTGTGTCCAGTTCTGGGCCCCCCAATTTAGGAAGGACATTGAGGTGCTGGAGTTTGTCCAGAGAAGGGCAACAGAGCTGGTGAAGGGTCTGGAGCACACATCCTGTGAGAAGCAGCGGAGGGAGCTGGGGTTGTTTAGCCTGGAGAAGAGGAGGTTCGGGGAGACCTCATCACTCTCTACAAGTAACTAAAAGGAGGTTGTAGCCAGGTGGTCTCTTCTCCCAGGTACCCCGCGACAGGATGAGAGGGCATAGTCTTAAGCTGTGCCAGGGGAGGTTTAGGCTGGACATCAGGAAGAAATTTGCCACAGAAAGGGTGATTAGATACTGGAATGCACTTTCCAGGGAGGTAATGGAATTCAGGAAGTGTTTAAAGAAAGACTGGATGTGACACTCAGTGCCATGTCCTAATTGACATGGTGGTGTTCAGTCATAGTTTGGACTCGATGATCTCAGAGGCCTTTCTAACCTAATTGATTCTGTGATTCTGTGATAAGAGTATCTTAAGGTCTTTTTCTTCAGAACAAAATTTAATAAATCCCTTAAGACCTGGAACCCCAGATCTGGAAGACGGGGTGATTTTTAATATCTTCAAACTTATATCTGTGGCAATAAGAGACATTTCCCAGTAGACACATTCTGAATCCTTTGGTAGTGATGAGTAAATTACTGTTATACAAAATGTACCATTAAATTTCCTGTGATGTGTCTTTTCTATCACTTTGCTTTGTGTCTTAATGAAATTTGAGCTTGGGTTGCTTCCATCTGAATCTGGATCATTAATTCTGTTTGCATGATGGTTTGTGCTCCAGCTTTTTTCTTTTTTTTTCCTCTAGTGCTGTATTTTCTGCCAGTAAAACATGGGTTTGGGTGGAGCTTGGCTTGTATTTGAACTTTGTCCCAAATCTGTGTTAGAACTGCATGTGAATGCTCTTCCATAGTTGCCCCAGCATATTTAATGTCTTACTTTACATTTTCTGGCATATTCAAATACTATTTTAGCATTTTTGCTCTTTCCTTCTTTTCTTAGCCTCACAAAGTTAAGGAAAAAATGAAACCAAACCAAAAACAAACAAACAAAAAACCAAAAACAAAAAACCAACCAACCAAAAAAAAGCAACAAAAAAAGGGAAAATAACTGCAAGATAGTTATAATCCACTACAGGATAAATAACTGGATAACCTGACTGTTACAAAGGGTGTCAAGGAGAAATATGGAATCATCTTCTGGGATCTTGTTCATGAAGACCAGTATAAGATACTGGGGTTAAGTTTAAAAAAAGAATTAAAAAGTGAAATACCTTTGCATCAAAGTATAACCCGTTCTACAGTACAGTGCTCTACATTTGGTTGTACTCAAAAAGTTTTAGTATGTTCTATAATTCTAAAGATGATAAGAGGAATAGAGAGAATATTTATTATAAAATCCAAACATAATTTAATAACAACATCACTAGGTAGGCTCTTTCTTGTGTTTCTTCTGTCACACTGATGTCCAGGCAAAGTTGGAAAATTCTACTTCTAAAGGATAATAGTTTCATTCTGATAGCCAAATCAAAGTGATTTGCAAAATGTTTTATGAGCATCTCAGTGCTTAACAAAGCCTATTAAGACTTAGTCATTACTAGATACTTATATACAGTGCTGCAGTTTATTTTATCCTTTCAGTAAGACTGATGTTTGTTAGCATATCTTTAGCTAAAAATAGTGACCATGATGTTTTTCTATCGCTGTCCAAGACAGTAATGATTTGGTTATGTACATTATATATTTTGCTACTGGTAAATATAAGCAGTTTTGAATGTAGCATTGCTTTCCATCAGATGTCATCTGAATGCAATACACATTCCCCACCCTCTCCACCTGTATTGGTTATAGAACAAAGGTTCAGCTCATTCAAATAAATAACAATACATTTTATTTTTAGCTCCTACTGTAGGATTTCTGTATCAAGATGTCAGTGAACTGAAAGGACAGAGGTAAAAGCTCTATGACAAGGGTGAAGCAATATTTTTTTTTCAGCGGAAAAACAGGCGTACAACCATGTCTCACAATGGTCAGTGAATGGTTTAATTTACGTTTCAGTGTGTGGTTTCATTCTCTTTTCCATGTTAATAATTATGAGACAGCCCACCCAAACCTGTTAATTTTCAGCAGTGTTTCTAATGGAACAATATTCATCAATAACAAAAAGGGATAGTGAAATGTGATTTATTTCCAGCATACACATAAACATTTTTGAGATCTGATCCAACACTTTTTGGTAAAAAGAAGAAAGAAAGACCTCCTAGATCAAACAGATTATCTGAAATCTCAGTATTTGTTAACACTCTGAAGAAGCAGTTTAAAAAATAATACAGCATTCACTTTTTGTTTTGTTTAATTGGGTTCTTAAGTGGATATTACATTGCAATTTAAAATTGCAACAAAAAACCCTGGGTGTCTTGTGTTAGACTGGAAAGGTCTTTCTACATTAGCGTACAGGGCTGCATCATTTAAGATGCTTCCACATTTAGAGGGAGATAAGAAGTACAGACTATATGGATAGATCTTTCCTTCTTTTCTTCCCCAAAGTTTGTGTAAGTTATTCAAGACTATTACGATTCAGGAGTTTGATTTCTTTCTTGGATTCATCCCTTCACAGAGGTAGTCTTAGGCTCCCATAATAATAGGGCAGCTAGCACATTTGCCAAGAATATGGGTGAGACAAATTTAATATTCACTCTTCTAAAAGATGGAGATATTAAATCTCTGTTTTCATAGATCCAAATCCACATCCTCAGTCCTTTGGGAACACACCCAGGACACCTGCTTACATGCAGTGCAGCAGCACTGATCTGGAAAGGCGATGCAGAATCCTAGTTCTTATGAGAGGCAATGAAGTTCACATTAATTCTGTTAATGAGTTACATGGTAACACATATTAGTAAAACATCATTTTTTATGAGGGTCTGAAGTACGCAGGCCCATTTCAAGTTGATCTTCACTGAGGAGAGGAAGGACTGTGCATAGATGGGCAGTTTGTTTTCTCCATTGCGAATCTATATTCCATTATGATTTTTCAATTTTCTTTTAAAAATACTTCATTTTTCCCCCTAAAAAATTGTATCAGTATACATGAAGATAGTATTATTATGTTGGGAAGATTTTTCAGATATCATGACCTTAATCCTTCTCTCAAATACTATTATCCATAAGTCCCTGCTCTTTTATCTGGACCAGTACTGTTTACCCTACTAGCTTTCTTTCTATTCTTATTATCCAAGCAGCATTTCTTTTCAGCTTCTATCTACTTTCAATTTCCATTAGAGCTCTGAGACTCACTCTCCCTCTTCTATCTCCTACAGATTGTCCTCAGGCCACCTCATCTGGTCCCATTTACAGATGGTATCACTAAATACCACCCCTGAACTGACACCTTCTAGATCTTCACATTGCACTTCACCTTTTTCTGTCAGTCTGCTTTCTGTCACTGCTGTGCTGCTGCCAACTCAAATTCAGACTGGCAAACTCATGTTTATGCTCCAAAGCCCTGCACATCTCCAGTGAAATGTGATTCTAGTGGCAGATTGCCTCTCATCCATCCCTTTCAATGATAAACATACAGCCAGTACTGCAAGAGCAAGGACAGTTTTTTCTTTGCTACAGAAGAACCTCCAAAATACATAGTCAAGGTTCAGTTGTGCTACACAGGAAGTTTCAAGTCGAACAGTCAAGATGGAAAGACCCTTTGTCTGTGAAAAACACTGCTGATTTCAGGATCCCTTAGTGGAAATCCAAGTCTGGTGCTATTGAGGAAATAATATCATTCAGGTGCAGGTTTTTGGAAGATTGTTGATGCTTCTAGACAGCTCAGGGTTTTATATCATGGTAATTATGTTCAGTTAGTCCTTGCAAAGGAATGGTGGCAGGGCCTGCCATTATCAGTAGGTAGATAACATCAGTTCTAATATCACAGACTAAGCAGTATTGCAAGGAGCAGTGAGGAAGATTGCTGCGTGCTGCATTTTTATTACAGATACTGTATCACTGTAATGTATACATGAGGGCTTCCTGTGCCCTTCAATTGATCAAATTATGACATACGGAACTGTTGAAATAATTATGAGTTGAGAATACAAGTATAAAGATCTTCCAAAATTGACTAGATTTCTGTAATGTATAATTAAAATGTTCAAGTCAGCAAATACCATTATTGCACTTGATAGTGTGTTATGCTACTGCTCCATTGAACTGGCAGAGATACTAGCAAAAAATGGATAGTGTTTTAATAGAAAAGGACTGGAAATCTATTTCATGTTCTTACTTTGTCTTCTTACTTATAATGTGACTTTGTACGTGTATTCTTAAAGGGTAAGTATTGACATCCAGGACACTTCTGAAGAATTTATAAGTATAAATAAAACAATTGTTTAAAACATCTTGGGCTTTCTAAATGCAATCAGTCAATAGAAAAGTGAATCAGCTCACTGTGTCTTGCTTGGTAAATAATGCTCCTTGCAATAATGCTTGCATCTGGATAGTCACTGGCCATCCCTGGCTACATGACAAAACATAACCCAGATTTATTTTTCCTTTGTAGCCTTAAAAGATACAATTCTTAGGACAAAATTTTGCTTTAGAGAAATAAAAAACAGAGTAGTATAAGAGTGACTTTCTTAAAAGCATTCTTAATTCATGTCACGCTGTGGTCATAAACAGATTTAAGTTATTAAAAGACTTATAGAAAGTTGTCTAATATATCCCTTCTAGATTCCTCACCTTCTTTGTCTTCCTCAACATTGCTCCTCTGATTCTCTGAATCTGAAATTTTGTATGATTTTCTGCCTTGCTCTATTGCTGCTACCAGTGACGTGAGCAATGGCCTAGTATTCATACACTCACTATCTAGAAATCTATTAAAGATTTTCTTCCACATTGGTAATGATATTAACATGCTCTATATTCAGGAGGCAGATTTTCCTTCTGGGGAAGTGTGATTAAAGTTTAAGTGTAATTCCATGTTTCTTTCCTTGAAATGGGCTTATTAGCTATGGAAGATATTGTGGTTTAAAATTTGAAATAACTGAAGGTTATCTATTTTCATCAGATTGGGAAAAAAAGCAATGCTGAGTTTGATTCAGATTTGGGGTTTATTTTAACTTCTAAACTCTTTTTTTTTTTTTTCCCCCTAAACATGAGGTAATGAAGCAGGAGTTACTGTCTTTTCAGTGCTTCATAATATTTTTCAATGCAGACTGAGGTGAAAATGTCTGTCTTCAGGTTTTGTTCAAGTGAGGGAAGGCAATAGAAGAAAAAAGATGAGGAAGATGTGTTTTCAGTGATTACAGCAAAATCACCTTGTTACTCCCCATTCCCTTTGTTATTGAGATAAACACACATGCTAATTCCAACAGCTGGCTGCCTGCCCCTGTTCTTTAGCTCTAGAAAAGTTCTTACCCACAAAGAACAGTATTGCCCTCCCCATGGGGTGCTGGTATACCAGGAAATTCGCCTCTAGTTCAGTCTTGAATGCCAAGCTGGAAATGACATGACAATTTCATTACTGTTGAACTCAAAGTTCAATGCTATTCAGCTCAACCCTTTTCCAACAGATAAGACTTGATTCAAAAAGAATAAAGAAATTACTTTTCTTAATTAGCTCTACTTGACTCCTGAGATGCGGCCTTTCTCATTGCTCTACAGCACTCTGACCTCTGATCTTTTGTGTTTGATTTAGGTACTATGTGTGATTTTCTAAATATCACATGAATACTAACTCTCCAAATAAAAGAGTCTGAAAGTACTCTGCCGGCTTAAAAAAACCCATGCATGCAAAAAGATGTGCAATATTTTTCAAGAAGATATTTCTAGACCATCTTTATCCAGAGTCTACATGTAGTCCAGCTTCTAAAGGTACTTAGGCAAAATTTCTTAGACACTAAAAATATAGTCTTAGTGAAATTTCCAACATCAGTTAGATTCAGAGTAAGTTTCTGTTACCTTAATGGTTCAGATCAAGTTTCTTTGTGCATGAGATTTGTATTTGCTAGTTCCATAAGATTCTAAAAGGAAATTGAAATCATTAGTACAAAGACATGAAACTCCACTCAATGATGCATTCATGATGCTTGTGACTAGGCAGTGCTTTTCAAACATTCCCTGCAAGAAGCAATTACAGACACTGCAATTTTAAATGTTTTCTAACATTATGGAACAGAAATATCTAGAGGAGTGCTACATACTAATTTAAATAAAATGAAAAAGGAAAATAAAATGGCTGTTTTAAACTCGAACATTTAACAAACTAATTCAAAATGTATCTTATATAAATGCAGTATAAAGTCATGTGAGACAATAAAATAATGGTATAGAATGAAGTTGGTGTTTTTAAATTCAGTGTTTCGAGGTTTCTTTAATATATTGAAGAATGTCTTCAGAGATAGCATAAGAATTTGAGTATAACTTTAGAGACTATATTTTTTTCTATTTATCAACTAAGTGAAGTTTATACTTGCAATGGACAGAGACCATTTAGGTGAAATGCAAGTCAATATGTGAAGATTTTTATAATATTTTGGGAAAACGAATTAATATACTTCATTTAGTGATGTCTAGGCATGAACATTGGCTAGAAAAGATCTTAAAGAATACCTATATCACAGGAGCTGTATCTGTCCTCAGCAAATCTAGTATCACTAAGATTCAAGAAAAGTTTATTCTTGGGTGAAAATTACTGATTACACAGTTGTTCCTCCATGTACAGTAAGCAGATTAATCAAGCATGAAAGATAGAACTCTATTATTAACACAAAATAAAAAGTAACTGGTCCAATTATGAGAAATGGGTCACAGATGTTTTACATTCAGGTTGTAGTAGAAGTGGACCATTAGTATTACAGAGATATCCCACTTCACTTCTATATTTGCTATGTGAAAAATATGTCAAGATCCATCAGAAATCCTGACAGCAACATCCAACAGCAGTGTCAAGGATATGACATAACTATGGGAGTGGGATTAGTTTAGGTCAGGAAAAACAGCAAGCACTGTGGGGATATTCCCAAAAGTATCCTCTGCAATGAACAAACATGTATTTTAGCAGGAGAAACTACAGTCAGGAAGAAAGAACCCATCATACGGTGTCTAAAAAAGATGGAAATACAGAAAAAAACTTCCAGGGAGTTTTCCAGACCATTCTTGACTTAGTTGATGCATAATGTGAAGCATCCAATAATTCCATCTTATATGACTATATAAATGCATACAAAATAGTGTACATCTGATAGCTTACAACTCAACATTCCATACACCTCTGAGTAAGTTCACTGTGCTGGGACAAGAACAGGGTTAATAAATGCTTTGTTTTACCCTTGTCCCAGCTGCAAATGAATGCAAGATCAATGGTACCATTACTGGTCTTTTTTCTGCATCAAAGTGTTTCTGACAATGTGCACAATGAACATAAGAGGATGATTTGACCTCTTTATTGTAGTGGGATGTGGCAATTAATTTTTTATTGAAATTTCAATTAGCTTTTCTCTTCCTATAATGTTTTACTTAAATCCTCTTTTTAAGTTCTTAGTGAGGTTACCAGAAAAGATCATCTAACCATGACTGTGTTAAAAAGTGGAGGTAAAGAAAACAAATTATTTCTATTGTGTTCAAAATTGAGGTCACTTTAGGTTAACTGAATCAGATTCCTTGAAGAGATGAAGACTTTCCACATCATGAAGAATCATTCAGAGAATTCTAATTGAAAAAAGAAAGACACCAGCCTCTGACAAAAAGAATAAGATACTGAGATTAGTACAACTGAGCAAGAAACCTGAAACAGATTTTACAGACTGTTGCCTTTATGACCCTTATAAAAGAAGAATTGCCAGATGAAAAACAATGGAAAAAACCCTGCAGATTACAACTTTACATTAAGCTGTCTAGCACCCTGGACCAACTAAAGAACAAAGGAATTAGGTCTTACATTTAGAATCCTCATGCATCTGAAATACTTAAATGCTAGTAGAAATGTTAAAGAAAAGACTACAGAAAAAAAAGGTTTCTCACAGAGAAAATTTTGAATTTCATTTCTCAGTAACTACTATTGGTAGCATTAAGATAATTTTTTTCTTGAAAAACTGATATTTTTGCCACATGTGTCTTCCTGAAAAACATAGTAGTTAACTGAAATGTGTATTATTAATGAAAAGTTAAAATACCGTTTTTCCAACCTTTAGTCTACATCACGCAGGAGTTATTTTGTAATGAGAAATTTAACCACTTTGAAGAAATGTATGTATGTTTAATATAGGGAATCTGATGTTTATTAGCCCTTCTATAAGTGGTAAACCAGCATTCACACTTATACTCAGCTTTACTCAATACCAAAGCTGTGTTAAAAAATATAACATTATTGCAGGGTCCTCTGTTCTCTGTGAAAATTTATGTCATTTCTCAAGCTTGGTCTCTGGGATATGAATGCATTTAAGGAGGAGAAGTTCATAAATTACATAGTAGTACCTTCCATAATAAAGTAACTCATTCTTACTGTTCTGGCTAAGACGCCAATAAGGCCATTTTCACAATGATAAAGCCAATGTAGCTCATAGGGCACTTAACTCTGTCCAGGAAAGGAAGAATAGATGGATGGATGCCTGTGCATGTGCCTTGGTTGCAGGATAGCATTTATCAGCTGTTTCAGTGGTATTGAGCGCCTCTCATGAAGTGCAGGGGAAAACAAAAAGAGAAGGCCTATTCCATACTGAAAGGACACTTAAAAAAGACATAACAGGAAGAAGTCAATTGTAGCTTAGGGACTCAGTGTCTTCCCTCTGATTTGGAATAAACACAGAGATTGGCTGGAAATCACAGTCGGAAAAATGAATGCAAGCCCTCCAAGTGGGGGGCGTCCCGCTACCCGTGCGAGTGAACACTGCGTATGTCCTGTACGTCCTGGGTGTCCAGCTGGGGATAACAATGCTGCACGATGGATAAAATTGCTCTGTGGGGTTTGAAACACAAATCTGTACCTCCAGAAAAGATGTATTTTCCTCAGTTCTTATGTGGCCTATAGGGATATTTCAGAGGAGGAATGTCAACCACCTCCACCTGTAATCAAAGCCAGTTGCCATAGTAATGGCACCTCATTTCTGTGCTAATGGGGGTAAGACCCTGGTGTAGTTCCCAGCTATCTCTTTTTCACTGTCTCATGGAGCTACTCTCTTAACTTTGCAGATGCATACCAGGTAATTTGAATCCATTTATACTTTTTTAATAATCTAAAAGAAAATAGCTCAAAGCACATCAGTGATACTGCTGTACATCCATACATGAGCAGTTCAAGCGATTAAATAATTCCTCTAAAAAATCATTGCACACATGCATTTTCTCACCTAGCCTTACTACCTTAGAGTAATTAAAATCTGCAATTATCAATGACAACAAACTGATACAAACATAAGGACAGCTTTCCTCTGTTCTATGTTGTCCTCCCATAAACATGTGTCTTAAAACCTTTGCTGTTTAAAGCTTGTGTTTAAAGGTAAGGGAACAGAAAGAATGTTTCCTTCAGGGGCAATCGAGGAATGGTTTGCAGGAGTGCCTACACTGCTAATTGCTTACTCTAAAATTATGCTTGTACTCAGCATACCCAAGAGTTTTTCTTTGAAACTTTTAACCATTTAATTTCCCAACTTCTGAATGTAACAGTCCAGTAAGTAAAACAATTATAGTAGTGTATGTGGACAAAATATAAAACTAGTGTGAAGAATTACATCATATATCATATAGGAAAAATGGATAATGTTACACTGGGAAAATAAAGAAAATATTACCCTAAAAGTAAATATGGTTTCACATAGAACTTTTATTAATTCTAAAATCCAGAGATGCACAAGCCTATGAGATATCAGAAACTGAAAGCAGGAAAAGAAAACACACAGGCAATAAAGAGGAAGAAACTTGAATCTTACTGTGATTAAACTACTAGCATTTTTGTTAGATTTTTTTTTTTAGCTGAAATACATAATATTCTCAGAATATTTTCTGCTAAGATATTACTGCTGGATGTTATCTTGTCAGAGTGAACAAGTGAACTCAATTTAGAATCCTTCTCTGAAATCTTCCATTCTTCAGATATGGAATTTTTCCTCAAGTTTTGCATTTCCTGAGTGTGAGTAGACTAACTGTGCTTGATTTTAACCATCTGTCCTTTAACAGTCAGAGTGAAACTATGATTTCCTTTGGTGTCCTTCGTCTGTTTTCTGTAGTAAACACGTACCACAGTTTTTTCTTAAACAAAGGCCCATGGTTGTTTTGCTAGTATAGTCTTAGCAGTTCTGCTACTCCACTGGATTTTGGATATTATTTTTTTAGTTTGCACCCCCATGGAGGACAAATAGGAGAAACTCCAGGCCTTTGCAAATTACTGGAATAATTGAGATATGTGTTGTTTTTCCTTTGAAATGAGGTTATTTTGCTCTTCTATCACATAGCCAGCAAGTGTCACAAAGTATGCTGTGGAGTATTTCAGTGTAGTTCTAGTGAACAGATTGCACACTGAAGAGTCTTAAGGATGCTTTGAAAAGGAAAGCGTGTTTTCTGAGGTTATTTTTTGCATGATACATGCTAGGATGCATGTGTGATTCATTTATTTAGAATTTGTAGGTAAATTTCTATTAAAAGCAGTCAGTTCCTCTTCACAACAAGTGAATTCTTCCCAGCTAGCTTGTTGAGATTTTTACTTCATAAAAGAAGGTTCCAATAGCCAATGAACTTGCTTTGTGAATGTAAAGATTTGTTGTTCTATGTTGTTCTCCCACTATTTATCTTATTTTTTGATGCTTCCAAATACTCTTGCATTATGTAACCCATTCTCCAAATTTCCTTTCCTGCTTCCAAAAAACTGTGCACAAAATCTGGAATAAAACATTCTTCTAAGTCTGTTTTTCAGTTCAGGTTGTCTTTTTATTATGTTAAGATCATATAATGACATATCTGTGGAAGAACTCCCTCAGAGACTGGAGATTTGTCAGAAATGTTCTCCTGCATTTGAAATCCAATTAGGTTTATGTGTATATATAGTGAGAAGGAGAGAAAGAGAGGGAGAAATGAAGTTTTTGACTTGTATTAAGGATGGCAACTCTTTCTCACCTCAATAAAACTCACCCCAAAAGGATGTGAGAGATGATGGGTTGGTGACACTTTATATTAAACACACTATTGGTTGTTAAAGTCACTAAACTCTTAAAATGCTTATGGATTAGGCTCAGAGAATAAATATGAGAAGACTTCTTTGTACTGGCTACAATGCAAATAAAAAGCAGGATTTTCATCGGTCATGCTATGGTTTTTGAGGTAGTTACCATCAGGAGAAAGGGAAATCATCAACAGAGAACACCAGCCTTCTTACTTCCATTATTAGATCCTCACAGATCTGATTGTTAGGCATTTGACAATCCCAAAGGTTTAAGTAAATATTACAGTAACTATATCTGATTCAAGTTTTTCTTTTAACAGTGTAAGGTTTTCCTGTCCTTAATTATCAGCTACATTTAAAATGTTTCAAAGTGCCTTGTGCTGTTACTGCTGGAGAAACCATTCTTGTATTAATCTCTATTCCCCAAGGAAGCAGAAAACAGAGGAACAGGTCATTATCATGCACCTGCTTTTAAGGAGAGGCACACTGTCATTTCTAATTAATGTATCTATATTAGAGAAATGGATATAAGATTTTTAAGCAGTCAAAATAGCTATACACACCAAACTTATGAAAAAACAAACACTCAACTACACCGTTTTCCCTCCTTATATCAAACAGGGTGTTGCAAAGATTTCAAATCCAGCCAGCTGTACAGCAGGCTGAAAAAAAGATAAAATTTGCTACAGTTTGCATCCCTTTTTCTCAAAATTAGATGCAAGGAATATGTCATTGTTGTTTCTTTATGTACTGCTCCAGAAGCATGAGTTTCTGTGTCTGTATATTAATTTCTAAGTAGACCAACATAAGCCTTCTGTTCTTAAAATATCCGGAGACCTGGCCTGCTTAGAAAAGAGATGACACATTGCATTATCTGTTTTGTTCATTTTTATCTGCTGCCATAAGCTGTGTAATTGATATATTTTCAACTATCACACAAGATTTATAGGTATTTGTACTCATGTGTAGGTCAGCTTGCACAAAAGTGCCTTTCATCATGTGCATGTTTTATTACTGTCAGGGTATGCTGATCTTCTTGTTTATCCGTAGGCCATTCTATTTTGCCCTGAAAATTGGTTTTGCACACAAAGATGAGGACAACCTTTATTTAAATATGTACCAGAGTCAAAGCATCTTAGTTGCGTGCCTCTATTTCATCAAGACAAATGTCCTATTCACTGTAATACAAATATTATCTGTTATATGGTCTGTTTCCTGTCCTGGAGAGATGAAGTTTATTGTTTATAAAGTTAACAGACATAATTCTTCTATGTTTCCAGCCATATTGGTAAAGAGCAGCTATTACTGTATCCCTCAAAACTGAATTCCATTTGTCATACTATTTAGTTTGTAGAAACGCATCCTTTTCCTGAGAGGAGCTTTGAACCAAACCACTTCCACAGTAAGTTCTATGTGAATTTGCTTTCTGCTTAACAAGAAGTTTGGGAAAGTTTGGCCAACCAAAAGAATTATTATCCAGGGAATTCTTCCAGGGAAATAGAGTGTAATGCTGCTGATGGATCTTGCTTTTTCTACATGCAGCAGTGAACGACAGCATAACTGTCAGGTAAACATCTTTTTGAGTATGCATTTAGCATTAACTATGCTTTTTATCCCATTAACTATTAGGTTTGACTATTTCCTTTGATCTCATTTGTCATGTGTCCATCTGCCCATGACTAAAATAGCTGGCTGATCTGCTATCATATCACACTTTTACAGGTAGACCTTGACTACATTCATTACATGCTTCTTTAATTAGTCAATAAGATATAAGCTTGCTCAGACTGCATAGGTGACTTGTTAAAAATTACCAATCTTTGTTGGAATGAACCTGCATATCTAAATGAATTCTTACTTTTTTCAAAACTTGCTGTTTTTGTTCACTCTCCTTTTCAAAACTTGGTATTTTTTTAGATGCTTGGATATACTGATTTCTATAGGAAGAATGGGGCTTTTTTAAAGAAGCTGTAATTCATTAATATCCTCACACATTTGTGTTCTGTTGTGCTTGTGATTTGATGGCTATATATGTATAGAAAAGATATGAATATCATAGCTTACCGTGCTATATAAAGTCCTTCTGATAATGGTGTTTTTAGCAACAGCCCACTGTTTACAGGGTCAAACTGGGAGTAGAGAAAAAAGGCCTTAAACCCCTACCCACTGAGGAACAGGGGAAACTCAGAATAGTGTTATTGAGGGCAATAAAGATCAATGCTGCTTTTAGTATTCTAGTTTTCAAATACTTTTCTGGAAAGTGGACTCCAGGAACCCTAAATTGATGATGAACCTGATTTCTGTGCTGTTAGTCTGAAACTCTTGGAGCACCTGCAGCCATTTAACAATCTAATTCATATAGATAAAGTGTGTTCACTGCCTACCCTGTTTTACTGAATTTCTCTTCAAGATTTGGTGTTATTATAAAAATAAAAGTAGAAGGGAATTGGTGTATCTATGAATAAATTCAGTTTTTACAGAAGTATCCTAAAATACTTAAGAAAAGTCAGTATACAGCTGTTTCTGGATCCTTGTTAAAGAAAAGTCAGTATACAGCTGTTTCTGGATCCTTGTTAAACTAACAGACTTTCAGGACCTTTCTCTGCCAGATTGGTGGTGTTATAAAGCAATTCCCTGGGTTTTAAAAAAGTGATCTCTTGATCAGTGGCTTGTTAGCACCAGCTTAGTATCCTCGCTGCTGAACATCTGTCCTGATAACTTCTGATAACCTCAGATGACTTTCAGCTGTCAGGAGTCAGGTAATTCACTGTTACAGGACCCATAAAACCCTTGAGAAGTTACACAGCATTTTTCAGTTGCCTACTGCTTAAATTGTCTTTTTCTTATTGAAATTAGTTTGGTTTTGAACTTAATTAGGTTCATGTGTCAATGTAAATAGAGAGACTGTTCAGTTTCCTCTGCCTTTTTAGTTGGACAAGACCTAAAGAGGGGAAAGGGCAGATTTTTTTGTACCTTGTATTGTGTTGCTGTGCTCCTTAAACTTTGTATGTCCTAGTTAAGGAATCATCTGTGCATCCAACAGTAAATGTTCAGTGCTATATGGTTTTAGTATTTTGTTGTTTGGGTTTTTTTTTAAAAATATTTTTAATATTCCTGATTTTTGAGTTTATTTACTTTAAAGGAAGTGAAAAATAGATCAGAAACTAAAAAGTGTTCTAAAGCTATTAGGAGTGCCTCTGCAACTTGGAGAAGAAACCAGAGCAAAACGCGCATGAGAATTTGCACTGCACCCTCAAAATGGTTAAGAAAAGTAAGAAATAGAAACAAGAGACCTCTACTGCTTGTTTAATATGTTTATGTACTTGTAACCTTGTTGTTGTGGAGTTTTTTCCCTTTGGCTTTTGCACCATCTTATGCCAATTTAGCAAGCTCTGGGTTTTTTGGTTTGCTTTTTAAATTTTCATTGTCTAAAAATTTATTGTTTTTTGCAATGCATTCATAGGGCCTGCTAGCCATTTGGTTGTGTTGCTGTGGGCATCTGAAGAGGTGGAAAAAGTATTTACTTGAGTTAGCAATGGTTTTAGGGATTACTTTTCTAGTCTGCATTGAAATAAACACAAATTTGGGATTTAGCGTGTCTCTTCAAGGATGGGACTGTATTTTACTGGAGAAGCTTCTAGTGCAATTTGGTTAAGTAGTGATTAAAGCTTTTTAAGAGTGCCTCTGTTGACTATGGAATTTAGCTACCATTTTGGATGTGTTTCTTTTACTGGCTATAAGTTGTTCTTCAAATATAGACTTTGTTCCTACCCTCCATGTGTTTTGTCCTGAGATTCATTTTCCACCTGTCTGTTGACTTTGCGTAACTTTATTTTCTTGCTGGAGGTGAAACTTTAGGTAAAGTAGTTGTTATGTTTTGGATTTTTTTCTAGGGACTATGCTATTAGATTAATTTGTCATGACAAGCAAAAGTGGTTAGTTTCAGATTGGGAATAGATACATTTTTGTTCAGTTGTTTTTTGTGTGGATTTTTTTTAAATTATTTTCTAGATCTTTCGTGTACCTGAAACTGTGGGGAGAGGTAATATGTAATGTTATATAGGAAGCATGCTGCTGCAGTTAAAATATTTTAAAATCACAAAATGTTGTTGAGCAATTCTGAGCAATCAGAAAGCCAAATACCTGTAACATCCAGAGCTGGTTTGAGCTATGCATGTTTTAACTTGTTTCAAATTAGTATCAGATTTTTTTTTTTAAAATATGTGCATATCTTCTAATACTGAGATGATAAAATCACTGTGGTACTTGGAAAAGAATTCACTTTTAGCAGGTGGTAGTTCCTGGATTTCACTGAATTATAATGATGAAAATATAATAGTAGATGTTGAATAAACTTATTCGCACTGGAAAGTAGAAAAAAAAAATTTTGCTTGTACTATCAGTATTACCTAGCATTAAGGGTACACAGCCTATTTTGTTTGCTTGTTTTTGTCTTGTGCTAAGAAGTTGAGTTTTTTCTACAGAAAAGTAACAATTTAAGTTAGCAATAATTCAAAACACTTCATGTGCACTGATCAGTTCTACTTTTATTTTAGTCATGTTTTACTAAGTGCTTCAAATCTATATTTGTGTAGATGAAAACTTAATGCTGGGTGTACTGCAGGCAGAGGAGTACAAATGCAGACAGTTTTATATCAACTTCTTCTCTCCTGTCTGACATTCCTTATTGCTCTTTTAGACTAATGTTGATGATTTTAAGGCAACCAGCAGAGATTTGCTGTGAAGAAGAAATTATGGGGAAAATAAAAGAAAAAGCACTGAATCTTGTTTCTAGAATGAGTGAACTCTGAACAGCCAGGGATATGGAAATACTATGCAAGATGCTTATGCTATAGTATATTAGTGCCAAAAACTTCCACAAGGAAAGAGTAAAATTACTCCACTATTTAGTTTTGTTACATTATCTACAACTTATAATGCATGTCTGAAATTTTATAGTGAAAAGCAGGATTGGAAAATACCTTTTTTTCCCCCCTTTCTTTTGTCTCTGGTTTTTAATCTCTTTTTCTTTTTTCTTCCTCTCTAAGCAAGAGTAGGCTCAAAGCACTACAAGTGGGAAAAATCTGCTAAAATTTATTTTTGCATTTTTTTGTAGAAAGGCATTTAATACTGTCTTAGTATAATGTAAAACTTGTTGAGCAAGAACATTTCCTTTATATGTGTGGCAGGAATGGTGCAGGAGAACATTTGAAACTCCGGTTTTCCTTTCTGTTGTGTAGTTGCACACTAAACTCTGGAAGTGTGCTGGAAATTACATGACTTAAAGTCCAAACTTCATTCTTCAACAGTACTAACATCCAATTTTCTTGTGACTTTGATCTCTCTATGAGTAACAGAAGTGCGTTACCATGAGAATGTGGTATCCAAGTTGCAACATGAAATGGAGCTGCTTTTATAAAATGTAGAAATTCATTAATGATCTTGGACACATGTCTGCATATGATCGATTGGTCTGCAAAGGCTCTTGGAACAAGGCATTACTAGGAATGTGGAAAGGGTAGCAGATGTAGCTAGGCGTAAAGGCACTGAATACATGAGGACTATAAAAATATAAAATCCATTTCCTTGAATTACTAGCCAGGTTTGTGGGTCTGAGCTTGAAAATACAGACTGACTCATTGTGACACCTACCCATCAGCAAATTGGATGAGTCAGAATATGGCTTCAGTATTCATGGCTGGGTTTCTCAGCATGCATGGAAGAAGACGATGGGAATTTACATGAGAGTGCACTGAACATGGTCTACAGTAGCTTCTTTGCTCTTTGTCAGAATCCAGTAGAATGATTCTAAGTCTGTAAAATTTATTCTCAGAAGAGAGGGGATAGAAAGAAAATGCCTTTGTTCCAAGAGTGTGCCTTACACCCTATCATGCACCCCCCAAGTCCATGTTGTCTGGTGTGTCTATATGATAATTCTATACTAGAAGTTTGTGCAATTGGTGGAAGGGAGAGGGGAGACACACATGATGTGACTACACAACAACAAAACAACAAATGGAATAGCAAAACACAAAACTCAACTTGCTAGTAATAACTAGTCAAAAATTTCAATATGAATATCCAGGGTGTTTCAAGAACACTAGTAATTCAGGGTTGTATCTGGTGATTAAACTGGACAGCAAACTTCTGCTGAAGGCTAGGAAGGAAAGAAATAGGGACTCTTGGCTGGGAGTCGAGGACTCTTTTGGACTAATACCAACTCCTGTTTGAGATGGTAGGGAATGGTAATATTTTGGCCATTTATGATTCTGGAAAATAATTTTTCGGTCTGTGAAAGCAAACTTCTTATTTAGCCAAGAAACTGTATATATTATTTGCATACTGAATTGCTTTTATTGGTATTTCTGTCTAGTACAGGCCACTGTGCATGTTAATGTAATTTGTTTATAACATTCATGAATCACTCTGTGATCATTCACAAGGAAAGTGCTCTATAAACATTAAAGATGACCTGTGACTAGGGTAATTTATCTTATGCTGCCTGCAAACTTCCCTACAGTGTAGGAAATGGGATTGGATCCCATTTAGCTCTTGTTTATCCACCTCTCACAACTTGCAGTACAATAAGAAATGTTAAAGTGTATTTCCACAACTATTTTATATCACTGCTTACTATATTTCTCCTCATACACAGACATATCCCTCCATAAAGATAAGGTATTGTACTTTTTTCTGCATCCTTTTTAGAAGGAAGACAAAAAAGATACATCTATATGATGTAGAGACTGTTATGAGTCATGTAAGAATGCTGAATATAGCTTGGTGATATTGGAGAAGGGGCTCAGAGGTATCTGATGCTTTAAATTTTTTTTTTTTTTATTGTTATTTTGATTGTGAAGTCTGAGTCACTAAAATGTTGTTACATTTTAAGTATGTTGACTTCAGTGGACAGAAAAGCTTCACTTCTGTGCTGGTTTTAACACCAGCCAGAAATTAAACTCCAAATAAGAACGCACAGCTCTGGAGAGGCACCCAGCTTTTCCTCCCGAAACCATGCCCTCCCAGCCATGATTTGTGTTGTATAGAAGAACAGCCCATGCCCACACAGCACTACGCTCCACACCTTCTCTCAACCAGGACAACTTCCAAATCTTCATTAATTCTGTTTTGTGGTTTTGTTTTTGTTTCGTTTTTTTATGTTGGTTTTTTTTTTTCTTTTAAATTGCCTAATGGCTTGTTGTAAGAATGTTGAGAAGGAACAAAAAAAGAGAGGGGTTGGAGTATAATCTTGAAATAATTCAAAAAGACTAATATCCTTTCAGAGGAAAAGATGCAATTTCCTGTAAGATTTTCCTGCTAAGATTCTCTTTGCTCTGAATATTTCCAGATAGCTGTAGGGATCACCTAATTTGAATATTCCAGAATCCTCTGGATAAAATTTTTTTCTGCGTTTATTACTATGCCAAGACACATCTTTGATTTAAACATGTGAATAGACTCTAAAATAAGCTTAGTTTTGCATTTTTGCCATATTTGCAAAATTTGGTTTTTTTATATAGTCAAGGTGCCTTTATTAGCCTGATGCTGTGGTGGATGTGATATACTAAGATTAAAAACATGACTTGATATCTAGGTTTTGTTCATAAAAGGAATTCTCTAGAGCCTCACAATGCTACTTTTCTGGAACAAAGTAGAGGTTATAATTCAAAATTCAGTGATTCTAAGGTGTCTGCTGAAATCTGCTTTCTTCTTCTGACCTAGATGAAAACTCTTGCACTGTGTAGCTTGTATATATTGTTCTTTTGGCCTTCTTTGTTCTAGAAATACATCATTGCAATTTATGGATGTAGCAGTTTTTCACTAATTTCCTTTATTCACTAGCTCTTGTCCTAGCCCTCTTAAACATGACTACTGTAAGTGTTCTCTGTTGCTTTGGAGAAGTTAAAAAAAGTAATTGTGAAACAATCTGACTTAAAGCATAATTTGTCCCTATTCTAATAGTTATTTCATAAACACTAGTGTTTAAACCAATAGTGTTAAACCAATGAAATGTCAAAAGTCAATCAATATTATTTTGCTTTCTTTGTCCCTGTGATCTCTTTTGTTATTTTTCATGATTGGTTAGTCTCAGTCTTTGGCCTGATTTACATGGCAGTGATGGGTATGTTGCTCTTTGCTCACCTGTCAGTTGCTGATTCTCCTGAGTGACCCTGATGAAATGGTCAATAGATGTTCAGTCTGTTCTCCTGTTACAGGAAGGTGTTGAAGGGGAAGTACAGAAGGGGTTATTTTCAGTAATGTGGATAAAAGGGAGTTGATGTGCTTCAATGCCTCGTAAACCCGTAGGAATTACAGAGGCTGTACAGTGGGTAACGCTATAGGCAAGGTGTGCATGTAGAGCAAAGAAAAGAGTTCTAACATTCCAACCTGTCTTTGATTTTAAAGACTTAGTACATGGGAAACTCCATTCTGAAAAAAACTATTGAGATACCTCCTGTTTCTCTCTTTTAGAAAAACCTTGTAATCACCAGCTTTTAAATGGAATAACCTCTTTTGATTTGCCTCTCTGACATCATTGTCATTTTTCAGTGGAAATGTTATGGCTCCAGGTAAAGAATGAGCTTCTAATGAAAAGAAAATTGCTTCCATGCAAATATCCAACAGAACAAAAATAAGAACTAAAAAATAAGAACTAGGGAAATGCTTCTCATAGCAAATTTTGTTGAAAATTAAATTACTGCTTAGAGAGCCTCAGTAAAGCCTTTGACAAAAGCGTTCATATTCTTGTTCAACACATAGGAATGCACTTACAATGAATGCTGCAGAAATGCTTATGTTTGCCCTTGTAACACTGGGATTTTTGCTGTGCATTTTAATATTGTGAAGACCCCTTCAAACCCAACCTCTCAGTCCTGGTCCTTTTTACCTTTTTTTACATGTTTTTGTCTTTCCCCCACTTCCTTCCTACTCCCATCCTGTTGGGGAAATGAAAATGGATGAAATGGTGCCTATCGTTTCATGAAATTGGACCTGGAAGTAACCAGCATTAATGTAATACAAAGGATAGGCGCATTTTAAAAACTAAAATAAGCGTACCTCTGGAAGCCTTTTACCCACTTGACAGTTATCCAAATTATTTTTGGGGTGATCATCATGGCTATATCCTTTCTGTAAATATCTTGGGCACACAGAAATAATGAAAGGAATCAGGAATAACAGCAGCAAAGATAGATAAAATTGTATGCCAAAATTTTTTTAAGAACCACAGGTATCAAACATCAAATATTTAATCTTCAATGTTTTTATTTTGAGAGGTGTGCCTGATTGAGAAAACAGTTTCAGATAATTTTTGAGTTTTATTGGCTTTTGGGTTTTTGAGTTTTTTTGGTGTGTTCTAAATCTGTTTCCTTGAGGGAAAATTATTTTAAAGCTGTAGAATTTAAGATTTTTTTTAAAAAAACATAGAATCATTTAGGTTAGAAAATACCTTTAAGATCATAGTCCAGCATGTCATCCATGAAAGCAGAAAGAACATAGAATTATGGTCAACCAGAGGAGGTGATGAGGTTTAAATATTTTAGATTTTGCAAAAATCAGAAATGGAGGACCTCTTAAAAGACCCTCCATTTTACATTTACATATTGTGTGGTGCAGTCTTGTGGGCCTTACATTTTAAGCAAAATCCTGATGGTTTGCTGATGTGGGAAGATGCTTTTATGCGCCTGACCACATTGAAATATATACCTTTAGAGGAGAGGTGTATATCAATATAAGAGCAGAGAGGAAGGAGGAACACTGCACATGTTGCTCAGATTGCATCACTTTTCTCAAGAAAATTTTGGTGTTGAAAGAAACTGCTGTCTCTGGGAAAACTTGAGATGTTGCTTCATCCTCTGTGTTGGAGTAGCTATGTGTGCCCTGTCTGTAATTTCTCTTTTACTCCAGACTTTTAACCCAAAATTTTCCTGAAGAAAAGCAGAAGTTCTTCTCTGTTATTTCTGAATCAAGGTGTAGCCTCCTAATAACTGCTCTCCACAGCTGGTGATGAAATCTGCCCCATACCAGCAGGAGGTTACAAGGACTGTAGGATATTATTAGTGTGTATCTTTCCACTACTGTGCTACAGAAACTGTTGTGACACCATGTAATGTATATTTTCTCTAGCTGTCAGTGTTCAGTTAATGTTCCCATTTAGCACTTCCTATACCTGAGGACTATGTGACAATTTATTTTAACATATTTCAATTTACTTTTTACTCAGTAAAGGAAAAAACCCCAAGTCTTGGGTTGAAGTTGCTACGTGTTCTGTAGATTTTGCTCTTATAGCAGTTACATCAGTGGAAGCCAGTTTATTTTAGGAGGAAAAAATAGATTGTGGAAAAAAACCCCACATGTGAAACTAAAAGGACTTTGGTGTGCAAGGACAGAAAGATTACCCAAAACAAACACTTCAGACACCAGAGGTGGCTGCTTTTCAATGCTGCTGTTCCTTTCCTGTACATTCCGGTCTGTGTTGCACTCAGAGTCCTTTAGCTCAGGACGTACCAAAGCATATCCTCCGCTCAGGTAAAAATGGACATAACTAAAGTTTAGGTGAGGACTGGATGGTTTTTTCTAGCCTTTATTTGTGAAAATGTATGTGTGTGTGTAACTCATTGCTTGGAGGAAGTTCTAGCAGTTCTGTTGGCAGGCTAGTTTGGAATCAGATTTTCCTCCCACCTCTTACCTGTACAGCAGAATGGAATTCAAGGGTCTCTGATCAGATAAAACACTCAGCTATGACTGGTGCTGTCAGCTGAATCTTCTGTAATCTTTTGAGAGATGGGGGCTTTTAAGAATTACTATTTCTGGAACCCAGCAGATGTTCACTTCTGTTAATGATGCCTGGGGCAGAAGTGAAAACCTCTGTAATGTGCCTGCTCTGTGTCTGCCACTTGGAAGTACTGCATTACTACTGAGACTGAAAACCTTTTACAGCATTGGCCAGCTAAATGAAGTACAAGAGTGAGGGAAATGAGGATATCATTTAAGTTAAATGTAAATGGACCAAATACATGAGACAAACTTCCCTGTTCTGTCCTGTGAGGGTAAAACATGATCCTGACCATTGTTTCAGCAGTGATCTATTTGTATCCTGGATCTATCACATAGACCCCAGCCCTGCTAACAAGAGGAGGAGGATGGAGACTGCTGTGTGGCTGGACTATTCCTCTTTCTGTGAAGCAGTGCACTTTGGTTTTTCCAAAGATTGTGTTGCTATACGTAGGGACATATAAATATGTGCTTTGTTTTAAATAATGAAGTAATAAAGACTACAGGAATACATAAACGGTCATTAAATGTGATTATAGAAGTGCAGGTCTGTGTGGCAAAAACTCATTGCCTTCTTCAATGGGCTGCTATATGGGTTTTTTTGTTATTTTTGAAATGTAGTAACTGTACTTTTAGAATTAATGAAGCTGCTTTTACTTTTCTCCTGGTTTCACTCTGGGTCTTTTTGAAGGGGGTTTGTAGCTGAGGGTGTTTAGATGGGGAAATTCCCGAAGTGTGGATTTGAGCATGCGGTGGGGGATCGAGCAAGCGGGCAACTGCAGTAGCAACACAGTCAGAGAAACAGGCTGCTGGGCACAGCAACAGTTGAGCTGCTACAGGGCAGAAGAAATGAAACTTTTATAAGGATTCAAGAGGATGCAGAATTCAACCAAGACAGCCACTGAAAGTATCAGGACTAGAAAACTGAACTGGAAGAAAGGGTGCTAGGCAATACTGGACAGAGGGATGTTTTTATCTGCCTCATCAATGAGTTCTCATCTTCATTGTGTAGAGAGCTCTTGTCTCACTTTCCCAGAACATAATATGAGTTATTTTTAGAGAGTAAGAACACCTAAGATAAGCTAGTTTAAACCCCTTTTAAGGAAAATAAGGTACAATTTTACTTCAAAGTCATACTTATTGAGGAAAGATCGAGAATTACTGGAAATAAGAAAATATGATCAGGAATCACCATGTTATCAAAAAAACCCCAAAGTTATGTACTGGATAAAATCAGTAAATAATTTCATATACTCAGACTTTACAGTAACCACTTAATACTTAACTTTTCTGAACTTTAAAAACTGCATGGTTGAACTGCTTAGAATTAAAATCAAAAAGGTGATCTGTGTGGATTCAGTGATGTTAGTTGGTTTTATTCCCTCTTGGTATTAACATTTACATTCAGGACATCTCTATCTGACACTTATAAGTGTTGGTAGTTCATCCAGCTTCTCCACAGGACAACATCATTTTAAAACCCCTATTTTGTAGCTCGTAGTCAACGTAATAATATAAACCATTTAATTCAAATGCCAACTAAACAATAACTTTATTTTGTCCTTGCATTGTATATTTTCAACACTTCAAACTTATTTACAATGATGTTTCCAGACACGACTTCTTATTCTTTTCTGATGACATTTAAATTATTGAAAGATTGCATCTTGACTGCAAAACTCTCAGAATGTCTGAAAGAATATAAATCTATTCCAGGCAGGATAAATAATTCATGCTCAATTCTTCTCTCAGCTGTGGGAATGCTGCTGCTTATTTACAGCACACTTCAAGGGGGGAAAAACCCCATCTTTTTTCATTAACACTTCTCTGCTGTTAGATAAAGCTCATCATATGTTCCTATAGTAGCTATTTAAATATATTTACTCTGATTAGATGTAAATGATCTTTAATTTTCTATTATAGTTACTTTGTTCTTAATTTATGAACTTAAATTAACAGCTTCTGGCTTTTATTTTTTTTTAAATATGATTTACATGATCTAGTAAATCAGTGTTTTCCTGTAAGTGATCCCCTCGATTCCCCTTTTAGAACCAGATTTTGAGAAGAATGTGGGAGGCAAGATTTCAAGCTTCTCCAGGCTTTGACTTCTGTCTGCCTGGTTAAGGACAGTGAATGTGTCTGTATTAACATGCAAAGTCTTGCCATTACGTTTCATTCCACCACAGAATAAAAATAATGCTTTTGAACATTTTTGTGAATCAAAATTGCCCAAACAGTTTTCAGTGGAGTCTTAGATTTCATTTATTTATTTTTTTTTTCTTTGTATGACTCCCTTCTTCAGAAATAACCAGAAATTCCAGCCCATCTTAGCCAGGTTCTTACAATAACTTGCTGCTTGATTACCTTCTACAAAATGTTCTGATATTGCTGATAAGAAATGTAGCTTGCTGGATTACCTTCTGTAAAATCTATTTGGATAGGCTCTGACTATTGTGTCTGATTCCATCTGAAGAAATAAAGGGGAAATTAAAAAAGAAATGTTTAATATGCACTTAGCCATGCTTCATTTTCTACATTATTGGTACAGGAATTCTTGAGGGAAATGCTATATGTAAGCTTCTAACTTCAGGTCTTTCCTTCATAGTTCACATGGGGCATCTCTAAGTGCAAATGTAAATATAAATATTAACTCTTAAAGCTAACAAAGCCCTCACAGAGTTTAATTTGCACTAATGTGTGATATATTTGCAAGATAACTTAGAGGACTAATACTGGAAGAAAAGGTGCTGCTGCTACCATTTTGCTATACTGACACTTATAATCCTTTCCGGTTACATAAATTGGTAAATCCATAGTGATAGTTCTGTTCTCTGAACTAGAGAAGCTATTTCCATCTCATAGCTGTAAATCCAGATGAATCCTATCAATTAGGGGAATAAGACACAATGAGTGTAGGACTATCCTTCTCGGCTCAGAATAGAAGTAGTAATGGTTTCAGAGAAAATTATTTCATTTGATCCTGGAAATTATATAGCTACCTTCTCAAGGGCATATGCCCTACAGGTAATGTTGCTTTTCAAGGAGCTTTCTCTTATGATTAATATAGCTTAACTCACATCTATAGATGTCTTTGTTATATGCAAAATCTCTGATCCTTTTTTGAGTGTTACTGCTTTTTGGAATTTATTTCAATATTTATCCCATCACTGTGTCTTACAAGTTAACTGAGGTCTGTGGAGAAGTTCCTTGATCATTCTGTATCCACTTTTCAATGGCACTGAGGCGATGTTACCTCTGTTCTCTCCATTTCCAGTTTACTTAAGTTAAATACAAAGCATTCTAATAAAATGCATCCTTTTTTCTAACCTGATTTACACCTAGAGAGCCTTATAGATGTTTTTCCTACTGACAAACAGGATTCTGTTCCTGACTAGTGAAGAGTAATGCAAAAAATAAACTTTTAAATTAAATTATTAAATAATTAAGAGTTACAAGAGAGGCATTAATGTCACTTTTTCAAAATGCCTGGAGTGAAAACAAAGTGGTATTTAGTTTTTTGAAGGACTTCACACACAATGCTTTAAGATATTTTTCTCTGGGCGTAAATTACATTCATAGAATATTCCATACTTTCCCTCTAGTCTCCGGGGCCTGTGATTCCTGAAAGATGATTTACTAGTAGAGATACTCAATGTCTCATTGGCCTATCTCAGTCTTTTCCATTCCCTTCCTTTGGCTGTTTTGGTATTTCTAGAATCCTTTCTTATTGCCCTTTGCATTTCTTGCCAGGATTAATTCCAGATCAGACTGGGCTTTCCTAACCCTATCTGTCATCCATCAGACTAACACTATACTTCTCCTGAGTATAATTACAATTTATTAATGTACACTTAAAAGTTATGAAAACTATATGAGGAATTAAAAAAATACATATTAAGAATAATTCTTGAGCATATATATTGTTTATATTTTGCTTACACTTGCCAGTAGGAGATATTATTTGCCATCTTCTGAAAAAATGCAAACATGAACTAACAATATTTGGTGAAAATCTACTGATAGCTATATGAATTCAGAGTTACCCTGTGTTTTTTAGTGGGGTTCTCTATTGACAGTAGTACAGCAGCACACAGTGTATACCCTATTATTTTTTTATTGGAAAACAAGTGTTAGAAAATTGTGGTGGAAGTTCTTCCCTTTTGTTAGTACTCATATTACTCTTCACAAAAGTTTCATAGAGTCATAGAAAAGCTTGGGTTAGAAAGGACCTTTAATATCATCTAGTTTCAACCCCCTGCCATGGCAGGTACAGCTTCTACTAGGCCAGGGTGCTCAAAGACCCATGCAGCCTTTGACTATTTAGTGATTAACCATTTCTTCACCAGGATGAAAAGAGCATTGAGTGAAGGACTTAAGACAAGGTCAATTACTTGATAGAAGTGAAAACCAGTTGTGGGGTTTTTAAGGTACTTCAAAGAAAAATTGCATTTTCAGAAAAGTGCAGTTACTATTTTCATACTTACTGTTTGTTAGGTGCAAAATCTAAGTGCCAAAATGTGAATTCAGTGTTTGATTTCAAAAGCTATATTCAAGCAGAATTTTCAGACTTCTCAAAATAACCATTAACCGCTTGTGTTGTTTGATGTAGGCACTGGTGATGCAGCCAGGAGCCCTCTGAATAGCAGCAAGATTAAAGAGCCCTAGGAGTGGTTGTAAGGGACCCTGCTTCCAGTGGAGCCCTCTGCACATGGGAATGAGTAGTGCTGGGGAACATGCCACCAGCATGATCTACTGCTTTCTCTGTAGTATTCCCATAGGGATCTTTCACTCCTGATTAGGCTCTCAGTAACAAGCTGGTGCTTTTCACCCTGTTTTTGGAGCTCAGCATTCTGAGCAGCATCATTGTCTTCATCTCCTAAACTTACAGTCATCACCTGCTGATAATCCACCTTGCTGTCATCTACTCTGCTGATGGCTGGCTGAAAGCTTTCAGCACATGTGCTTCCCACCTGACCATGATCAGCCTGTTCTTCAGGACCATTGTCTTTATTTATGTGCATCCCAGCTGCCATTTCTCAGCGGATGAAAACAAAGTGGCCATTTTGATCTATACCCTGACAATCCTCATGCTGAACCCTCTACTCTATAGCCTCAGAAAGAAGAGGTGAAGGCTGCACTCAGGAGGACGACACACAGAATAATAACCCCAGGATAGAGAAAGACCTTGACATTAGACAGAGCTTGACAGAAGGCTAACTCCTCACAGCTGTATGAGCTGTTGTTTTATTCTGCCTTTATATTCTGCTTACAGAAAAATTAACACGTTTTCACTTAAAAGTAGTTTTCATTGCCTGTAATGGAGCTGCATAGCACTGCCTGTATTCTTTCTCCTAGGATGTGAATCCATGAGTCTGTCTTTGATAGCCCGTGTGAGGATCATCGTGCATCACATGTTTGTTCCTTAACTAGTACACTTTATGATGAGTGACATTTGGGGTCACTTTAGACATCAATATGCAGGTGAGGCAAAAGTCTCTTGTTTTGCTCAAGAGCAGAGTTTCTTCCATTTGCATTACAGCTGAATAATTTTTTCCTCAATAGTTGTATCACTTAATTTGAGTCATTTTATATGACAGTACATTTGGATGTAATTAACTTTCCTCTGGAGGAAAATAACAAAAAAACCCTAAGAAAATAAAATAGCAGAGTAGTTGTTATGCTTCTTCAGGGCGTGAGAGATCTCTGGAGAGTCATGAAAACAGGGAACAGATTTAAAAAGCAGAATTGTCCATTATAGATCTTCAAGAAGACAGAAACTGCTGGGCCAGCTGAAGTATGCATTGCTTTTATAGGACCTGGATAAATTCCAGTGTTCTTACACCTGCAGGATGGCTCTTGTGCTGGATTGATACCTCAAACTCACATAAACCATGAACTGAATTTCCAGAATCTGAGTCCGGGTTTACCCTCCATTCTCATCCATAGACCCAGCATAATGTAGTTCCTGCAGTCTTTCTCCACAACAGGTTCACACCAATCTCCCAAGTCCTCATGTACCCAGTGTCCTAACCCACTATATCACACTATAATTTGAATTGTTCCAACCTGGGGCTATTTCTAATTCTTATTTTTCTGCCTCTGGTCCTGCTTCCTGGCCAGATTGGCTTGAGGTTGGATGGAGTGAATGGTAAATTACCAAGAGTCCTTTCTGAAACAACAAAGTCTACCCTGAGAAAAAGAAAACAGGAGAGAACAATTGATATTGATGTCTTTCTGGACTACAGTGACTCATGGTATAAATATCTCTTGAATAGTAATGGCAGTAGCTAAAATATTGTCTGTATCTCTCAACTGTGCCTAGAGTCACAGTGTTGCCTATAGTGTGCCTGCTAATGTCCCAGTTTGAGATTTCGTCTCAGCAAGTAAGCTCCCACCGAATTTACTGATGTGGAAATAGGTCTGTAGCCCTTCAGGGACTAGAGGAGCAAACACTGTCTAACCATTTCAATTTCAGTGGTTGATATGTGCTCCCACTCAGATGTGCTAGTTGAAGATGCGTGTAAGATGCAGGGCAGTTTATTTTGTACTGCTACATAGTAGGTTTCTGTGAATTGCAAAACTGAATCGATTTCTTTTGATCACCTTTCCAAAAGCACTGTGGAAGATATAAATGCATGTGTGTCTGTGTGTATATTTTTTATATATGGTATTTTGAAAACCGTGGATTTTTATTTTAATGCTTTTCTTAGTAGGCCTTGTTTGTTTGCGTTTTGGGTTTTGGTGGTTTATTTTTAGGGGGCTTTTTTTGTTGTTGTTTTGGGTTTTTTTTGGAAAATCTAATGTGTAGTAAAGAACACATGCATGGACTGACTGAAGGAGAACCAAGAGATCCGATCCTGCTTCTTACTTCACTGCTGACACTGCAGAATTCTCTTTTGGGGATAGAGGGAAGAGTTCATTTTGTGCAGTAAAGAAATAGCAAAATTATACTTCTTGTTAGTCCTTGGGACACCTAACATGAATACCCCACTTTGTCTCCGTCCTCCCTAATTGTTGTCTTCTCATCTCTGCATAAATATAGAAATGGATAGGAGTTATCCCAGTGAAGGATATTTTGAATTCGGTATCATATTGCTAATCCTAAATACCATTAGAGTTTGAGGTAGAAGTGATTGCCTGTTTGAATTTCTGTTTAGTAGGGTAACTTGCAATAATTTGACTATATTAGAATTGAAATTTCTTTTCTGCTGAGAGAATTAAAAATCTCTGAAAATATTTATATTTATTTTTATACTTGTAGAGTGAATCTGATCTTCATTCCTGGTAACTTTCAACTTTCTATTAAGCTGTGCTATCAATTTATACAGATCTTCAGTATAGAAAATACCTTCTTGTGTGGTCTCTTAGTTGTTTTCATTTCAAGGTCTTATATTAAATGCACATAGGAGTAAAGGTATTTTTGTTTATAGCGCTATTTGCTCATAACCATCCTTAAAAGGGTCAACTAATGTGGTCTCTGTCTTACTGTAGTGTGGGATTGTACTTGCTTAATAATCAAAATTATTTTGAAATCCTGTCTAAAATATAAAAATATCAATGAAGCTTGGTCTGTTAAGCCTTAAGAGTTTTTGTTCCCCTTCAGCAGCTAGATTTGCAGGGTAAGCTCTCTCTGATACTAGCAAGATCCCAGTAATGAAGGAAGATGCCTGTTCCACAAACAGATTCCTAATTCTTTCCCCAGTCAGATATTCTAATACCTATTAAATATAGAGTCATCTCCCTTTGGGTTTCTGTGAGCTCACTCTTCCCAAAATTTACAAGCATTTCCAGTTTTAAAGAAAAGTAAATACTAGTTCTGGGAGAAATGCGTGCTTTCTTAGTTAAATCTTTTCTGCATGGATTTCCTTTGATATGTTAGATAAATCACTTAAATCAGGGCAAAACCCCCCCAAACATCTGTGTTTCCTTCCTCCTTGTGTTGGACCATATGATGGGGATATTGGAAAGCTTTTGTCTGCAAAGGCAAGCCTGCCTTTCCTCCAGGTGTTCTGACCCCAGGCCTTGCTGTTGTCCCAAATAGAAAAGAGGTAATACAGCCTCTTCTCTTCTAAATATTATCATTCTGATAGTGAGAAGCAAAAACCACCACACACTTGATAAGAAAACATGTAATTCTGGGTTCCCAGAAGACCTTGTTACTGTTCTGAAAATGAAGTATAAGGTGTGTATCAGAAATATATTTTTAAAAATAAGCAGAAGAAATTCTTGCCAAAGTACATTTCCTATGGAAAAAAGCAACTGGTTCTCACACATGGACAATACAGAAACATGTCAAATGCATATTTTGAAATGTCAGTATATCTTGATGTCCAAGAACTTCACTTTTTTAAAGTATTTAATTTCATGTCTATAATTTACCCTCCATGATATATTATTTTGTCTGTGCTTTCCATGTATATTGCAATGACAAAAAAAGAGATTTATAATAAAGTCTATATCAGGGTGTTCTTGACAACTGTTGCAGTGTATACAAAAGATTTCAGGGAAGGGAGGAAATTAGTCTTATTCATGCCGATTTGGAGGGTCATTGCAGTGAAAACTAGTGTGGGGAAGGTGATAATCTCTTCAGTCTTAGAGATCTCACATACTCTTGCCTCAAACAGTTTCCAGTCACTGTCTTCACAGTTGAATTTGTTTGATTCTGTTAAAAGTCACAGGAACACAGCAGATATAGGTCATAATCAGTATTCAGAGGAGGGAAATGGACTCTGAAAAGGAGAAAGAAAATCAACCTGAAACCATATTGTTGGTGGGAGGCCACCTTGACTCTCTGACAAGTACAAAAGAATCTTTGTGTCATGTGAAATCTCTTCAGAGCAATTCTTCTGAAGTAGTGAATTTGAGAAGAACCAGGCCATGCCATTCCAAAGAAGACATTAAAAATGAATTATTTATTTCCCTGCTTATTAAAATCTTATTTTCAATCACAGGTACATGATCTTCAGTTCTTGATTGGTTTGATGAACTGTGAGTGCAAACCCTCTAACTCCTTTTTTGAGGTGTTTTGGGGTTTTTTTTGACTTTGTGCTTGATCCTTGAGAGGAAGAGATGAGAAGGAAAGAAAAACATATTAGAAGACGGGTAATACACTTTGCTTTCTAGCTGATGGGGCACAAACCAATGCCTTTCTCTATTGAAGCGGGGGCGGGGACATGCTGGGGGAAGAAGGACAGAAGGGTTTGGACAATACTCTTGGGCATGTGTTGTAATTCTGGGGGATGATGCTAGTCAGGACAGGGTGTTGGGCCCAATGATCTTCGTGGGTGCCTTCCAACTTAGCTTATTCTGTGACATAGAAATATAAAAGGTGATACCATTTTAGGTCGCGTTATGTTATAAAAGACAGCGAGAATTAAGTTTAGACTTTGTCAGGTCTGAAATTGATCTCAGCATCCTAAATGTCTCGTTCCCTTGACATTAGAGGTACGTTTTGGAACTTGCAACACTGAGGGAGAGGACTAGGAGATGTGCCCTCTCAAGTTAGAAAATTACATAGTTTGCTAAACAAACCAAATGCACACAGCAATGAATTCAGAATCTACCAGTGTTTTCCCCACTAACGTTCTTTGATGGTAGGCATTAGTTGCCTTCAAGTCCTCTGCCAGAAAGTGGAAAGTCTATCTGTACAGATAGACTATATAGATAGCTAATAGAGATAAATATTGATGCATGTTTTAAGTTAAAAAGTAAAGGTCAGTACTTCAGACTACTGCTGGATAAAAGTCAAGTCTTCCTCTCTCTTGTAGTAGTTTGGGGAATCCCTAAATTTTGCTTCATTATAACAGTCATTGATAAGGCAGAGAGTAGTGATGCTGCAAAGCACGAATGCGCAGGCATGCATAGATTTTGTGAGCACATTTTACAAATGATTTTGATATATCAGTTCTGTAGAAATTCAAACTCTGGTAATAAAAATGTAATCCCTTCAAATAAAATATTTTTTGACTGTTTCTGTGGTTACTTCATGTATACTCAGATTACTTCTTATTTAAAGACCAGCTTAGTACTATACAGTCCTAAAGAAGAATGCATAGGACTTAAGGGTGATATCTTGAAAAAGCTGTGTACCATGTTCATTTGAAACATTCATTTCCCACTGATGAATGATGCATAGCTTAGTTCTTGTAGACCACCATTACTGGGC
>VZTX01025422.1:190014-309380 GCA_013400915.1 Pardalotus punctatus
GGGGGGGGGGGGGGGGAAGTACCAAGTACCAGGTTTTAATCTATTTCTGTTTCAGCCTGGAATGTGATCATTTTCAGGTTTATTATACCTCCTGTAAACCACTATTGATTTCACTAAAATGTCCTTTTCAAGTGTTTGTCAAAGAAGCAACAGTTTTTTTCTGTACCCATAACTAGTTTAAAATATTTGGGTCTGAATATTTGTGTCTATTATTAAAACATCACTGACGGAATGTAACATGAGGGAAGGAAAAGAATGGGTGGCAATGTCTTGTGGTTACTAAGAAATTTCAGTTTTCGGGTACTGATGTGTGAGGCAAGGCAAGGAAAGGTGCAAGGTGCAAAGTAGAACATATTTGCACCTTCTTAGTACAAGAAAGACTTGCTAGACTGGATCAGCAAAAGAAATATGAGCTCCTAATACAGCATGTATTAGGTTTTATGGCCAGCATGATTAGGAGTTGAGAAGATTAAACTTCATACAGGATTTTATACACTTAATGGGATATAAGGAGTTCATTCCTGTATGCTGGTGTATTTACTAACTTCAGTGAGGACATCAGAAAGCTGTTCCACCAAGATAAGGAATTCTGGTTTTCACAGGGTGTTGCTGGAAATTGTATGTTATTCCACAAAATGGATGCAGAAATTTCCTTGATTTTATTTTCTTAGAAAATACACCAATTTCTGCTTTAAATTCTACAGATTAATATTTACACTAGAACTTGCTGAATAATTAAAAGTTTGTTTGAAGGTAATTTTTTAGCAAAGATAAAAAACCCAAAACCACTCGTAAGTACTACTGGGGGCAATAAATCCAGGCCTGTGTTGCACAGATAAATCCATTTAAATAACTGTGGTTTCTTCATCTCACCAAAGGTCTTCATTTTCTGTTATCTGGTTGTGATCTAAAGTCTATGGAAGCCAAAGGAAACAGTTTCTTCAAATTCAGTATATTTATTTTTCCATTCAATATTGGTCATTCCTTTCTGTACATGAATGGGATGTCTTGTGCTAATTTCTTTGACGCCTGTCCTTGGCCATATATGCTCTGTCTTATATGGCCAATGTAAATATTGCCATTTTATTTATTGAGACTCCCCTATTACATGCACATGGCTTTGCTTATTAGCAGAATATTCTGTTCCATCTCTGGGCTTGTTGCCTTGATTACGTAGCATACATTTGTATACAGGTTGCCATTCCTAGACCTAAGCAGGGAATTGCGGGATGTTGTCACTTTTGTGTTGCTTTGGCCTATTGTGTAAGCAAAGACAGAGAAATTAAGCTAACAGTCTGGATTATGTCTGTGCTTAAACTATAGATATCTGCCAGAAAACAGTGCCCTTTCTTACCCATTTCTAGATGATTTGTACAGCTTGTGAGTAGAAGGGCTGTTTGCTTGGCCAAGAATACTTAATTCATCTGACTTAGAACTAGAGTTCATAATAGGTCTGATACCTTTTTTATATGAGAGTGTATTGACAAGAAAATGCTTTTTTATTAAGGCCATGATTTTGCAGTAAGATTTTATTAGCTTAAAATATCGTCACCTCTTTCTTCTCATGTACTGATTTCTTCTCAGTACTTTTAATGCATTCATGAAACTGTGTACTTGCATGGTGACTGCTGAAGTTAAATGTTAGAGTTGGTCTACACCAGTGTTTCCATGAAATACTAGAAGTTTATGCAGAACCTGCCAGTATCCTTTAAATGAGGGTTGGGAACTGACCAACACATTCACCTTCTCCACACAAGCTCTGCCTCTGAGGTCTTCTATTTTAAGCCAGGGACTGGCCCACAACAGACCAGAAACCTTTGCATATAATCAGTTTTGTTTGTTCATTTCTGTATGGCTTCCATATTTGTGTTACAAATTAATAGATGACTTTTGCCTCAGCTTGGTACTTGAAAATATTGATTGGTTTCATGTTATTTCTGTTTAGCTTTTTAGACCTTACATAAGTTTTCTAAGAAGGTTGTTTATAAGTATCAAGATTCTAAGATGAAAAAGACAAAAGCAAAAACATGCAAAACCCCCCAACTTCATCTAGCAATAAAATTGAGTGGTTGCTTAATCAATAGAAGCTCTTAATCAATAGAAGAGAAATATATAACCTTGACAGTCATTGTCAACTCAACTGAATTACAAACAGGAAAAATTCACAAAGTCTTTCTCAGCAAGTCAAGAAAGAGAAGGAAACAGTTTAGAACATGAAGTATATATTAGAGAAATCTAAGATGTAATTAATACTGCAATCTTTTTGTCCCTTTGGTATATAAAATTAGGCCACTTAACCAGGATGGTGTTTAACCTTATTGCTTGTGTATCTCTGTTGTGAGATAACAAAATATTCATGGACATTTTTTATTTCTTCACACTTACTACATTTTTCCTTTTTATTTGTCCTTTGCAGTTTCAGAATTAATATACAATAATATGTTTATTTTAATCATCACCTGTTTTGCTTAACTTATCCTGTTGGAATATTTGAAATGTGGAATGGGATATGCCATTTTCAATGTGAGAATAGTAGATTGGTAATGCATTTGAAAGAAAATCTTAGGATGTTTATCTGAATTAGAAGAATCAAGCTCATGTTTGACTAGTGCCAACTTTTATTTTAAGAAAGTATTTATACAACTTTTAAGTGAGGCAACCTTCATCACAGAGTTTGAAAGATGCAGAGTTATATCTAAAGTACTTGCGAAATAAAAATGAAAACAACAACAAACATACCTCAAAACACTTTAGATTATTTAATGTGTAAGAAGGAATAGAGGATGGGGTACAGGTATGAAAAGTGTGATGTTTTAATCTCTTTTGATGTATTCAGCATAATCTTTTGCTGACTCTGGGTTTTGTCAGTGCTCACCCCAGAGTTAGACGAGGTATAGGTGCTGCAGTCATAGTAGCAGGCCAAGTCTCCTACAATACAGAAGATAAGTTACAGGGGCCTCTGCATATGAATAATGGAAAAGGTTTGAGTGGTTCAGTGAGGGGGGGGGAAAGGCAATGCAAATAGATTCTTCTACTTACAGGTTTTAGGGTTCCTTTCTAAAGATTTCACCCTAACAAATTGGTTGCATTTAAAAGCCCAATAAAATGTAAAGCTCTGTTACTACACTGCATCTGTTCTTGGTACAATGGTTTATTTTAAAGCATTTAAACTCTGCCTGTCAAATAAATTACACACCCAAGAAATACAACCAACAAGTACATTGAATGAAATACAGTCTGAGCTGCTTTGGATGTTAAGCACTGTGATATGCGGTACATCAGAAACTTTCTAATGGAATATGTCCTTTTCCTGGTGAAATGTTCATATTCCTTGGCACTCTGGTTCCAGCTTGTCCTCTCACTTTGAAATAATTGGAGGGAAGGAGTTCTTATTTTCTTGGGATCTCTTCTTGTTCTTTCTTGACATGTTAGTCTCAATACTGGTTTTTTTTTGTTTTGGTGTGGTTTGTTGTTTGTTTTGTTTTGGGTTTTTGTTTTTTTTCGGGGTTTTTTTTGTTTCTTTGTTTTTTTGGTACCTGGAGAGAAAAATGGAATCTCACAGACAAATTAATGGAAAATATTTATGCTTTTAAGACCTCATACTTAAAGTCTATGTTTAACCTTATTGCTTTTTCTCTCTGTTATAAGATAACAAAGCCCAGCAGCAGAGTGAATTTGAACATCTTTTTTTTTCAGGCTATAATGAATAAAATTATCTGCTTTCCTATAATACATGGTATGATTCATACAGTATGGTACTTTGCCAAAAAGGGATTCCAAAAAAGCTCAGATGCTGCTTCATAGTAGTTATCATGTTACTTCAGAATTTCTTAAGATTACTGAAGTACCCTAAATAAATATATTGTTTACAATATTAATTTCACTATCTGTCTTACTGTGATATGGGAAGCTAAAATGCACAATGTGAAGAGTTCTTTCAACTGGTGGTAAAGGAGCAAGAAGTCAACAAACATCAAAAGGCAATTTTGGCCATACCTGGGATTTCTGCGTGTAATTTCATACATTGTCTTGAACACCTAGTTTAATTTGGATGCATCTGCATGGTTGCTTTGTAACAGAAGGTGAAAAAATCACAATCAAAAAGGTGTAATGGTATTCCAGAATGCTTTCTCTGGGGTTTGACTCGACTACACTAAAAGCACAAGTCTGAATAAAATAGTCAATTAACAGAGCTTAGACTATGAGAATATTAATGTTCTCAGACATTAAAGGCTACAGAGGTATTGATACTAGAACAGCTTGAATGCATATGATGAAGATATACGATGGAGGCAATAGTAAAAAGCAATAACTGTAGTTTAAGCCAAAATGAACACAAAAAATCCTAGATTGTATGTAATATCCTGAGCCTGTTTCTACTACTTTCTTACCCCATTACAAGAACGTGTTTTCTTGTTCTTTTACAAGAAGGATTAATGATACTCATTTAACAATATATTTTAATGTTGAGTTTCTTAAGCCTACTGTTCTAAAGTGGCCAGAGGAAAGGTGAGGGGTTGGACTAATTGACAAGTTTAATCTGGTGGGGCTAGACTGAAGATCATAAGTGGTACTCAATAATGTGGTAAAACCAAAGGCCAGGCTCCAGCTTGTCCCTAAAGATATCTGAAGATACCAAGATGCAGGGCTCCACTTGACCTGATGTTTTGCTTTTTAAAACAAACTATTGTAGAGGAAGGATTTTAGGTACTTTGAACACTTCAAGAAAAACAGAGAGGTATGTTGTGATTGATTTCCTTTAAAGTTATACAAAAGGTGTATGTGGGAAAGTCAAAAGCTCCTTGCTTCAGCCATTTTTGAAATAAGAGCACTGACTTCTCTCTGGTGTCCTAGGGCAGCACTGAAATAATCAGATTCCAGTAAGGCAAACTGAGACTTTCTCCCCATAACAGTCTATCAGAAAGAGCCAGAAGAAGGGAAGAACTTGAAGAAAACCTCAGGTTTTTTATTATAAACACATTGCTGGAAATTACCCATATCTTAAGAAGGCAGGGAAATCATAATCATTGCAGCATTTACAGTTTCAGAAAACTTGGTATTCCAGAAACTGAATTTACTTTCTCTGCAGAGTTCTTTGGGTGACAGCTGCTTTTCAGTTTTGGCTTGGTCATCCACCAGGAGGTGGCTGCAGGACTGATCAAATCTATGATGCAGGTCTCTTTACTACCCCCACTCAGTTCCCAAATATACAGGTCTCTCTATGTCTGTGAGAGCTCTTGGGCTGCTGAGTAAGAACTGGGCTAGGTACCTTCCAAAATCTCCACTGAATCAAAGTCCTTTCTGTTTATTGCTAAATGCAGATGTTTCACTTGCTTTCAGAACGGGCATATGTATCCCTCTGCTTTGCTTTATGCATCTGCCTTAATCTCTCACTTTAGGATTAGGTCCAAAATTGGTAGAGTATCAATATGCCATTTTCTTTGTCCCTTGTTTGCTTAGGTTTTCTTTGGCATCTTGGTTTTTTAATTTTTATCCTCAGCCTTAGCTGAATATAAGAACTGCATGTCAAGGATCATATAGCTAAAAAATTATGTAATTGTCTTCTATCACTTGCTTGTATCCTTTAATGAAATGAATTTTTTCTTCAGGTTAGAGAACATTTGTGTTACTTTTAGGAGGCAGAAATTTGATTCACATGAATGTTAATTAAGATAAATAGTCTTTCTTTTCTCATCACTTCAATTGAATGAAAAGATGATGACTGATTTCTCCCTCCCCCCATACATCCTTTTACTTGCTGTTTCATAGAATGAAAAGTGTAATATTGGTAATGAAAGGGAATATGAATTGGAAAGTATTCACACCTGTGTTTGTGATAATATGAAGAGTTTAATGGAGATGGAGGACTCATTATGGATAATATCCAACCGATTTGTATTTAATAAAAATGCTTTTGTTCTGCAGCTTAATTGCAGTTTCAATAATTTTTTTGAGACATAAAGCTGATTGAATGTTATCTATACTTATTGCTTTCAAGAAATGGCTAATTAAGAAGACAGTGCGACCCTTTTATTCAAGACTAAATTCTGCTTGGTTAAAAGGAGTTCTTTCCTGTATTAATCTAAGAAAGCTCCAACACTAATTCATTTTGTAGGCAACAGGAAGTGGGAATTGCATCTGCTTGGGCCATAATCTGACAGAAGTATAGCGATAAATAGTATTTAAAGGAAAACTTTTACTTCAAGATTTTATAATCTTTTTTTCTTACTAATCCCTCTCTTCTGTTGTATTTTGTCATGTAACTCAGCTGACATTGCATACTGACAAAACTAGCTAGATGAACTTTTTAGTGTACTCAAAATTGTTAAGTTTTAAATGTTGTCAGAAATATTGAATATATAAAAAGCAAAGCAATCCAGAGAGCAGAAAATGGGATCTCTTAAAATGGATTTTGTTTTAATTGATTTTTACTTTAAAAAGCGGATTTTGTGTGGGAGCCAGCTGTTTTGTATAAGAAAATTCAAAGGATCACTACTTTGTATTATCAGTGGGCTGTATAGGACCCTGGATCCTGACTTCTTGCTTTAATCTTTTTCTGAAGGTTGTTATCACCTCTTTAAGCCTAGATTTTTTTCCACGTAGACAATAAAATCCATAGTAAGTATATGAGTGTACAAGAGTGTGTTGGTACATACAGGAAGGAATTTGTGGTTCCAAGGTGCATCATGCTTAGACAACGTATGGAAAAATTTAAGATGCAATGGTTTTGTAAGATCTTTACCCCTGAGTGAATTTAATTATCAGGCAGAAACATTATAATAATAGGGAATACATTTAATTCCCTTTATAGCTGTCCCCACTGTCCTTTGCTGTCCTCAGGCACTTGCAAAACTGAAAATCTGATGAAAACCTTCTCTAATGGTTTGTCTTCAGGAAGAGTAGTTATGAATTGTTCATAATTGCTTATTAGCCTGAGCTCTTGAACTCCATTAAAATGCTTCCATAACATTTCATTAAAAAAAATCAAAGAAGAAATGAGAGATTAAGGAAAAAGCTAGTACAAATTTGAAGACATTAACATCTGTTGAGCTCAAGCTTCAGCTTATAGTAAGAGGCAAAGAGAAGATGGACTACAGTCATAGTGCATCAAGGGACAAAAGAGACAATAGGGTGAGTACAGTATTTGGTACATGAGAAAAAGAAAGGTTCAGAAAAAAATGGTACATATACAAAGTTGTACAGTTTTAGAAAAACAATGGCATGAGAGGAACAAAGTAGAAGTGAGAGAAGTAATGAACTAAGCTTGTAGTGATTTGAGCCAAGTACATAAATGCTGTTGCAAGTGGTTTTGCATAGACAAGTGTTTTGGGTTTGTAGTTTCTTTTTCTTGAAAGGGGTGGTGGTACGGTTTGTGTGTGTGTTTTTGCTTTAGGATTTTTTTTTGTTTGAGTTTTTTGCTTATTATTTTTATTATTTGACCATAGGCAGAAAATTCTTAATAGGATCTTAAACTTTAATATTATTGTTTTTAGAAACACTGCAGTTTTGTATATGCATGTTTTCCATTTAAACCATAGTACATAGTACATTTCAACATAGTACATAGAATCCTTGCAAGATTATTAATCTTATGCCATAGAAAAGTGATATGCTTAAGGAATCAAGTAGTGGCATCTAGTATGTGAAGGCTGCCTATTTTAGGTTGGATGCTTGTGTAAGAAATATACTATTCTTAGATTTGGAATTAATATTCATATTTGCTTCATGAAGTAGTTTGACACCTGTGAAGTGCAGAGTCTGGACTTTCTCTATTTTTATATGTGCTTTAACTAAGAAACTATTTGAAAATAAATTTTAATTTCCAAATCTTTTAAATCACATAGTGATAATTCCAAGATTCATTTGGGATTAATTTAAAGCATAGATTGCAATTCTGAACCAATAATGGAAAACCAGACTGCATAGTTATGGCTTGTCCTTACTGCCAAAAGTCAACAGTCTCCATTCAATGTGACTTTGCAGGAATCTAACACTGGTGGATATACTAGATATCAGTGTATTTTATCAAACATAAAGATGTTCTAAGCACATTTAAATCCTGCCTTTGTGGGTTGACCAGTGCTTTCTGACTCTTTTTGTCTGTATCTTGACAAGACCCATACACTCACAATCCTGCCAGGATTTCTTTCTTGTCCACCGAAGTATGCGTGGTCTCACTATCTTCTCATGTGGTGCCGAGGAGAATTTCTGCTGGTCCTCTTTTGGAACCTTTTGGAAGGCATCCACCTCAAGAAATTGGAGATCTTGACCCTAATTTCAGCCTCCTCATCAGCTGAACAGTTGCACTTTGTGGTGGTGCAGAAACTGGGGATCTAAATTTTGGTGGTTTCTTTAGTACTGTGTCACTGTAGCAGTAGCTCTGAGAGGCACTGGGGACAGTAGGACAGGTATAACGTGACAGTGACAATATTGGGGGGGAGAAGGCAAAGGGCAAAGCTTTGCCTGGAGAGAGCTGTGTGGAGACAAAGAGGTCAGTTTCCAAACAAGGTCATCTTGTGTCCTCAGCTCCCATGAAGGAAATGAATATCACCCATGGACTGCAAGCAATGTGATCCCAAAAATAAGGTTGGTTAAGCTCCAGCTTTCCCAGAGGTATTTCATTGGAATTCAGCCCATGCCAGTTGGAGGGAAGCATGCCCTGCAAGCACATTCTGAGGCACGAGACCTTGGCTGAGGCTAAAGAATAAGTCAGGGAACTAAGAGACTCCCCCATTCCGTGGAGAGGTGGCTAGAGGATGAGGAGCTTAAAGAACCGTGATGGGAGCCCTGCAGAACCTCATCCATAGGATCAATTGGCCCCTGCCCTTGTCAGACCAAGCATTTCAAGGACTGGAAAAGGGATGCTCTGGAGAGTTCCCGGTCAATTTCTGGATAAGAGCTTCTCCTCACATTTCTCCAAGGGCTGTTCTCAGCTCTGGTGCCCTTCAGAAAGACAGATGTGCCAGGTAGGTGCTGTCAACATTGCAGGACAGAACAGGCAGCAGCCACAACAAGCAGTGCTGTGGGAAAAACAGCACCCTGGTGAGCCTTCCAGGCTTTTCCATTCCAGCCCAGCCCAGTGGATGACAGTCTCAGTGTCCACAAGAGTGGCTTTACATCCCTTTACCAAAGTGTTGAATTTTCCTACTAATTATTACTACTAATTGCATAGTTGCAAAGAATACAAAATAAGGCTGTTTTAAAAATGAAAATAGAGTGCCACAGCATTTTCCCTCAACTTTGTATAGTAATCAGGATACTACTGATGTATCTATTTGCATAATAATAAGTAATATGCTGTCTTATATCATTAATCATCTGACTTCTAACATACTAAACAGCAAGTTAAATGACCATATATCAAGGTGCTCATATGGTTTGAATGTTACAGTAAGAAAAATGCACACAGAAATGTTGCTTTTTGCAGTGTTATTCACTGTCTGACTGCCCAGGGGAAATGCATAGTACCCTCCTGAGACTTTAAGAGTACAGATGAGAAAGCTAGAGAAATAAATGCTATTGCACCAGAATGCTGCATAAAAGAGTAAAGGAAGGTGGGGAAGTGTAACATGGTTTTAAAAATGGATTTAGAAAACATGATTTCATGACAGAACCCTGATTACTGAGAAATGTACTGCTAGCAAATCAATTCACTTTTCCAGGTCATATTGAAGGAGGATTATAGATTTGATATTTAGTACTTCAAATTCCTCATATAAAAAGATAAGGTGTGAAAGAGGCCAAAGAAAAAAAAGGAAAAAAAGGCAAATGTGCATATATTTTTTGCACTGATTCAGTGCCACGTTTGCACTTCAATTCTTTGCCATCTTGACTATTGACAGCAAGACTGATCTGAACATTTAACATCTCTAGCTGGGAAATATAGAATTTTTCCTGTCATTATATTTTGTAGAAAGCCAGAGAATAGAGGTATGACCTCTGTCCTGATATTCTTATTTTTGCCTTTTTTCTCTCCTGTTACATATCTAGTCTACTCTGCAATCGATTTACAATGGTGTTTCATTACTTGAATATGTAATTAGGTGATGGATGCCTTAGTGCTGTGCTTTTAGGAACTTAAGAATGGCTGAGGAAAGGTTGATTTTTAGTTGAAAGTATGACTTTTTTGCCTAATACCAGATCAACTTCCAAGTGGCATCATAAAAAGGGTTCCTGATTGTATTTGACTAACATTCAGTATTATTTCTTATTTGTCACAATAGTTTCTGTGTAAGGTACTGGATGCTGTGTGTGCATGTACAAAATAAATGCAGCTTTAATCCTCTAATGTTAAAAAAAAATCACAAGAGAATTATTGTGTTTAGAAATTGCGAGTATGTAAATAAACGCTGAGTTGGTGGCAACATAACAACTTACTGCCCTTTAGGTATTAGCTTCTCTGAAGAACACCTTTCCCAAAGAACTAGGGAATGGAACTCAAGCATTCCACCTTGCACTCCAGTAGTTGTGGTGGTCCTAATCTGACTTGATGGTGCTGAGAAGTTACCAGACAAGTAGCTGGTAGTTCTCCTACCTGTGCTTGACAGTGGAACTGTGACATGGAAGGAACTAAAGCCTTTGCTTTAAGTTTTCCAGATCTCTGAGGAAAGCCTAGAAATAAGGTTTCACTCAAGAGCTTGAACTGTTGATTAGTCATCTTGAAAAATGAATGTAGCCTTTTTCCTACTTTTTTAGACTTGACTGCAAATCAAGTCTTGAGAGAAAGGTTATATCAACAGGCCTAAAACTTTTAAATATTCCATTTTGAAAAACTTGCATTCTTAGTTTACCATGCTATGGGTACTTAATATCCAACCTAAAGTACTTTATATTAATTCTTAAGTTCTTTAGAGTGATACTGTTTCAGACTTTTTATACTCTTATTTGACCAATGTGATAGTGCCTAACTACAAAAATCTATTAATTTTAATTAAAAATAAATATAAAAGTGATGAGATCAGAAACTTAAAATAAATTACTTAAAGATTACTTAGTTGTGCAACTGTATTTACAGATTTACTGCTTGCAAACAGAAAACGTTGGGTTTTTTTCTCATGTTCAAAGATATTTAATTGTCAAAGATGAAGCATTATTTTGTACTCCAAAGAGGTTTTGTTCTCGTTTTCACCTTACATACCTTCAGTGAATACAATAAAGCACAATGGCCTCTAAATTTAGGTGAACTCTAAACTGGGGTTTTGGCTCAAAATCCGGTATGTACCACCAAATTCATTAAATAATAACAGGTGGTGAGGATGATCTTGTTGCCTCGGGAGCCTTCCTGCAAAGAATGTCTTGGGTTATTTTTTAAAGTAGTTTATGCTGGGTAAATGTAGTTTGCTCAATGCAATCTATTTATAATTGCACTGGTGTTCTAGTAGATTTTCTGCCTTCCTTTGTGGTTTTCTGTCCAAAACATTCTCTGCAGATATAACAAACTCTTAAACGCTGTCTGAAGAGTGAATTCTGTCCTGGACCTGTGTTCTTGTTCTATCACCAGTTGTTGGAAACTTTGCCTAGTCCCTGCAGACAGAGAAAGAGCCAAGGAGGTTTTGCAAAGATGGAAAGGGGATAGCGTATGAGAATAAGAGAGATATTGAAGAAAGTGAAGATAAGATTAAAAGTGAGCAAATAAAAGGAGATTGAGTTTGTTGGGGTGTTTTAGTTTTTTTTTTTGTTTGTTCGCTAGTTTTTTGAGAAAACACACCTTTGTTTAAGGTGGATTTTGAATATTAAATATCTTGTCTTGAAAGGTTTGGATCTATTCAGTTGAAAGGTTCCCAGAAGTATAGCACATTCCAGGAGACCATAGACATAAGGGTGAAAATATCCTGTAAAGCTCTGTCAATGCTCCCTGATGCAGCTGTCATTCAGAATACAGAACTCCTAGAAAACAAAACCCACAAATACTTTCACTATAAAAACATGATGCATTTGACTACAGCAGTCAGAGAATGATCCTCTATGCCACGAGAAAAGCCTGAACTGGTTCTGAATGCTACCTTGGTCAGTGAGAAAAAAAACTAATAATTTCCCAGCCTCCAGATATTTCAACTTTGGGGACCTTTCAGAGACATATCCATATTTGTGCGTTTGAAAACCTTAGTGCATTTATCCTCTTCTGCTTTTCTTATGATTTAGACTGTAGCTTTTCGAAACCAACTGATTTTCTGTGACTGATTAATTCTGAATACACTTTTAATATATGTAAACTGTCAAGCATAAGATTCCCCTCTTCAGAGAAATCCTTAAGCCAGCAAAAAGAATATTACAGAAATGACTTGAATATGTATTTTAATGCTTTTTATGAATTTTAATTTTTAATGCATAACTGAGTATTTTTCTGTTTCATTATATTATAAGAAGCCCATAAACATAATTCTACATGATGTTATATAATTAATAAAACCAAATTAGCTGCTTCTAATGTTTAAAAATATCCTGAAATCAAGAGATATTGTGAATATTAGGTAGCCTGGTTTAAGCTGTCCATCAAGTTACAAGTCTTTATTGCTAGACTATTTGAAAGGAATGATGTGAGTTTTGTCTCTGTGATTAAGATTTCTTTCTCCTTGTAAGTGGTGTATTAGGTGTTCACTTTTCAAAGATCCTATTTGTGCGCAGCCACAACATATGAAATATGAAGGAAATTCCAGATGAGTCTAGAAAGACATAAGAGAGCTTTTAAAGACATTGAAATTGAAAAGTTTAATAATGCAGATCTTCACTTGTGGCAGATGTAGAAATAGATGACTTTCACAATGGCATTTTGTTAAGACCTGCTTTCTTCTGACTTTCTACTAATCAATTCTGTAAAAGCTATCTAAACTCAATTTGTATGTTGCTCTCTAAATCCCTCTATAACTTTATTTATTTAAAATTATTAGTCTACTGGTAGAGGTTCTGATTGATGGGTGTTTCTTCCTCCTCAAAAGGAAAAGAAAAACTCAAAGTCTTTTTATTTGACTCATCATGTTCATCCTGAGAACTAGCATTATAATGATGGCTAAAAGATCAGTGGAAAAACTTAGAACTGCAAAAATTTTGTAGCTCTACTGTTGGCAGTATTTTACCTCTACAGGAAATATATGTGATGTAGGGGTTTTTAATTATCTTTTTCTCTCCTAAGAGAATGGTCCATTTGAAAACTCCAAGGGAACCCACAGGGAAGGGAAACACTGACTGGAAATAATTTTTCTCTTTGTAAGTAGTTAGTCTATTTTTTGTTTTTTGTTTTTTTTTTTCACTTCAGATAAAGTGTGTGTTTTCATCTAAACAATCTTTTTACATAAACATTTACAAGATACAAAAACTTTTAGTCATGCTGTAGCAAGATGTCGCATTTATGCATGTTAGTATGACCATGATTCCTTTTACTATTGCTCTCAAAATTGGAAGAAATGAAGTTTCAGTAAAATGCAATCTCACACTTTGAGAGGAGGTTGAATGAAGCTTAAACAGCACCAAAATCACTCAAATGAAAAAGGGAATACTCTTAAGTCTACCCATGACAGTAGAACTGCTATACCAAACTAGATGTGATCCATGGGGCTTAAATACAGGAGCAGAGATTCCCTTTCTGAGCACCGTAGTCTGTCTCATTGTGCTCCAGGACTTATGATTTCTATTCTGCCTGAAAGAGAGAAGTGGAAGAAAGAAACTGTATTGCTCTAAAACAAAACAAACAAATACAAAAAGCAAACCCCAAAACACTCCCCCCTGCAAAAAAAACCAAAACCCAAAAAAACCCAAATAACCCCAATCCAACAACCAAAATGTACAGTGTTTCAGTTTATGTTCAGAATATTTTTTTATCTCATTTAATTATTTTTTTTTCTTGTTTTAGTCATTCTGTATTCTTTAATCTCTTCTCAAGGTTTAGAACTAGCACCGGCAATAGAATATATGAACACTCTACCTATGCTTACTTAAAATGCTGCTATTTTATGGTGAAATACATACATTTTAACCAAAAAAATCACTTTATACAGCTACTCTCATGAATCAACTGGATATTTTTTCCTAAATATCTGATAGATAAATGTGCTTGCCCAGAAAGAACAGGACAATTTCCATTTGTTTTTCTTGAAGTGAATGTGCAGGTGTTGCCTGGAGGGGTCTAATCTTTTTGGTTAACTACTTTAGTGGAAAAGAGAGGCAGGAAGCTGTGACCCCACAGATAAAAGCAAATAATTCTTTAATGTGAAATATAAATCCTTATAAGACAGCATTTGATATTTTTTCCCCCACTTGATCTTGAAAGTTAGAAAGAAGTGAAATAATGGGAAGGGTCTGAACTATAAACAACCAAGATTAACCAAAGTGCAGTTATAAGAGGAAAAACTAAGAAATAAGAATGAGTGAATGGTAGGGCTTGAGGTCCTTTGATATTCTCAGGAAAAGTGAAAACTAAATCCTTGGAAATAAAAGCCAGCCACACAGCTTGCCTATTAGCAGCATTTCAGAGTAATTCTTTGCTATTGACCTGAATTAAAAATTCTTGTGGTAACTTTGTGTAGGACAGAAGGACAAGGGGCATGAAGAAGTAACTGTTGGAACTCAGTGGATTAAATGGATTTGTGTTGTTGAGATATGGTTTAATGTAATGTGAAGTGCAAACTCTTGGCTGATTACTGCCAGGAAGGAATTGTTTTAAGACAGCCAAAACAAACCCCTAGTCTGTCCATTTTGGTCTCTGATTAAAAAGACCATTAAGTATCTTGCTTTATATTAGATAATGTGGGGCTGTTCTGTGTGGTAGATGAAGTGGGGATGGTAGTAAACACATGACTGGGGGAGGGTTTTTTTCTTTCACATAGACTATCTGATGGTAACCACTTTAAAAAGCTTCTTATTGTGAACACTTCTCTGTCACACTGTAGCAATATTAAACTTGGTTTTTTCTCCCAAGGATTTACTCATTAGTTCATCTAGCTTGTTTTCTCAGTTGCATGGGATCTGCAGTTTGTACATGTTCTGCAACTGACAGATTCATAAAATATTATTAAATTGAACACGCATGACAGAAGCCACTAACAAGTGTTCCATTAGGTAATCATTGCATGCTTGCTATAAACTATTCTTAGACTGAATAAATGAGTTAAAAAAGAAAGCAGTAATGCAAGCAGAGATATGACAAAGTTGAAATGGGGAGGGGGAAAAACCTACAGCTAAGTAATGTTCATAAAAATAGAAGTCTGATTGCGATGTTTTGTTGCTTTCTGCTGTGACTCAAAAAAAACCCCCAAAAACAAATAAAAAACAACTACCTAAAAAACCCCAAGTTCCTAGGAAGCAGACAATATTCCTAATCAATTTTGGTTTAGCCTATGGGGGGAGAGAAAAAAAAAAGTTTGAAAAGTGACTGAAAATTATATTTTGAGCCGGACAATGTTCAATGTTAAGAAAACATTTTTTAGTCTGGTCAAAGCAATACAAGACTTATGTTTGTTAAGTTCTGCCATATTTCTGTCTATGTAGTAAAAAAAAATTAACCCTATTGATTATTTAATTGCTGGTCTTTCCAGAAGGAGAAGTAAACAATAATAGCGGAATTTAGATTGGTTTCTGCTGCAAGATCATATCCTATATTTTTTGACAGAATAGGTATTTTTAAACTTGTATTTGCCATTTGACTGGCAGAGATATTTATCATTTGAGAGAAAGCAAAATGAAGGTAACTAGATTATATTGTTACTAGGTAGTACCAGGGTTGAGTTTTTATTTATAATTAAGGTTAAAGCTGAGAAAATGCACTGTTCTGCTATATGTAAGGGGTTTTCTTTCTATATTTTTAACAAAGATCTTTATCACTGTGATGTTTTCTTGCCTCTGGTTGCAAGCTGCCAATGAAGGTACTGTTGTCCCCAAGGCAGTGAACATTATAAAGGAATAAGTACTGCTGCAGATATGCAGTAGAAATTTAGATTTTTTTTTTTTTTTTGGAATGTAGTGTTCATCCTTATTGGAGTTTCAAATGTTCTATACAGAGAGTATGTGTACACCCAGGATGAGGTGAAGAAGCAATACAGGCTAAAGGGGAAAGAGACACTGGAATGCAAAGCCATGGCATATAATATGAAGTGCAGATTGACCACAAAATTATCTGTGTATGAGTGGTTTATAGCTGCAGAATTTAAGGGCTGCTTGGCATATTTCTTAGGAACATTGAAATACATACTGCTGTGTTATAATTAGGTAAGTTTACCTAGGATATGATTGTGTATTTTTAAATCTGACAGAATTCTTTTGTCAATAGTGCCCTTCTTTAAAGCAGGTGTTAGCCACAATAACAGGTTCTTGTGCTGTGACTTGTCCTCTATAATACATTTATCCCTTTCCTACAAGGTCCATTTGGAACCACAATAATTCTACTCTAGAAGACCTTTTGAGCACAGTAATAATGAAAGGAAGTTTCAGAAGGTGTCATAGGGAAGGTTTCCTGGGTGTTCAACAAAGGGCAGATAAATTAAAAAGTAGCATTGCAATGTCAATGAGATGGCATGAAATGGATCTGTCCTTACATGACTCAGTTCCTAAGAAGTGAGCAATGAAAGAATACAGCTTTCCTTCTCTTAAAACACTTGCAGCATTACTTTGTCCCATAGCAATCCAATGTGGTTGTGGTTTGCCTTGCCAGGTGGCACCTCTCCAAGTGATCTGGAGAATGCAGTTTTCCAACCCATTAGACTTGAAGAAAATTCTGTGATTGTACATAAATGTTTTCTGCTGCTTTCTCTTTTGAAGTAACATAATTAAAAAGAAAAAAAAAATCTAAATTTTTTAATGCTTTTTAAAAAGAGTTCTGTTGCAATCAAATAAGAAAACTAAACCCAAATTGTATTGAGAGCAAAATAATATGTTCTACATTAATATTTCTTCTCAAGTAGGGATGGGGTCTTCAGTTTTATGGACACCTGATTTCAATCTTTAACCTACAGAAGGCATTTCTTTGCATAAAATTGCATTTTAACAGAAAAATATACCTGCATTCAAATAAAAATAAATACCAGTAGTGAACCATCTTGCTCATGCGGACTTGGAAACCTTAAATCAAAGCTACTTGAACTTATATAAATACACAAAATAAATGTACAGCCACAAATATGTGCCTGTTTAGAAATCTAAGACTCTTCTCCTAGGAATAAATAAAATAAACTTTTCAACAGCTAGCCTTAAAGATTTCTGGCTTTTTATTTATGGAAAGGTAATTTTGCTGAATGGCAAATGTTCCTTATTGTTTCTGGCTTCTAAATTTCTTTGTAGTAAAACAAAAGTATTTATATACTTGACGCTCTTTCTCTTAATTTTAGAAATTGCTATGGAAGAATGGATTCATTAGTGAGTTGCACAGGAAGATGCATATGTGCAAGACAGCACTGAAGCAAAATCAGGGCTAAGCATATCTTGAGATAAGGAAAAAAGGGAGTAGTACTAATTTAGAGCAAAAAGTTCTTGGGATGAAGGACAGGAGAAAGAAGGAAGATGGATGACGTCTTTGAGTCTAGATGTTATTATCAGGAGATTTATCCCATTCTTGGTTATACCATTCATCAGTGTCAAGCTGGTGACTAGTGGTGCTTATTGCTAACAATTATTGATCAGTGAAACTGACAACAGATTTGTAACTGGACATGATTGCATGGCTCCAGACAAATGAAAATATCACACCTCTCCTTCCTCCTTGTCTTTCAGTCAAGATGTCATCTTTGTATTCTGCAGTAAGTCTGATGGAATTGTAAACCCACCCCTGGTTTAGCACAATATAGCCATTTTAAACCAAACAAAATTATATAAACTAAATTGCTGTTTGCCTAGAAAATTCAGAGGTGTTTAGTTCCTAGTAACAAGACAACTTAACTTTCTCAATAAATCATTTAAAAAAAAAAGAGAGAAATAATTTCCATGATTCTTCCAGAACCTTATTTCTGGGCAAGGCTACTTACAGTGACCAGTAGGGGGAAAAAAAAAAAAAAATCCACACAAATGCCAATGTACAGTGGTGTTGTCTGCTTTGGTGCTCTTTTTACAAACACATATACATTAAAAAAAGGGGGTGGGGGGAGAAACAAAGATAAACAGTCCATATTAGTTATGAGTTATTATAGAGTCCATATTAGTATAGAGCTATTATACTGGTAGACATGGTCCTTTCCTTCCTGTCAGATATACAGAAAATAAGTCGCATCTTCAATGGCAAAAACCCTTCTCAAACATACAGATAGAAAACTGTGCAGTTTTAACACTGACTCTGGGAGCAGCATTTTTTTCTTTGTGATGTGAGCTCTGATGTACACAGGTAATAAGTAAGAGAATTTGGCTTCTGTCCACATGTTTATTTCAGATATTGTTGATAACTGTGTGTTGTTGTGAAGATCTATCTCAGTCTATTCAGGCTAAGCCGCCACTTTATAGTGTCCACATAGACATTTGAATCTGTCCTGTGAAAGGCTCTGAATTTATTACCCACCTGTGTGTGTACAAGTAGGTCAAGTTGCTCTTTCCAAAATACATTCCCTCATACGTATTTAGAGCAAATGCTTTGTCTGTCATTCTGCTGGCAAAATATACAAACCTAACCTCTTATGGACTTTTGAACAACTAGTCTTAACAGAATAGCGCATCTTTTCCCTCCGTAAAAAAGAAAAAAAGAAAGCATACCTGTACTAGTTTAACACATTCCATACTTCTTCTCATGTTTTCCCAATTCTCCAACAGGATTTCAACTTTTTTGCATCATCCAGTCTTTCTGTAACTAAGCTGTTTATTGTAATATTGGACAAGGTCCAAACTCTGTGTGCATGTCTTACCCTTTTACTTACTATTTTAGTAATGATCTTGCACACTGCTGCTCATGACCCTTCAGTCTGTCTTCAGTAACTGCAGCAGTCTTGTTGCAGCTACTGCTGAACAATTTCAACAGTCTTGAGTTCTAATATTAACTGCAACACCACATTCTGTTTCAAAGCCTGACACTTTCCTCTTGAATTTACAGATTATTATTCTGTACTCAACTGACGACCATGTTTTTATTAATTGGTTTATCTAACACATCTGTTAGCCATTTCTTAATCTAAAATCAAGTCTCTATATGCAAGCATATACCCCTATGTGTACTATGTATATCTGTTCCCATTCTGGTGTCTATTTTCACATTTTCTTCCCACATGCCATTAGACCCTAGTCAAACATAAAACAACATAAATCTTAGGTGATGAATCTCTTGTTTGTGGATTAAATGGAAGAAACAAAATTCCCTATTTCACAGTCTTTCTTTTGTATCTCTCAGTGTTTCCAGATTCCTGTGCAGAACTTATGGACATCAGTGTGGTTTGGTCTCTCAACTGGAGAATGCTGAACCAAAAGTTCAGGTTGCAATTCTGACAGCTGATGATCAAAGTGAAACAATTTTCTTTGGTTGGGTTTGGTTTGGATTTTTTGTTCTTTGCCATTCTGAGATCATGTTTGTGTACTGCTTAAAGCAACATTAATTTACCATGTAAGACAGGCAGCTAGAATATGGCATAGCACATTCTAGATAAGCTTGCTATAACAATACCTCTGGCAGATGTAGAAGTGAAGCTCTGTCAACTCGGATAGAAGTAAAACTGAGTGAAATGGAAAAGAACATATGTGATTTGACAGTATGAAAAATCCTAAAGGTTTTTTGGTCTCTGTGGCATCAGGTCTTGATTTTTTTTTTTTCATCATCATTTTCTTTGTTAAGAAGAAATATTTGGATTTTTGTTGTTGTTTGTGTATTTGTTTGGGTTTTTTTTTCTGTGATTGTTTGGTTTTTGTTTGTGTTTTTTGTTTTTGTTTTTTGTTGTTGTTTTTGTTATATAATCCTTGTTTCCAAAAGGTTTTTAGATCATGAGAGCAGAACACCATCTCTCATTTTGTTAGGAAAGAGCCATAGTAGAAGTCATTGCTTTTAAATTTATGCAATAATAGTGACAGTGAATTCTGAGCATATTTAATTTTATACCAGAGTGCTACTGAACTAATGAAAGACTCAGTGGTAAGGGAATAATGTGACAGAATAATAAAGTCTGTGCCTTGGACATATTTCTCCCATTGCCTTCAGTATCTCTATGATCTCCATCAGAGTAAATTATCAAGCAGCACTGACAGCTCCCAGGTCTTGAGCAAGTCATGGTGTTGAGACATGTTTGACCTTGAATAATCTCATCCTGTTCTAACAACAGAATAAAATTCAAACATTCACAAAAAACTTCTCCAGGGATTTTTTGTTTGTTTTATCCCTCTTTCTAAAGAACTTCCAGACAAATCTTCAAAACTTACTGCAATTTCCATATGTGCTTTAAGGATACTCACCTCCATGCAAATATTTGGCACTGAAGAGGTCTTAAGTCCACAGCAGTCACTAAGTGTTCTTTAGACTGTGGTGCAGCTAAACAAGAGCAATATCCATGCCTATGATCTCTGGTGTCCATATATACCAGCTAAATTACCTGCTAATACTTCTGAGTGTAAAGAATATGTACAGGAGTGGTTTCAGACTTCTTTAAGGGGGGTAAATATTCCTCAGGGTTTACAGGGTCTATAGGAAAGCTGTAACTCTGCCTTCTCTTGCTTTCAGGGACAGATGCAATTAATGTTCCTAAAGTGAGCCTGCCTCAACATCACTTTTGGATGCAAAAGCTGTAGGAGTCTTCTAAGTCTAAAGTCTCCTTTGACAAAAGGAAAGAGATATCTGCTTTAACTCTTTCTCTCTTTCTACACAATCATGGTAGTCCCTAGACTGGGAGGTGAGGGCTGGGGTGGGAGGAGAGGGTGTGTGGAGTATGAACTTCTGAAACAAGACCAGTTTAACTTTCTGTACTTTTATTATAGAGCATTCCAGTCTCCTTATAGGAGCTCTTAGTCATTAAAACTTAAGCTTCAGGTCCGTATGTTAACAGTTAAAAGGATTTAGAGTGTGCTTACTTGCATAGAGAGCTCCCTATTCAGATCTAGAGTAAACAGAGAAAAGATGCATTTTTTGATTTGCCAAAGCTTGCTTTACAGCTCTTATGGTTAAATAGATGTTTACCTTTTCATATATGTGCCTTTTCTGAGGACTGTCAAAAGAAAAACTAGAAGTAATAGTATTGACTTGGTTTATACACCTGCTACCAGTGCTCTTACTTGCATGATACCTTCTGTGTAGTAAGTACTGTGTCTCTGAAAGTTTCAATTAAGAAAAGTTAGTAAAGGTCTTCCAGATACTCACAGAATATATTTCTGCTTAGCATAGCTTCAGAATATTCAAATAGCCATCTGATATCACCATAGGACATGAACTGATGAATCTTTTGGTCCGCACTCCCTGTGAATTTTCTTTCAGTTCTGAATGCATCCAGAAACTTGTAGGAAGGTGCAGCTCCATAGACTTAATATTGTTAGAAATGTTGAACTGTTAGTCTCTGCAAGTTTGTAGATCAAGATTGTCCATGATATTTGCTGTTCTTCCTGATATTGTAGATCCCTTAAGAGGAGAAAATTGCTCCCTCGGCAACTTTCTGCATGACACCCACAAGAGGACCAGCCCATTGGGTGGTGCAGATAACAAATCTCCACAATGCAATGGGTTAATATGGAGAAAATAATGTTTGATGTTGACATAATTAAAGTCAAAACAATTCCTAAGTGTTAAAAAAATTAATTATATATTTGAACATTCCCACTTCTTTAACCTTGCAATTTAAAAATAAATAGCCTAACTGGGATTTTTTCTCTTACAGAAATACACTCAAATTTCGTGCTTACCTATCTCACTCAAAATTCTCAGAATTTTGAAAAAAATGCACTTTTTTTATATGTCAAAATTACTGTCGTCCACAAATTCAGTTTTTTGTTTTTTCATTTCCTACTTAAGCCTAAGGCCTCCTGCACTGTTTGCTGTTGCCCTGAAAGTCTGTAATTTCTCCTCTTGTGTTATTTAATGGGCAATAGGAACATGCATAGGCAGGAAAAATAAAAGTCCTCCCAATTTTTTGCATCAGTCCCTTGAAATAGTTTTGTTTAATCTATTTTCTGTACAGCTGTCTTACACTGCAGGATTGTTTTTTAATTAGTTTTAATATTCACAGCTTCTTCTTATATTCTTTCAAATCTTTCTCTGTACTTGATGTTTTCAATATTATCAAAACCTGTGGGTCAAGATGACCACACAAATCTTTTCATAACTAATTTCAGTGAGGTTCCATCTGTATTGTTTTTCCTTACTGTGTGGGTTGTAGTTTTTTTCCTGTCTTCCCTCTTTGGCCATATTGGCTTTTAAAACTCCTTATTTTATTGCTGTGTTATGCATTCCACGTCCTTTGGGCACACTTTAATCTCATTATACACATTTCAGTTTCTCTATGCTGTTTCCTGTGTGCTATTTTATTACACTCGATTTCACTCAACCTGCTGAATTTTTTCCCCTAAACTGATATTCTGAATTCCAGTATCTTCATTTCCCTCCTTTGGCTTTACTCTAGATGTAATTTTACACTTAACTAGATTAAAATTACAGTGCAAAGCACTTTACTTGTTCTATAAACTTTGTCTCAAATACAGTCCAGAAACAAAACATTCAGCACACAAAGAAAATCACAGAAAACAAAACCACAAAAAATAATTGCATGATAAATGCATTAACTGTTCAAACAAATCTTGAATGAGGGAGAGTAAATAAAAAACTCCTTGGAACAGCATGAAAGTATGTTCAAGAAACTGGAAAATAAAACTCAAGATGAGTGTATCAATGTAAAAGTGACACAAAAAAATATCCCAAATATAAAGCAGGTAAATAATATTAATTGAGTTAACAAGAACAGACCATTAAGTCGGGTAACACTGGATGATTACAAGAAGAAAGATGTCGCTTGTCCTTGCATACCGTCACTATGAATAGCTACTTTCTTCTCCCTCATCACACAAGTTGTCAAGTTTCATATAATTATCCGACTGAGAGATGGCCAAATGGGAATTAAAAATTCTGGGGAGAAGTTCCAGGTATTTGAAATTGAAATGAACTTTTTCTTCTATGCATTAGCTGGAGATGGAGAAGATAGTTTTTTTCATATGTCACAAAGGCATGACATTAGTCAGATGTGATGTACCCTTATGCACTATTGCTTTTTGTATAATCTGCATTTTACAGTGGAGTTTATCTAATATGTTAATTTCTTTTCACACTCAGTAGCATTATTAATATTTCCATTTATGCTACTTATGATGTCTCCTTGCATGTACTTTTCTTGTTTTCTTCCAAAAAAAAACTCTCTTTGACTAGAACACATTAAGTTTTACTAGTGTAGAGTTTAAGCAGCACCGAACTCAACAGAAATGGGGCATTTGCAATCATTAGAACTTCCAGAAGAAGAAATCACTGTTATTTTCTTCAAACAGCAGAAAAATTATAAAAAAAAATCACAATTTACTTTACTTGTCTTGAGCATTTTATGATTGTGTTTCTTTACTAGAAAAATTAAATAGTAACAATAAAACGCATATTGCTTTGCAGAAATATTAACTTGATTTTTTATTCTGTTTAGCGTATCACTTTGAATTAAATTTGTTTGTAATCAATATACTTCTGTGTATCTTATCTTTGCCATTTTAAGTTATATTTTTTTCTTTCATTCAAACATTCCTTCTAAGAAAACTCATGTTAGATGTTATATAATACTTCTGTAATATACTGTTATCTCTTCATATTAAATTAAGAATTATGGTGACCATCTTTTACAATGCATGACTATCCCCCTCAGCTTTTTTGATAACTAATGTCACAGCCATGATCAAGTTCTTAATTTTCTTGTAACTGCCTGAGAAATTGTGGGATGCTTGCTCTGGTATTTTTAGATTCTTTTTCTGTTAGGAATGTATCAAGACATTATTTGAAGTCTTGGCTTCTCCTAGTCCCTTTGTGGCTAAAACCCATTCTGTCTATGTCTGGGGGGAAACATTAAGTAAGTTTATAGAAAATTGATGGCTGTATCAAGGTTTGAAAATGGAAAACTGTATTGACCCACTTTATGTATACATTAAAAAGGTAAGCCTACCTTCCTTATTTATTGTATGACTAACTTTTACTATAACTTGTAGATGTATTTTGATTTATATTGAAACAATTTCCTTGAATAATTAGTCTTGAAGTTCAGTCTTGGCTTCAAGCATTTTCCCAAATTAAGCAATATCATTTTTTGGTGGTCTGTCAATATCTGAAGCTATGCAAGGTAATTAACACTATTCTGTGTAAAAATACTGGTGTGTCATATAATTTAAAACTTTCATAAAAGTCTTAACTACTGTACAATATTCCTATCTATGCTAAAAGGAATTTAAGAGGGCTGGAATGAGAAAAGTGTGTACGTAGAGAGCCTCATACTCCTCACATCTCTTGCTGGACTTGGGTGGAAGTCAGATTTTAGGAACAAGGGAGCGTTTGTTGATTTCTTAACAACCAGCAGTTGAAGGGAAGTTAATTGCATGTTGATCTTGGTAAGAATCAGAATTCTTATTCTAAGTTCTTTTTCAAATTGCTCATTTTCAGAAAAAAGATTTTCCTAAGTGGCTGGAAAACTAGAAGATCCTCAGAAGTGGGAGATTTGTTTTACTATGTTTTGTCAGTTTTTGCTGTGATACAGAATATATTTAGAGAGGAGAAGATCTTGAAGGAAAATGACTGAGAGGAGTAGGAAGGACTTAATCTCCCCCAAAAAAGAAGCAATTATTTTAAACACTCAGTACCTTAGAAAATAATAGAGTGTGGTTTTGGTTACCTTGGGGACACAACACTCTGGTGTTCTTTCCTCCAAATATATGCAGGAGGCCAGATTATTCTCAATATATTTGTATTGAATGATTAAAGAGACCTAGTGATTGCTCAGACAGAGTGTGCGAGCATGCCTTGATTTTGATAGGATGTCCTGCTGGGAAAGTCCATTTAAGTTGGAGGGAAGTGTTGGTGATAAATTGTAATGAATTTAGGCGTACCAAATCAAGTGTAATGTCCCTAGTGAAAATGGATCTTGTTCAGCTGCAATGGGACTATCATAAGAAATACAGAAAAATAACTTTGAAATTGCAACCTCTCTACAGGCCTAACACAAAACAATATTTAGACCTACTTTTTCAGATACCACCATCTGAAGGAATATTTAACTTCAAAAATATGTTTTGTTCTTAATCTCTCATTTTTTAAAAATACTCCTATTGCTGAATATCTTGTTCCAGCTACTAATATTAAAAGATGGATTAATTTAAGGACATTTAGGAAATTAGGCAAGAAACTAATATTAAGAAAGTAAAGAAATAGAAGCATAGAAATGGAATTGGTATGCTGTTAAAATGAAGGATTAAACCAGAGTAATATGCTCATATATCTAACTAAACCATAATATTGACTTGTCCTTATTTTTCTATTCCCTCTTTTCAGGAATGAAAGTGTTCTTAAATGCATAACATGATAGAAATGTTGATATTCTAAAAGAACTTACTAATTATTCATGGGTCATTTCTCCTGTCAAGCTCTTTGTAATGCAAAATTACCAAGAAAAAAGAACTCTGAAATGGGCCTTTTTTAATTTTTATTACATCAGTTAAAAAATTCCTGTAAACCTGCTAGTCAATAAAGAAAGCAAAGGTGTTTGAAATATCTTTTTAAAACAATAATAATACTAAATACTTAATACTTATTTAAAAAGTTGGATTGTATTTTCAGACATGTACTAACTTAATTTAAAAAGAGACTAAAGGACTTTCTTAGTAGGGAAAACAGTAAAACAGTCGTGGTCATAAGAAGTAAATTAGAAAGTAATGCAGTATTTTTTTGTGTTCATATACACCTTTTATACTTTTTTTTTTTTCTCTGCCATTGTATGGAATTTTTTTTATTGCCTTCCTATATATAGAAAGGTGCATTTACATCTTGACACAAGTTGACCTAATAAGAGGTGTATAAAAATATGACAGCTGACAAGCTCAGACTAACACATAGAGCAGTAGAGGTAGTAACATAAGAAAGGCATATGATCTTTTTTTAATACGAATTGGACTGGTTTACGGTAGAAAAGCCAGTCTGAATTTAGTTTACTTCAGAACTTCTCCCTCTTATTGAAAGATGTGGCCCTGTGGTGTGATTTGTGCAGTGTGCAAGAATGTTCTTTGTCAACCCTATTCTTTTCTCAAATAATGGTTTTTTTCAAAGAAATGAGGCGTGAGCTGCTGCTAATCTGAAGGTCCTGTGTTTGAAGATGGCCATCTATGCTGAGAGACACTCCCTGATGGGGAAACTGTGCTGGCTTGGACTGGGGCAATGTACATGTATGCCCTGAAGAATTAATTTTCATCCCAGCTTTTGCAGGGAAGAGAATTGGGGAGTTCAGTGTCCTGCTGTTTCATGTGCAACTTCCCTGTAAAACACACCCCCCTACAGCAGATAGGCTTGCAGTCAGATATTGTCTAGATTTAAAGGTGTAGACCACAAGTACAGGAGACAGAAGCTTTAGCCTCATACAAGAAGCTGGGGTTCTGCCTGGTCAGAGCCTCAGCAGATGCTGAGAAAAGAGGGTCTCTAAACTGACATCACTGGAGATTACTGGAGTTACTTTTTAAAGTCATTTTACTGAAGAATTTCTAGAACAATTGTGCTTTCCAGTATGAGATATTCCTGGAATTGCATACAAAAAAAAAAATTGTCTGAAGATAGTAATTTCTTATAAAGCTCAAGCAGCCATGGCTACATCAGCATCAAAAACTGAGGTGGGTCTGGTGGAAAATGTATTGGAAGGAGTAGCATTGAGAATGAGGTTTCTTCTTTAGGAAAGGGGATGCAGTAAGTAGTCGCCTGAGAAAAGGCAAGCCCAGAATGAGAACAGCTCCTTTCGCTCTTACCTGGTTCTTGTGAATTGTAATGGGATAAGAATTTTGTTGTAACTAAGCAAATGTGTTAAAAGCTAACTACATGTGGTGGTGGTCTAACCTGTATTCATTGTGCTGTATCCAATTAATACATTGATTTCTGAAAAAAGTTCAGTCGTTATAGATAGAGCAACCTAATTTAGCTCTAATTGGATGAACTTTGAAAACAAGGGTCAAACAGATTCATAATTTCCATGAGATTTCTATCAAACTTTGAGTTGCATGTATGTTGGTTAGAATGGTCCCAGCTCTGTAGAAAGGTACGGTCAATCCAAAGGATTATATGCAGCAATGGCTGTTAAGCAGTTTTTATTAACTATTAAAAAGGAACATACTTAAAATTAGTTTAGATTATGAATGTTTTAGATGGTATAGCATCCACAATTATAAACACTGAAGGAAAACTATTTGGAGATTAAAGTGTTGCAACTGTCACCCCCTAATTTTTCCCTGTTCAACATCTTTTTCACTTTTTAATTTCAGTGCTGGCAAAACTCTTTGGTGACTGAATTTTTCTTAATGAAGAATTTTTCCAGTGGTATCTGAGTGTTTACATACACATGAAGGACTAGGAAAGGAAGGGAGAACTTTTGATATTCTTCCACTATTTTACAAAACCATAAGGTTTTGAAAGGTTAAAAGACAGTCAGTTTCTGGTCTTCTAGGTGGATTGCATGTAGGTTAGCACCAATTCAAGCTACATAATGCTTGTGAAAAGACAAAAGGGAAAGAGAAATTATCTTAATATCAGTTTAAGAAAGACACACATAATAATATATCTACTATTGGGATTTTTTGTTCCTAATCTGTAACCATGTACAGTCACCTTGATTTTTCTTCTGGTATGTGTCCAGTTAAAAGATAAAAAGTAATAGAGGAGTAAATCTCTCCAACGAAGTTGTAGCTTATTGGATCAGACTGACTGTAATAACAGACCCACGGAATAGTTCACTTACCAGTAATAAAAATGAAAGCTCGATTTAGTAGCTCTGGCAGCTGTCAGCTTGCTGTTCACTTTAAAACACTTATGATATGTAGGTGATTCATGTGTATGAAAAGAGTTGATGGGTTAAAACAACAGAGAAAAAAAGTTGAAACTCCATGAGTATATCAAAATATATTAACTTCATTGTCAGGCAAAGGTAGGAAATAAAAAAAAGTACAGTTCAAAGTGTAAGAAACACATAGGGTACAAAACTTATGTAGGAGTATTCAAAGGTAATGTGTTCAAAATAATGTTTAGTCAGCTAATAAGATGCAATCAAAGAACCAAAGACGGAAGCCAAACTGAAACAAATTATGTTTCAGTCTCTAGACCATAATTTACTTCTGGCTGCCCTATTTTCTCAAGACCCAGGAGCTGAGCAAACTGGAAAGTATGGTATCTGTACAGAATGGTTGCCAACTTTCTTTTTTATATCTACCACCTATTATATTTAAAGGCTGAGAAAGGGAAGGTAGAGCTCATTACCTGCTGGGATTTGATCTCATTAGTATTGAGTCACTGATTGCAACCCTTTCTGGAAAATATGGAATCATAATTTAGGTCAGAAGAAACCTCTAGGGAACATCTAGTCCAACCACCTGCCCTGAACAGGTCTAATTAGATTAATTTGCTCAGGGGCATGTTGAGTCAAGTTTGGACCACCTCCAAGGACAGGACACCTGTTCCAGTAGTTAACTATTTTTCGAGGTAAAATATTTCAGCTTGCATCTGTTGTCTTTCCTCTTATCACCATGAACCTCTGAGAAGAGCCTAACTCCATCTTCTTTGTATTTTCCTCTCTGGTAGTTGTAAACAGGCATGAGGTTCCCACTGAGCCTTCTCTTTTCCAAGCTGAACAGACCCAGTTTTCTCAGTCTCTTCTTGAATGTCGTGCCCCCCTGAGTGAGGTCCCTCAGCTAGGCTCACTCCAATATGTCAATACTGCTTTTGTACTGGGAAGCACAAAACTGGACACACCACTTCAGATGCTGTCTTGTAAGAGACAGACAGAGGGGAAGGATCACTTCCCTGGGACTCTGACTTTCCTAAGTTCTTCTGAACTGCAGGCCTATCACCCTTCAACATCCTGTCTGCTCTCCTGATCTGGTGTTTTCTGTAAACCTGACATCCCACTGTCCTTGTTGATTACAGTAAACACCTCTGGTCTCTGTACTAATCCCTAGGAAACCCAACTAGATACTGGGTACAATCTGCACTTTGGAACACTGATAATAACTTTTGAGTCTGGCAGTCCAGTTTTGCACCTACTTTATCTATTTATCTAGCTCACATCTCACTGAATTAGTGATAAATGGACCATAGGAGAATCTATCAAAGGACTTGATAAAAATCAACATACATGGCATTCACTGCCCTCTTCCTAGACACCCTACTGTCCATCTCATCTTAGATAGCAATGGAGTTAGACAGATATTGTTTGCCCTTAGTAAATGGTTCTCTTTGCTCCTAGTCACCTTCTTGTGTCTTGTTTTAAGAAATAGCTTCTGGGGGAAATTGCTCCATAACCTTCCTGGGGCATAAGGCAAGGCTGACCAATGTGTACATCCCTGAATCCTTCTTGCCCATTTTGAAAATGGATGACATTTGTCTTTATTTCCAGCCATCAGGAACTTCTGATGACTGCTGTGATGATAGAGAAGAGTCTCACAGTAATGAAATCAGCTCCATAAACCTCAATTCTAAAAACTTGTGTATGTACAGGAGGATTAAGCAATCCATAACTCTTTCTTCTTCTACTGAGGAGACAACTTCACTCCTGCAGATTCTGTTTGGAGGATGCCTAAGAACAAGATTTACCACTGAAAACTGAGTTAAAGAAGGCAGTGAATACCTCAGCCTTATCTCTTGTTGATAGACTTCCTGCCCCAATAAGCAATGGGTTCACATTCATCTTATCTTTCCTTTTGCTATTTAGGAGCTTAGAAAAATTGTCCTTATTAGCCTTTATCTCTTTTGGTAGTTTCAGATTGATATGGACTTTGGCTTTTCTCTTGATGTGATCAGTGTCTTCTCATTCCTCCCAAATACCCTATACCTGCCTTCAACTCCTGTGTATTTCCTTTTTGTGTTTAAGGACAAGTCAGGAGCTCCACATTCATCAATGCTAGTCTTCTTCTATGCTTGCTTAGCTTTCTGCAATTCTAAGTCTGCTCTTTTGAAATCCACATTTGTAATTCTGTTGTTAATCTCACCCACTATTCTACAGATCTTAAACTTCACAGTATTTTGATCACTGATTCCAAGGCTGCCTTGACCTTTACAGCATCCAGCACTTCTTGTTTGAGAGCAATAGGTGCAATAGACTATCTCTTCTAGTCTGGTCATCAATCACCTGCATCACTCACCTTTTCCCTGTTGGGAGGATATTAGGTTTGGGCTAAGTTGGTCCTGAGGTATCCTAACAAGTCTTGTTCTCACCAATGACCAGAGCACTCAATACACCTGGATCTGCAGCTCTGCAGGTGGAGCAGGAAGGCAGGCGCTTCCTGCCTGCCCTGCCCCAACAGTTCCCATACTACCCCAGGATGGGTAGCAGAGCATATACGGGCTGCAGTGTGTGCTGGCAGTACTGCCTGCACCTTTTCCGTGCTCTAACCAGACTCATGGATATTATTTGAATTATTCTATTTCTGCTCTTGCCATTTAGAAACCAGGTAATCTATCTGAACAAAGTTTTCAGAGATTTTCAGTTTCATTAATTTATATAATGGCATTTTAATGTGTTTAGTGTTATTCTCATCTCTTACACAACTTGATACTTTCTTTGCTTTATGACTGTTTTGCACTGAAATTTTCACAAGGTTTCCACAGGCACCTGCATTTAAGTTTTTTCAGCTTATGTTGAAAGTTGTGAATGTGTATAAACCTGCTGTGTCTTAAAGTCTTTCCTAGGTAAGAGTGGCTTCAGCAACTGTGCTGTAGATCTAATGATCTCATTTTGTCTTCCTTTTCTCAGTTTACTCTAAATACACTATGTAAAATACATGCTTAAATGACAAGTATTTATACAGGGGCATGCTATATACAGAGAATGGAACCTCAGCCTCATGGTATGATTGTGGTTGTATTTACTGGTATTCTGACTGTTTAGAAATGGAAAAAGAGGTGTGGCAGGCAGAAGGTAATCTGGCCAACAAAACCGTAATACAATTCTTTACAGCTGAGCATCCTGCTCATTACGCATTTCTTCTATGGTGTATGAATAATATTTTTTTAATAATAGAATAAAAGGTACAAGAAGCACCGTAAACTTTTAAAATAATGTAACTAAAAACATATGAGTAAATAACTTAAGGAGCTAATACATGTGAAAAATATAAAATATATATTCTGCCCTCTATTGGTCTGCTTCTCTCCCCCTTCCCCTTGAGACTACACAGACAAGACTTGCAGAACATGGCAATTTTGCATTGGTGTGCTCTAGTTTTTGCGCATTATTTCATCCCTTCTGTCATTTTTATTGCTTTGCTTCAACCTAGTCAGTTTTCTGTCTTGTTGACTGCCTCTTCGCTGTACTTCTTATTTAAGTAATACTTGCGTGTTTTTACACAAATTAGTGTTCCTTTGGAAAAAGTTCTGTGAGGCCTTTAAATGAATACAAGTGGGAGTGTAGCGCTGATTGGTGTCAACTGTGGCTACTGTTGTCAGATATTTAAATTCTGGGTTTTATAGAACTGGAAAATAATTTATTAGTTTAAGAGGTTAATTCCATCAATAGCCTAATCCCTGATTCTTTTAGAAACTAACTTTTTGCATCATTTTTCTGCAAACATACATATTTTCTGTAAAGTAGTATGTGTTTTAGATTTAAAATAGAGGAGATTAGGGTAAAGTTTACCTGCTAGATATCTGCTTATTCACTGAGGAAGGCTACAACTTTACATACAGAGCTTCACCTCAGATGGAATGTGTAAAGAGCTGTTGAGAGGAATTTGAGATTTGTTCTCTGTCTCAAAAGATAATGGTAAACTTTGTGGCAGGTAACACACTCTCTTGGAGAAAGATCTTTCTGAAAAGGTCTTAATAAGAAATAAACAATAAATAAAAAAGTAATAAAATCTGATACAGATTCATCAAGATTCCTCTCCACCCATGTATGTCTGATGAATCAGCAGAGGAGGATGTTAGACTTTTGCAGTCTTCTGGATTTACTTGGGTTCAGATAATCCTCAGGTTTTCTACAGGGACTTGAATAACTTCAGTAGGAAGGACTGAAAAGTAGCATATTAGTGGCTATTGTGCTAAGGAGGCTTCCAGTAATGGGGAGCTGTGGCAGTCAGTAAAGGAGGAAGAGGGAATTAAACCACTCTGAGTTTGAACCCCTGAGCCACAAAGAATGAGTATTGGAATCTCCTCCCTGATGTTTAGAAAGAAATGAACATTTTTGAGGAATGGATTAACTTAAACCACATAGGTCAATCTCTGCTTTCAGTGATTTGTAACATAGACCATTCCCTTTATGTGTTACGTTAAATGTTACTGCTCTTCCATGTGCTCAGATTTGCTGGAAAATTGAACATGCTGTTGAGCTTATTTGTGTTGCTATTTATATACATTTCTGTGAAGTTACCTCATTTCATTTGTGTGTTCTTCTTTGGTGCAACTAACTGATAGCAATCATATGAAATTGATACGGACTACCTTGGTAACTGAGAATGAGGATTGTAAGAATTAATTTCCTTTAAAACAGTATTATAAAATACTATCTATCTTTCCTGGCATTTTCAACTTTTCAAAACCAAGACTGACCAGAACATAAGCAATGAATTTTCTGCTGATTGTGCTGAGATAGAGAAAGTAATAAACCCAGAGAAGAGTGATTTCATCTATAAACCTTAGAAGGGAAATTTTAAGAATTGTTCAGTGTCTGAGCCATGAGTATATAAAAATGACATTATTGCCAGCCAAACATTTTTTTAAAAATACAGACCTTTAAAGCTGGCAGAATCACTGTAAAATGCTGTCTTTATGCTGACAATTTCTGTTGACTAGTTCTATGGGGCTCAGAACATTTCTGTGTATGTATCTCATCTGAGTGAGAGGAAGTAGAGAAGACTGGGTATACCACTGCCAACAGTATCTTATTCTAGACTATAATCATCCTGATAAAAATACCTAATTTCATAGAATTGTGAACATCTTGAGCTAGAAGGGACCCATAAGGATTATTCTCCCTGCTCATCAAAGAACTATCTAAAAAACAGTATGACTAAAAGCATCATCTAGACACTCCTTGAACTCTGACGGGCTTGGTGTCATGACTACTTCCCTGGGGAGCCCCTTCCAATGACCAACCATCCTCTTAGGGAAGAACCTTTTCCTAACATCCAATGTAAACTTTGCCTGGCACACCTTCATACCATTTCCACTTAATTTTTCCCCATTTTAACATTCAGCCATTGGTTCCTGTTTCCTATAGTTTTTTCCAAAGAACTTGTGTTCCTTTGATGCTGTTGGGTTTTTTTTTTCCTGTGAAGGTACATAAATTCTATAATTATACTAATCTTTCACTAAGTCTTCCTGAGAGGTAGGTACACTTAGCTAAAAAAAGTTGGCTTGTGTCATAATTTAAATGTCTTCTGCATAATAAGTTGTTTTCATCTCCTCTTAAACAGATGTTGACTGCAGTTTTGCATTGTCTTTCAGTATTATCCCACCACTGTATAAGACAGCTACAATATTATATCCATATCCCAGCTCACTAGTTAGCCACTCTATAGGTTGCTGTATTAATCATGCAGGTTGAATCCTTTCTTAGTGGGGCTCTGTTAATGCTCAATTCTGAAAAAAATGTGTAAGAATTTTCTTTCTCTAGGCAGAATTTAGAAGAAAATTGCAATTCTTTGTGACCTCCATGTTAAACATTTTGATGCCTGTATAAGTTAGTGTTTCCATGCATCATTGATTTTATTCTCAGGGACCTAGATATGCAACACACAAGGTCCTTCTGGACTGGAGTTATCCACAAAATGCCTTCTGCCCTTCCATTTGTGTGCTCTTTAAGGTAATGAGTAGTCTGGAGACTGTACCACTCAGCTGCTGTAGCCTACTTTTCCCACAGCACACTTAGGAACTGAAAGAGATGCAACACGAAACCAAAACTGGTAAAATATTTACAGTCCCCACTTGTGTTGAAATCCATCTGTGCAACCCATCTATCATAAGAAACATTCCTCTCCCTAGACTTGTAGTCCATAAGCATATTTCACAATAATTGGTGTAACAGCTAAGCAAATGTATAAAAGTCTTGTGATTAAAATGAAAAGAAAAAGTATAATATGGTAGCAGTTTTCTTATTAAAGAAAGAATCAACTCTATGGTGCTACACTGTCTGTTGCAGAAAAGAAATGCTTTTGAGAAACATTTATTTTTCATAATTTGTGGGGAAAGCTCAGCTAAATTTGGCTATGTTTTCAGAAAATGGTTACATTTTCTTAAAAGAACATTGATAAAAACACAATCAGTTATTCACAATACAGCTGTGGGTAATACCTGTCTCATGTCAACCCTTGCAATAAAAGTTGGAAATTTGAGAGAAAAATATTCTATGCTACAGAGCTGATTTTTACCTATTGCAACAGACTGAAGGTACTGTTACTATAGAGGTATGTCTAGAATTGGGTCCTTGGCACTCACTATTGCTTAGAATAACACCTTTGAATATTTTTTAGGTAATTTACAGGAAAAAAATACACTGCAAAAGTTCCATGATTTCCTCCCATACAATAAAGCTGAAACTATTCTCAGCTAGCAGGAACGTTGCATTATCAGATCTGTGGATACCCTTTTGCAAGTTAAGTTAGGGCTGGGATGCCGAAGATTGCATTTCTGAAAGTCAGATAGAAACATAGAGTCGTAGAATCATTTAGGTCGGAAAAGACCTCCAAGCCTGAATGCAACCATTAACCCACCACACCACCATGTTCACCACTAACGCATGTTCCTACACACCACAACCACACGTATTTTAAGGGATGGTGACTCAACCATCCCAGGTTGAGGTATCCCAGAACACCTATTCCAACACTTGACAGCCCTTTCCATAGAGAAATTTTTCTTAATATCCAGCCTAGGCCTTTCCCGGTCAATGTGAGCCCATTTCCTCTTTTCCTGTCACTTGTTACTTGGGACAAGAGACCAATTGCCCACTCCTTTCAGGCAGTTGTAGAGAGTGATGAGGTCTTCCCTGAACCTCATTTCCTCCAGGCAAAACACCCCCAGCTCCCTCAGATACTCCTCGTCAGACTTGTTCAACCTGCTTCACCAGCTCCACTGCCCTTCTCTCCAGTACCTCAGTGTCCTTCTTGTAGTGAGGGGCCCCGAACTGAACTCAGGATTCAAGATGTGGCCTCTCCAGTGCCAAGTGCCAGGGGACAATCACTGTCCTGGTCCTGCTGGCCACACTATTGCTGATACAGGCCAGGATGCCATTGGCCTTGACCAGCTGGACACACACTGGCTCATGATCAGCCACTGTCAACAGCACTCCCAGGCCCTTTTCCTCTGGGCAGATTTCCAGGCATTCTGCCCCAAGACTCATTACATGGGGTTGTTGTGACTCAAGTCCAGGACTTAGCATTTCACCTTGTTAATCTTCATATGATTGTCCCTGTCAGAAAGAGGTCTTCTGTGACAATGACACATCTGTTCTTTCTTTATGGAGTCAGTTTTGATGTGGGCATAAACCAACTCAACCTTGGCAATACCTCCAAGGTAGATGAATCTCGGTACTGTGCTCTGTTTAGTTTATACTTGAGGTGTACCTTGACAGGCAACCTGTAGAGTTCATTTATTTATTCTCATTTCTATGATTTAAGTTTATTGGTATCATACAGTCAACGTCCGAAAAACTTATTTGGTTTGTAAAGCAATTAGCTGGACCAGTTTGGAACAAATCAGTATGGGATTTGCTGATAACATGGTAGTAGGAACTTAACAGAACTTTTGTCACCAGTTTTAAGCTGTGCAATATGTAGTTCATCAGTATTAAGTATGCCAGTGTTTTAAATTCTGCCCAGGCATTTTCAGGCCAGGCCAGTTTTTTACTATTTTCATCTTTTCTCATGATTATAATTGTGATATTCCAGGGAATAAGTATCTGTGGTACAGTGGCACTTTACCTCTGGCAAACAGGTAGATTTTGGCATTTATGAGATATAACAAAGGCTACTAGGGCACTGCAGCGTTGTTATAGAAGTCATAAGCATTTATACAAATATACTAAATGTAGGATTTGTCTTGGAGTCTGTGATTTTGATTGTCTCCTTAACATACATTTGCTTCTAAAATATGTGAAAACTTTTTGAGGAGATGTTTTTCAAGAGTATTTTTCATAGCCATATTTGCATTAAAATTTTATACTTTTCTTTCTTAAAATAATGCAGAGCATATTCAATAAGTATAATCCTAAAGTCTATTCGTAAGGTTTATTCAGGTAAATTCAAGGGAGTTTCAAAATGTCAGATTAAATAGTGAACTTTTATTTCCTAAATGATACAGGCTTTTCATCACAGAATTCTGCAGAGCAACAAAGAATAAGTCTAGAATCAGAAACAGCTGAAAAGTGGAAAGTTCTGCCCAAAAGCTACCATTAATAGGAAGAAAAGAAAGCAGATTTCTGGGCTGGATGTTCATTATTAGAAATATATTAATAATGATTTTAGAAGTTGCTTTCCCTAGAGAGAATGTATTTTTAACTAACTATGTCTGAGCCTTTAGTTTTCCTACTCTTTGGGACGCTCTTAAACTCTAAGGTAAATCATATGTATCTTCAATGAGTTAGTTACATTTCCATTATGCCAGTTTAATATCAAATATTTGATCTCTAGAACAACCAGTGTACAACATAGCTGGTGCATATGTTTCCTTCCTTGATCCATGTGTTTTATTTATTACATTAGCCTTTCCCTAGAGGATTTCAGATGCATGTGGATGTCAAATGCCTTTCCAAAAGTAACTGTCAAGAGAAATAAATACTTTTGGAATGATTGACTTGGGGGAGAAAATGTACACATAATAAGCAAGTCAGCAACATAGAATTTTGTTTTCAGATAAATGGCCTGAAATTGGTGACTTGTCCTCCCTAGGATATCAAAAGCGATCATAGGATTCAGTGAGCAGGAAATACAGAGTGGATTTTGATGCAAGTGATGTTCAAACTTCTGGGGTCTTGGGGAAGTGTTGTAAGCAGGTACAGTGGTCTTAATATTTTTCTTGAGCAGGAAAATTTGAGAACACGTGAGACTTGAAACACTTTATTGGAAGGTTCTTAGCATTTCTGAAAGTTAACATATTTGAAATGCTGATAAAGGCTGATGAGGTTAATGTAAGATGAGGGCCTAGGAGAAATCTAGGTTAACATGAGATTAAAGATTCCAGGCAGCTTGTGGTAAATTAGAATTTACAGAGAAAATTTCTCTTTCATTTCACCTCAGTGAAGCAGTAAGAGTAAAGCAATGCTCTAAAGGAATTATTTTTGGTGAACTTCAGCATGAGAAGCTCATGCCTATCCATTATACCATTTAAAATGTACTACTTGGCAACCACTTTGAACGTCCTTCTTCATTTACTTTATTGAATTTCATTTATATGGAATATAAAGAACTCAAATGATGGTCACACCTATCCCCAGTATATGTGAATTAGCTGTGAAACACTAGAATCTGGTGGTTCCTCTCAGTGTAATTGAAAGTAAACGGTATTTTGTTGGTCACACATTAATCTAAAGCAAATATTAGGATTCTTCAGCCATCTTTTTTCCTGTTACCATCTTCAGATATGTTCCATTTTTTTCTTTTCATGGGAGCCTGGGATACCTCCATTAGTTATTCTCATTGTGATAAGGAAGACAAGCAACCAGGTATTTGCCATGTTCTTTGGACACTGGCAAAATATTTTTCCAGTGGAGCAGCTTTGGGTCATAAGGACAGTAGCCGTTAAGTGGGATCATCTGCATGTAAATCTGTTGAGTACTTGATACATGTAATTTATTTGTTTGCAAATTGTTCTCATTTAAATTAGCTTGAGATGAACACTGTACTTTTCACTAAAAAGCAAGGGCCAGATTCTAAATTTTGTACTGCATTGCCTTGTGTAATCATGATAATGATGAGTAATTGCATCAGTAGCAGTACAGGCTTTGGGGAATTTTGTCTTTAACGAAGTCAAAAAACCCAAATACTTTTGATAAATATTTTGTGGAAAAATCTGAATGCCATCATGGTCCGGTGGCAGGACATTCCCCCCCATCTCTCTCTCATGGCTGGTGCATAGATAACTTTGAGCCAAAAGCCCCTCAAGCAGCTGTCTCTTGGTGCTGGAAAGTCTGAAATCTCCAACCTTGAATCCATATCTTGGTACGGAGAGGAGAGATGAAAGAAATGAGTACGTGACCAAAAGACACACGAAATATCACAGAGTTAGAAGCTTTTCGACATGGACATTGGAGCATGAAAAGGCTTCTCCCCAGAGTCTGGACCAATTCTGTGGTAACTTCCTAGGACTGAGTGAGGATTCTAATGTCACCAAATTGGAGTTTGGTAAGATACATTGGTTTCCTAAATTGTATTTTTCTTTGCTAGCAATAACAATAATACTCCCTTTCTGCGCGTTGCATACTTAGCTATTCGTAGTTTTGCTAATAAGAGGCACCTTTTCACACACTGCATTTTAGCTACTCATAGTTTTGCTAAATAGGTACTTTTTCACATACTGCACTGTTAGTTATTTGTAGTTTTGCAGTTGTTCTGTGTAGTATGCAGTTTTGTCCCAAGTCTTATATCTGTTATTTACTGTGTCTAATAAATGATAATCTTTGTGATATTAGACCTAATTGGCCATCATGAAAGGACTTGCGAACGAGACTGGGTCCAGGGGGGCTGGCCACCCCAATAGGTTAACTGTCAGTTGTCAAAAGGCCTAGGCAAAGGGCAGAAACCTATCAACCGCTTTCTCTATTCCTAACAAGTCCTCAAAATAGCACCTATGGGATAAAGAAAATAATCCTTGGTTCAAATATCTGCTTTATGGATTTTCTGCTTTTGAAATTGTGGTCTATATTTTCCTCATGAAATTGTAAAGCACCATAAAATGTATGAGTTCTCAGCTCCAGTAAGATGCACAAAGTTGCGTTATATTCCCAGATTTTGCCTTCCAGTGTTCAGTACTTTACCATATGCATTTGAAAAGCAATGGTAAATGAAAGCGAAACTAATTTTGGCATAAGGAGGTATGTTGATTGGTCTGACTGAAGTTGATTTTAATGTTAGTTACAAGCACGGTAGACTGATATTCCTCTTGGAGTGTGTTTCAGGTGCTTGAGTTTGCAGTTTTCTACTGGAATGATGCCCTGTATGCCCTGGGACAGGCTCCACAGGCAGATGAGGTGCATGACGCACAGGCTTCCCCATCCTCTCTCCACCTGGCTGAACCCAGTGACTCAAGGGATGGTGGAAAAGGCAGTGTTTACATCAAGAACCTTCATTTGGATCCGTTTCTGGAAATCTGGGTACTCCATTTTCTCCTTGTGCATTCGTGAATGTTATGGCAATATTCACCTTAATGTTCATTAATCTCCTGAAAATAAATTAAGTGAGAGAAATGTAGCAAGAAGGGAAGACGATTGTTTCAGCAATGGCAGGTCACTGGTATCTGCTTCCTTGGTAAATTTGAGATCAACAAGCACGTCTCTCTTGATCAGCAGTTGTTTCTTGCCTTGTTTACAGTTCTTCACAAATGGAGAAATGTTCCGTGCTGCTATTTCCTCTGTGCAGCAAATTCTCAGATGTGCATGCTTGGAACTTGCCCAGTTCCTGAATAAATGCCTTCTCTGTCCTTGTGGCCTAAGGATTTGTATGTGATAACCATCAGCTTGAGCAATGTTGCATTTGCTTGTAACGCAGAGTGATTAATTTACAGGGCTTTTTTTTTTTTTTAAATGTATTGGTTGTAATTTGTCTGTGAGCAGTTTTTCATGTGTATCCTTTAGATAAAATCCTGATAAATGGATCCTGTTGTGTATCTTTTTTGTTCCCTGTTGGATCAGAATAATATTTTAGAAATAGAAATGGCATTACATGTACAAATATAAATTTGAAATTCTCTTTTTACTATCACTATTTGATAAACATGATGAATTTGCAGAGCTACTGCTAGAGGTCAGCCTGTCTTCTAACATGAGAGAACGTATGTCTCATCCCACAGCAGCTTTGCCTGTGCTTGTCCGGAGCTCAGAGCATAAGGAAAAGTTGGATAATCCCCCAGTGAGAATACTCTTGGAAAGATTTTTTATCTTCTGCAATTTTTTGTAGCTTTTCCTGGGGTGAATGATCTTTGCAGGGATAGGTTTTCCCTCCCATTTTCTTTTAAGAGTCTGTGTATATTAATACAGCTAAAAAAGAAAAAGGCTGATGATGGTCTTCTATTGAAAATAATTATACAAAGTCTTATAACTTGGACCAGGAATGCTTTCCCTGGAGAAATGAGAGCTTTTTACTTAAGCAAATGTTATATATATTGAGCTGGAAATGATCCAGACAGGAGATTGACTACTCAAAATAATTGTAGTCCAGTAGGACAGGCTTAATTAGGTTTTTCAACAAAACTTTGGACTGGGTGGAAGCGCTTGAGTTTTATCTCCTCCCATTTTGCCATTTCCAAGACTGCAGTCAGATTTTTCCACAATGAAATTACTCTGTTTGAAAGACTTGGTTCTGGTACTGTGCCCTGGCCACCCAGCAGAGGAGTCTGAAAGGATATTAAACAATTTGTCTCCCCTCAGTCTGACCACCCTAATCTATCATTTTTTACACCAGTGAGTATATTACTTCTGAAAACTGCTTGATCCTTCTCATCCAATTGAAAACAACTGTAATATCACTGTCCTCACAGAATATTTCTATGTTTTAAGAACTCCGGTCAGACAGAATTATATTATGGGGAGACTGTGGAAAGCTAAGATTCCTTGGTATGTTTAAGACACAATGGGCTCTACTACCTGAATTGAAATTTAAAAAAGAAAAAAGAAGAAAAGAGTTTTTAGGGCTTCCCCCCAATTGATATTTAATATATCAGTAGATGTAAATTATTATTGGTTTACTGGATTGAATAGCATTCCAATAATTCACAACAGCTGTGAAACTTCAAGGTATCATGAATAGTAGAGGATACCCCACATTGCATCTTAGAAATTGCAGCTGATCATGACGTGTTACAACTTGTGGTGTAATTAATTAAACCTATTAAATACGTTGGTGTGAATAAAAGAGGTAAAATGTTATTTAAGGTGTCTTCACAAAATCTTGCAGTAATATACCATGGGCTTGAAATGAGAGGGAAAAGAGATAGCACAAAAAAGCAGCTGATAGTTCACAAGAGAGGATCCTAATTTAATGGACAGGGCAGGGTAGTCTAATCCATAAAATATTGAATAAAGACCCCTTTGTGAAAAATATCTGTAAATAAGGACATATTCTTGTTTGAGGAAGATTGCAAGTCGCATACTCATACAAAATGAAATGTCTAATATTTCTGTGTAGGATTTTCTTTTCTATAATTGAAATTGTTGATCCTGCTACAATTTAGTTTCCTGGCATTGGTACAGACAACTTTTTGTCTAAAAAATGACTGTTTTTCAGGAAGAAGTTTTAAAGAACACATCAGTAAGACTGGATAAAGTGAAATCAAGGTAAGGAAAGTGGCACAACCCCTCCACCTATTGAACATTATTAAACATCACAATACGGAGATGTTTGGAGTTTCTTTTTTGCCTGTGTTACTCCATCTGTATGCACAACAGGATTTTTTTTTCTCCTCACCTTCACACTTGACCTTCTTCATCAGTTCTCATGCTGCCGATTCATCCTTTTAGGGTCGAGGGAACGCTCTGCGTGGGGATATGGGAATTAAGTGTTATTTCCGTTTATTATAAGGTTTTTTTAGACCTTGATAAAGATGAGTGGGAACAAAATGCTTCAGTACACTGCAGTACTGAGTCCTAAGATTATTTAGATGCCTAAGCAAAATTGCAGGTGCCTACTGCATTTCAGAATGGCTTAGTTCAGTAATTTGGCAGCTAATTTAGCAAATAACTGCTGAAGTCTTGTTTGGAAAACAAACAAAATTGAAAGACAGTAAAATAATAGAAATATTGTGGCCTTAATTCTTTGGTGAAACTAATGTACATCTGTCTACAGGCAATAAATTATGTTTCAAAATCTTCCTGTCTCTTTCCTGTCACCAGCCCAACCTAAGAGAGCAAACTCTTCCAAGTTAATTAGCAGTAGGTCTGCTAATGGATTTGAGCTCTAGAAAGATCAAGCGTGGTCTTTAAAAGCCATACAGGTATCTTTTTTATTGGACTTGGTGTTCCATCCCACTACTGAGCTGAACCCTCAAAAACTTATTTTCACTTCAGTGTTGCATTCAAAATTTGAAGGTAACTTCCCTTAGTAGCGAAAATGCAACAGACAGCTGCTTCTCTGAAAGTTGGTGTCTTTATATCTGAGTTTTGCTGCTGACTATTCCTGCTTCATAGCTAGGTCTCTTAGCTCGGGGAGTTGTCTATGAAGAACAGGCTCAGACTCAGTGTATTTGTGTTCATTTGCTGCTACTGTTCTGGGTAACTTTTTTCCACCTTTCATTTCTGCATTTGTAAAATTCAACTTCATTCATCTTGTCTGTTTAGATTCAAGTTGGAGGTGACTATTGTTTAGCCTACAAAATTTTCCTTTGACTGGACTTGGGCTCAACCCACTTTGATTTTACTGTCACCCAATTTTTAAATTAAATAATTTTTCCCCTTCAACTTTTTTTCTGTTACAGTGGGTCTATGATAAACTATGTTGTTTGGTTGAGAGATTTGTTTCATTCATGTATTGCTTCAGATGATATATGTGAGATCTAACCGGTATCAGTATTAGAGTGAGCACAGATTAAGAATGTTGACTGTTCTTAAAAGAGTCAAAACAATATTGCAAACAATTGTCTGGTCCAGAATATTTCCTTGCAAATTGTCTGGGGATTCTGTAATTCTGTGTTTGAAGAAAGCAGCCACCTTCTTTACCATTTCTTCATGGGGAAATGAAAATCAATGCAGAACGTGTATTTAATTTATGAACTATGTCTGCAGCACAGGACATTTGTCTTGCATTACATTGTACCTTAATGTTGCCTGAGCGTTAAAGATATGGATCACTCATGTTGTGATTGCACTGAGCCCTCCAGAGCAGTGGGCTCTATTTCATCAGGTACAATATTCCTTGCCCTTTTTCACAGGGTACACATGTTCAGGATAAAGATAGGGGGAGAATATTTATTAGGACCGCAAAGAACACAGGCTGTGAATTACAGCAAAGGCAGCCAGTTTACCTACAAAATCTCCATGAGGTGGATATAGTTCAAATTGGTCACCTCTAGTCAGTGTGTGTTGCTTGTGGCCAGGTGACAGTGCTTCGCAGACTGTGTATCTTTTATATTTGTCATCTTTCTGCAAGGTCAGAGCCAAACCTGGCAATACTGAGAGCATTTGACCTGGAGCTCCTTTTTGGTTGCTGTGAGGGAACAACGTGGTCTCCTGCAGACACGGAAAAAATTATGCAATGGAACACCAAGATTTTCAGTAAAGGTCAAAAATTATGTGCGGATTTTGCCTGTTGATAATGTGTTTTATTTTTCCATATTCCTCTTGCTAAGTGTAGAAATTGTATACAGAGGCTTCTACTTTGAATATTATTGAGTTCCTCTGCCTGTCTCCCACAGAATATGTATTCCATTTTACAAGAGTGACCCTTTTTTTTGTCAATCACTGTGTGGTTTTCACAAAGAAAATATTTAGATGGTTTTGATTTTTGTTCCGGAGGGCATTTTATTCACCTTTGGAAAGCATGTAAATTATTAAAGCCACCCCTGATATTCTGCAACTGAATGGAACCTCTAATCCTTGTTTAAAAATATAAATTATTCATTGTAGGATTTAATTTGAAAGTTGGCTGCATGGTTCCTATGGTTGTTTACATTGCATTCTAGTGAAATCGAAAGCACAAATGAATTCCACTAGGTTTTGTTAGAGACCTTCTGACTCAGTATATCTGAAGGTTGTCTTTCTGTTTCTTTAAATATATAACCCCTTTGTTTTTGCTTCCTGTATCAAAATAAAATACAGAAAAAAGGAGTAAGTTACCAAGTGCCTTCAGCAGTAGCATTTCACTGAATGCTGTCTTCCATTCACACTGGCCACAGCTGGTGCTTGGATGAAAAACATCCAAGAAAATTGATATCTGAAATTGTAGCACTAATACTTCCAGATATGATGTGTCATTGTGAGCAAGAAATAAACTGATGTGCTCAGAACCTGATAATTTAAATATAGTGAACAGTCCATACCATTTTTTGAAAGAGAGGTAATAATGGGCGAGGGAGGACTAAGGGGCCAGGACTGCATGAACTTTGGATAATTTTCTGCAGCATAAATGTCCTGCTCCTCCATCTCTATTCCATCTAGTATCCTAGGAACATTTTTATAGCTTTATGCGAAATTTACTGAAAGAAGTGAGCAGTGCATCTTCTCTTGTATATTAGTGTTGAATGCTCTTGTGTTTTACAGATCAAATTGTATAGATCAATAACTAACGTCCCCATCCCCAACACGTAAAGATGAGCCAGAGCTCTGTCATGCATGAAACAATTTCCAAGGAACTCTTAGAGCATGAGAGAGAGGGGTTAGGGAATTCTGAGTGAGTTCTCTGTTTCCTTGTACTTCTCTAAAAAAGTACTAGGGAAAAATGAGCCACAAAATCAAGGACAGAGTAAAAAGAAATAATATGAAAGCATGGCATTCAAAACAGAGAATATACTTTTATGTTAACCTCATAAAAAGTGAGTCTAAAGAGCAAGTATATTAAGAAGAATATGCTATATGAAATCTCAAGATTTTTTTATTCCATTAAAAATTTTCATAACTCATTCATTTTGTTGTAATTTTATTGTGCTTGTTCTTCTTGGGGTTTATTTATCTTATTTAATTATTATTATTGTTGTTGTTACTATTATTATTGGTTTTGTTGTTATTAATATTACTTTCTCTGACTTATATGAAATTGGTCACATCTCAACCCATGAGGGCTTCTTCTGATTCACCTCCCCATCCCACTGAGATGTGGGAGTGAGTGAAATGCTGCAGGGCACTTCAATGCTGTCTGGGGTTAAACCATGGCACGTAAGTGGAATTATGAAGCAGGAAAAGGCTCCATACAGGCTGGGCTGCGAATGAGTGTGACACAAGGATCAACTGCGTAAGTTCCGTGTGGAGTGACTGAGATGTGACAGTTTTGTGGGAATCTAGGGGAAAATTGGTCCACAGAGGCATTATTCTGTATTTAACTGGGTTTGGCTGACACAGCACACTGCCGCCTGGGTCTGTTTCCTCTGAGTTCACTCCTGCTGTGTTCTGCTTGAAACCCATTCCTGTTGCTTTTCTGAGACAAGTTCCGATGTATTCCATTTCCAGACTGTGATGCTATAGCATGTTGTGTGGGTAAATGCCTAGTTTCTAGTTCCTGCTTTCTTCTGATCATCCATGCTCAAAACCGTTTGTGTTTGTTGAGAAAGTGTAATGCAGCAGTTGGCTGTTAGTCCACATGCAGATTTACATGCCACAATCCTGCGCTGTGTCCCCACTACAGGTTGAGAAAAACATATGCAGCCAGTTTTTATATAACCGTCATTTTCCATCACATCATTTACCTTTCCTCTTTTATAAAAAGAAGTACTTTAGTAGAAAGTTTACTCAAAATGTCAGCTGAAACAATCAAAAATCTGTGACTGAGGCTTTAGTGCAGGGAACACTGTGAGATTGTTATATGTGTCAGCGTGTCTGAGAGCTAACTGAAAGAGTGGGTTTTTTTTCAATGTTTGTGTAAAACAGGGCAGAAGTAAACACCTCTTGAAAACTTTCAGGGAGTTAGTGCATTTCTAGTCTCCTTTAAGAGATACAATTTTATTAATAAATACGACATTCAGTTTTATTTTTATGAAATGTATTTCCACTGTGTGCAGAGTTTCCCTCCACTGTGTCACTAATGATATTTACCTTTTGCAGTGTTCAGGAACTGTCAGAAAATGTCATTTTCTTCCCTACAGGATTTTTGTCAATTTTGGTGAAATGCGCTTAAGTAGCTTTCCATGGGGAGAAAAATGGAAAAAGATTTCTGTCCTCAAAAAATATTACTGAAAGGACATGACAGAAAGTTGTGAAATATAACTTCAGTACTAGAACAGGAAGTGAACCTGTTTGGGGTTTTTGTTTGTTTTCCTTGAACAGTCTTGATGAGAGGTCCTGGTTCTGTCAAATATCATGGATGACTTCTGCACATGTAGGAAGTTTTTTCTTTTGTTCTATTGGCTGTTTAATATTTTTTCATAGAAGCATAGAATCGTTTAAGTTGAAAATTACCTTTAAGATCATCAAGGCCAACCATTGGCCTGACCTCCTTTATCACAGAACCAACATTCTATAATCTCTGGGAGCTTTTCTGCATTGACCGTAGAACACTTACTATAACCTCTTATTATGTGTTTATGCTGTCAAATTTGTAGTCTGTATGTTTGGGTTGGTTTTGATCTTTCTTCTTCCCACCCCACATATCTCTGATTCCACTGTTGCCCATGGTTTTCTGCCATGTCTGAAGGAACCTCAATGATTCTTCCTATATATTCTTCTAGTTGGTCCTAAGAGTTGATTATCTCGTTCTCTGTGGTTTTAAGCATCTAGCTAGAACCTGTCAAATATGCAGCTTTGCTACCCTAAGGTACTTCCATTCGAATGCTTAAGTTTCTCCTCTCTGAATCATTTATGTAAAACGGAATAAGGAATCTTTTTTTTTTTCTCATATACTTGTAACCAGTCTTAGATTCTCCATGGAAAAGCTAAAAGTAATGTCAAAAAGCAACTCTTACATTGAATAATTTCCCCATCTTCTAACATTGCCATGCCTGTGGCCTGGGCATTAAATAGCATTTCCAATCTTATCATAAACCACTCTCTAAAGCATGCTATTAATACTTACGGAATCAAAAGGAGATTTGAACAGTGAATATATGCTGTGAATGTGTTAAATTCTGAAAGCAAGGATAGTTATTTGGATTTTCTGCTTCCAGACTATACTTTCCGGAACAGTTTCTATTCAAAGGATATCATACATAGTCTCTAAGGACTTGGCTTATGGCTGAGCTTTCAGGAAGCAAACCTCAGAAAATAAGAACATAAGACCAACAGTTTCAATTCAGACAAATCGTTATCTAGCCTGTATCCTTTGGCTAATAGCAGATGTCTAGGGAATGTGCAGGATCAAAACAAGCACAAAATGATACTGCCCTAAATCACTCTCCCAACATCCAGTGATTTGTAGCTCAACTATTATTGAACCAAAGGCAGTCTCTTCCTCTTTAAGAGACTGTGCTTCATCTGCCGTGTCCAGTTGTTTTTGAACCACTCTAGCCTCAGTAATATCCTTTGGTTGAGGCTGCAAGTGTAAACAGTGAGTGTTAGCCTAGTCTAAGCATAGGCTCGAGCATATGTGCAATCATATGACAAACTGTGTTTTCTTGAAACTCTTGCCTTCTTGCGTGGTAGCAAACCCATCTGTCAGTGAAACTTATCGGTTACGCACATCTTTTTCTCTTTTACTGTAAAAGTACTTAATGATATTTTCTGCCTTGGATTAGAATTTTAGGTCTTGCACACTTAACTGGCGTGAACATTTTTGAGCACAGCTACGCAAACATTTTTTTAACAAATTTTAGAGGGGCAAATGATATTTTATCTGAGCTGATGTATTAGCATATTGGCTTTGACATAAGTTTTCATCAAGAAGGTTTTTGAGGGCCTCAGTAAAGGATGAAGAGAGAAGGTGGGGGTGATTTACCAAAAACAGTTTTCGGAATTTATTTATTTATTTATTAATTTTAATATATTTTAAGGTGAAAAAATAGTCTCTTTCTGCTGTGAAAGAAAAGCAGATTCTGAGTGTCTCATAACTTCTGTAGGACTGGTGGTTTTTATTTACCTGCATGGTTGCAACACATTTGACTGAGTTATGTCTCCTTCACTATATAGTTCAAACAAGGCATCTTTGAAATACTTAATTCATGGTCAGAGTAATTCTAGCTGCAGAACCATGGCTTCTGTGACTCCCATGTTACAGTAGAGAAGGTGCTTTGATAGGACATTTCAAAATCAATGGTAGCATGTAAGATTGTGCTTGATAGATAGAGCATACTCAGGGGTCCCGTATTTATACTTCTGGATGCGAGAACAAAATTGGAGCTAATGTCATGGGCTTTCATAGTAAGAAAGATCGCTGAATCAATAATAATTTCTGAAGGATTTGCATTAACCTACACTTCTATATGCCTTGTTCTACTTTGCAAGTATGTAAAACTGTAAAAACTGATGTAAAATTTTGTAACAAAAAACATCCCTGCAATGTCCAAGTTAGTAAAAACAAGTTCAAAGTTAGTTCTATAATTTTGTGTATGTCAGGCACAGAATTGTCTTAAATTCTGTGCTGACTTGCAATAACATTTATGAATTTCATCTATGAAGAGATTCTATATCAGCAGTATGTGAGGAAAACTGAGTAATCTCATTACAGTTTTTTTTCTCAGGTTTCAAATCTGCCAGTTGTTTTCGCACTTACCAAATTCAGCAAGTATCTGAGGCTGATGCTGCCTCACAGTTGCATCTATCAACATTGTTAGTGATAACAGATTCTACAATCAGAACTAGATTGAGGATTCTATTTTTGAGACAACAGTTAGTATAGAGTCCCTTCATTGCCAGCTGTAGTTATAGCTATTTTACTGTCAGTAAGGAAAGCAGATACATCTCCAGATCTCATGGAATACAAGTGTCATATATAAAATGTTCATAAAATGGCATCATTTTTGACAATTGCTAGAAACCATCTCAAACTTATTTGATTAAAGTTTTGACCATAAAGGCATCAATTTTGGTACAGTGGAAATTTACTGTGGGCATAGAATTTCAATGGTTTTCTACAGGAATATTTCTGAAATGCATTGTGGAGTCTGGTTGCATCCATGAATGAAACAAAATAGAGTATGGTAAGCACAAATCTGAAGTTTTTAATATAGGGTGCATGGCTTTTGTCACAGTTCCATTTCTCAAAACAGACTTAGAATTTAGTTTTGTTCTGTCTTGGAGTCAAATGAAAGCAGAGTATGAAAAGTGCCTATATGTAAAATATTTGTTTTAATGCTTTAAGAGCACAAAATTTGATTACTGCCATCATGTTGGGGATTTTGGTGGATTTTTTGGTGTTTCTTTTTAAGGCCAGAAGTCTGATTCTGTCATGTATTCTTCATAGTTATGTTAAAATGATGTTTTAGCAGATTCAAATCCATTTTAAAATTAGTTTGTCTTTCTTTTGTATCTATGTGAACTATATTACACTATATCAACGATATCAACTATATTATATTGTATTGTATTGTATTCCACTTCTGTTTTTGCCTAGAGGTTTGATTTTTTTTTTTTTCTTTTTCCCATTTATTAGACAGCACAAAGTAGACACTAAATGCAATGTAAACAGAGGTCTCCAGTGAAGGATCTTATATTTTATGTTCAGCTGTGATCATGACTTTTTCACCCAAGATATTGGATTTGCAGACGTGATGACATAGGATCATCTGCAGGTTTTTAACCTGAATTTTTGGGATTTAGGGTAGTTGTTTTCTGGTATCGCAAATTCTTTCATCTTTTCTCCTTATGTGGTATATTTTTCCGCACTAAAGAAAGTAGATATGCTCAGATTTAGAATGTATTCCTTATGTATAGAACTGTGGTTTATATGATTTATATAAAAAACTTTACAGCATTATGTGGTTTGTCCTAAAAAAGTAGAATGTAGCATGGTTGAGACTTGTGTTTTAAGAAAATGAATTCACAAATATCAATTTAAACGTGTAAATAGTTGGCACAAGCCAAGCATACTTCTGATCTGCTTTATGCCTTGCACTGGCCATAACAGAAAGGAAAATCTGTATTATTCTTTCTAAACTTTAAAAAATACAAGAAGATGTGGACAAGGCACCCCAGAAAATCTTATCTTAAATCAGTGACAAGACTGGTTAAGCCAAGAAGATTGATATAGACTTTGTCAAAATCATGAAAAAACAGATTGCTTCCACTTTGCACACTGAATGAATTTAATTGATTTCAGTTAAGAGTTGTTCCACACCTTGAGTGAGAATGAATAAATTTTGCACTTAATGAGGTGAATATCAATTTCCTAGGGGAAAAAAAAAAGTGTTTGTATACTGAATTTGTATAGAGATTAGCTAATACCAGTAGCAATAAAATTATAAAAGGTTGCACATTAGGGGAGTGTGATGATACTAACTACTGTTAGCATTGTCCTGGTGGAATGTACTGTTTCCTAATTAGTCTATATTCCTATATCATTATCTAGAAAATTTGAGTAATGTTTTGTGTATTATATGGCTTTCTCACTAGAGTGTTAGTATTTATAAGTGATATAAGTTTTATATTTGTAAGCACTGTACATTTTCCTTGCTTATTCTACTGCAGTTTTATACTCATGGATGCAATAATTTATTTATTTATTTATTTTGCACTATTTACTAGATTATGTAAAAAGATAAAGCTTTTTTTCCAAAATATTTATTTAAATTTTACTACTCTATTGATATAAGGCATCTGATATATTAACAATATTCATAACTTAGAATCTGAGAAGTTTTGATAAATCATGGGGGGTTACTGAAAAATATAAATTACTGAAATTAGTTTTTTACTCTAGATCTTGACTATTTTTATCTTTCGAAAAGTAACCTTTTTTATTTTTTCAGAATATAATTACTTTGTGTTTATTGTATATTAAAATAATTTGAAGTTTCTGCTTTCGGAAACCCTCAAAGCATTGTTTTTATATGGAACAGTGGATCATTAGTATTTGTAGTTTATTTCATTTTCCTAATCACAGTGGAAGAAACACATATACTATCAGTCTTTCTTTTTTTCTGTTGAATGGGAAAGAAGTTTCTCAATTATCCAAAAGTCTGTCCAAGTCTTGCACAATTTTCTATTGTTGTTACCTTTTTGATGTTCCAACTTTCTAAAGCTAGTACACCAGCCAAGAGTAGGAAAGTTAGATTTAATAATTATACTGTTCATTTCCTAAACTTCTCTGCTGAATTGTAAAAGTTAAATTGGCACTTGTCAGTACAGTATTTAGTCTTGAAATTGCTTGGTAACTTCAGTACAACTCTGTATTCAAGGGTGGCTATTTATCAATAGACCATCAGCAGGATGAAGCCTACAGGGGAGGGCCCCAGTAAAAGAAATTAATTCTTATGAAATTATAGAGCATAAGTCTTAGGCAATACAAGAAAATGAAAGGGTAGCATGAAATATTTCCCTTTTGTATATTGATTTTTACTTAATATGGATTTGTGACATTTCTGCTGTCACCAAGTTTATTTATTTAGTGTATTTCTCAAGGCATTGGTTTAACCATTAAACATAACAACTTTGGAATAAAACTTGTCTTTGTAAAAGAATGTGGATCTGAGCCAGGCTGTTTAAAATTTAGTCTACATAAACAAGAGCAAATTAACATTGAAATGTTCCAGGCACTGGAACTTGACTGTCATGTTGATAAATTGTTGGAACAGTTCTTGCTTCAGTTTTGACCCACAGGCTTGCAGATGGTTCTCAGGTGCCATATGAGGGTGAGCATTGACAGCGGCTGCTTCCAAAAATCAGTTTGGAAATAGACACCTCCTCTTAAAGCATAAGAGAATTTACAGAGAAAGGAATTTAGTGCCAAGATAGTGGCAGTGCCTGAGGATGCTCCTGAGCACATTAAATATATTAGTAGAGAAGTACTTTTGCAAGCTGTGGCACAGGTACAGGGGGAAAGAAGGGAAAACAATGTATGCAAAGTTTCTTGTTTTCAAAGATCATGTTGCAGGGAATTTTATTTATATAATATTATGTGAGTTATGGTTATTGCTGGAGACATTAAGATTCATTTTGTTTTTATCAGGAAGTGCATTTCTTTCTCTCGTACTTGTCTGGTGGAAGTCAGCTCTATTAAGCATCCCTCTGTAAGGGCAAATCGTAATGACTGCATTTTGTTCTGGATTACAGCCGTTGTGGCACAAATGGGAGTAAATACCATAAAAATGGCAGATGTGCCACTCTAGGGTTAGACAGATGATGGGAGCTTCACAGCAAACTCTGTCTCTTGACAGGCATTAAGAAAAACTCACTTCTAACCCTGTATGACTGGGTATGGGTAAAGAATCTCAGCCCTGAAGAAAATCAGAGGTCGACAATAACCAATTTGTGGTTTATACTTTTTCAAAATTGGCTGAATTTATGCTATATTTTAGAGGAAACTAATATTTCTCCTATTTTCTGTTAAAGATATGCATTATTGTGTATTAAAATGAACTGGAAAAATGTCAAAGGGAATGTGGTGCGGATAATATTTTGGTGCCATCAGCCTGTGCAGTATTCTGTTTAAAACTTGCTTTTGATACCCTGTCTCTATTTATGTCTACTGTAGCAAACAACTGTCCTTCACAAGCCTTTGCTCATCCCATAACACTCCCTGTTCAGATCCTTTCAGTTTTAAGCGCTGTTATTGCACCCTCAATTATTTCTCTTGTTCCTTTAGTACTGCTGTGCTAAGTGGCAGTGAAGGCCGTGGCTAGCTCAAAAATATGTGTAGTCTACTTAGCTGTGCGTTTTATGACTGGTTGACTAAAATGTCAAGAGAATATAAAAATGTTGGTCCTGAATCACACACCTTCTGGGAAAAAACAAACCTAAGTCTTCTCTACCCCATTATGAAATATGTTGCAATAACTTTTGTCCTCCTGCTGCCTCCTTTCAAAATTGATTGAAATGAACCAAATATCAAAATTTATGCTGTGGGAAGTAGGAAATGGATGAACAGACAGAAATATTTCCATGAACACTCCAAGGCAGATTGAGTTTGAAAGCTAAGGATGGTGCTTGTTTTCAGTAGGAAATAAATTGGTTAATCCACAGTTGTCATTTTTAAAGTTGCCAGCACAGTACACTCAGTAAAGTCAATATTCCTGAAGTGGGTCTTTTCACTGGCCTCAAGTTACAAATGTTTTTTAAAGTTATGAGTCCTTTCCTCTCCTCTCCTCTCTTCTTTCTTTTCTCTTTTTCCCTCCTTATAAAATAAACTTTAACTTTCAGGTGGCTTAACTAATCAATTTGCAAGCTATCTACTTAACTTAAAATATAAGCTACTACTACAACTAAGGTATCTACTTCTTAACTTATATACTTCGCTAAAAACAAACAAACAAAAACAACAGAAAAAAAAACAACAAGCCAAAACAAAGTGAGATTTTAATAAGTTTTCAAATTTGTAAGTAGAGCATGATGAGTTGTATTTAATTTTTCATCCAGTTTACAATAGATTCAGTAGGGACATCAGTTTGATAAGAGAATGATTAAGGTTCTGATCTCTTTTTTCCCCCTGGCAGCAGGCTTATTTTAAACCATGTTTGTTTGCTTTGCTGTATCTGCTACATGTGATCTAGGTCAACATGACACTTTCGTTCTTTTTCCAATTCCAAAAGTGCGAAGTTTCCAGCAGCTTCATCTTCTGCTGATCTGGGCCTTCTATTGGCAAAGCAGTAACATTAGAGTAGACCTGATATGTGTAGAACAGATCAATATCTGCAACAAATGGAGTTTTTTACTGCCTAGCGGTTGGTTCTTTCATTTCATAGTCTAGTGATACCTCGGATAATAATGGAGTTTGTTTCTGATCTATGCAATTTTTTCTAGAAAGAACTAGATACACTGTTCTATGTTGTGATATACTGATTAAGACATTTGTTGTAAATCTCTGAGACATCCTACTTTATTCATATTGTACAAAGGCAATGCACCAAGCAATACTTAGGGCATAGTTATGCATCTAAGAAATAGAAGAAAACATTTATTGATAATTAGTAAACTATAATCAGAATGAAAATTTCCAACTTGGCTTTTGTTTTTATTCATGGTTGCATGCTTTAAATTGAGACTTCATATTTTAACCTTTTCAACCTACCTTGAACCAGGCAGGATTCCCTGTTCTCTTCTTCTAAAAGATGATATTTTAAATAGTGATTCAGGCTTGGAACAAATTTTACCACAATTCAAATGGAAGATTAGCAGCTGTAAAGCTAATCCACACTCTTTTATTGAGCTAGTGAAGTTTAGCAGTCAGACAGTTTAGTTTCTTGAGCTAATGAAGTTTAGCAGTTTAGTACCAGATCTCCTCTCGGCTCTTCCACTGTGATGTATCTGTTTTCCTTGGCAAGGTCTGATCCAGGTAACGGGAAAAACAAGTCCATCCTCATGCTCTTTCCGGAGGAAACAGAGGATTCAATGAAATTAATAAACAGAAACATAAAATATAATTTTCCACAAAGTTTTAGTTTTTGATGATCAAAGCTTTGTTACTCCATGCCCAAACCACAAATTTTTCAAATTTATCTGATCTAACACTTTTTTTTTTTTTTTTTCAATTCTTGGGTATGTAATTTCCTGTATACATCTTCTGTATAAAAATAGGAAACCTTCAATGTAAAATTTAAGATACATTTTAATAACTGAGATTAAACTGCTCACTGTTTATTTTCAATAAAAATATATTAAATATTCCTAAAATGTCTAAAAAGAAAAGAGCTTAAAATTATTATCATGCTGTTTCATAGTAATCTCTCAAACCAGTTGTCTGTAATTGCATTTTTATCATTTACCAATGTCGTATTCCTTTTTTTTAAATGCATCATGATTCACAATAATGTCTATCCATCACTTACATTAAATATTTCCAAAGTCTACTAGAATAATAGATCAATTCAGGCTCATTTTTTGCTGTATTTTCAAAGTAGACCATTTTTGTTTATAATTTTAAAACTTTATTTCAGGTTTTGCAGAGTTGCATGTCATATCTTTTTCCAGATGCATTCTCTTTGTTTTTCACCCCTCTGTGGTCTCAGGTCTCTTTAATCAGGTTCATTGCTGCCATTCTGTGCCTTAAGCGTTAGTATAAATTATGGAAGAGACTCCTGCAAGGGGAATATCCTAATGAACTCCACCACAGTGCCCAAAACTTTGGCCAAAATTTGCACAGAGTAGCAGAAGCTCAGTTACAGCTGCCTGGTATTTGAGTCTATGAGTAGATCTATGATCTGAAACTGCCTAGGCATGGGATTGCCATGTCACCCCCAGGCCATCATGGTACTGCAGCCATGACTCCAACAGGTTTTGAAATACTTTCTACATAGTTTAGAAAACAAGCATAGATCCATTTTGGTGAGGTAGCATACAAACTTCAGCAACATTCATGATGAAAAAATATAATGTTTTCCATTGAAATTTTGAATTCCAAATGTTGTTGTACAAAAATCCTTGGCATTCAGTTATAAATTAAAAGAAATCTCAGCCTTAACATATTACATGTAAAAGTTCAAAAGTATGAAATAGTACTGTACTAAAGGCATTGAGGACATTCTCTGGAGTTCATAAACAGGTTAATCTAACAAAAATAGAGCTGTCAAAAAGGGACATGATCTGGGTTTGAAATTGCATTTTTTCTGTTTATTTCTCTGATTTTGTAGAAACAAGGTCATGATTTTTAGTCCTTGGGACTGATAATTTCAAGCCAGCTGCATGTCACCAAGTGTTTCACCTTTTTATAGAAAAATACCTGTGAAACTAGACCTTCTCTACAGCACTTGTACACTGCCTGAACTGAAGCTTGAGCAAAGGCCTTGGGCACACTTATTTTGGATTTTGATCACTGATTGTTGTGTTTCTTTCTCTATACCATAAAAAAATTATTCCAGCACTTAGAGAGGATGTCTAATTAAAGCCTCTCTCTGGTAAGCATTGTGAGCAACTCTAACATTGCTCTTGATGCAGATAAACTGGGGCAAGGATTAAAGGATTTGTTGAAGGCTGGTGAATGAAAGACAGAGCTTAGAGACAAGGTTACAATTTACTACTCTGTGTGACTCACTTTTGCTGCTGGAAAAATTGTGAAAAAACACTGAGGTGATGTAAAGGACTCTTTACACATTAAAAGGTATTTGAGAAGGAAATGAAAGTATAAACAGTTTTATTCAAAAGAGAGCTATCAAGCAAACCTGATTGTTCTCTATTTTAACAAGGGATAAAGTTAGTAAACATCACACTTTTTGATGATTAAATTTCAAGAAGTTTAAGAAATCCAGTTGTAAGAAAAACTGGATTTTCTGTTCTGGCTTCAGAACACTGGGATTTTTGTGTGCTCATATGTTTGTATATTTACATATGCATATGTGCATTAACAAAACTGTAATAGTATAGAAGTGCATTAAGAAAATCAAAGCACCTTTGTTCTACAGCGAGCAAAGAGATTGATTGCAAAAACCATTTGCCAGGAATTGCTGAGTCTAGGACCCTTCCACCAGTCTTTAATCCAGCAAATCACTTTTATTCCCAGACAATGAGACTGATATGGTGGTATTTTTCCAGCTGCCAGTCTCTACCTTGCAAAGTGAAGCTTAGGTGCTGTTCCCTTAGAAAAGGTTCACATTATCAGAGCACCTCAGCACCCAGAAACAGGAGAGAAATCCTATTCACTGCTCCAGGTCATCATCTCTGATCCAGGCTTTAATTTAGTGGGTGCAAATTTCACTGTAGGGTAAAGTTTATCTGAAGGAGTTGAAGACTTGCTGACTATGCTTGATCAACTCTTATTTTTTGGATATAACAATTTTTATTGCTATTGGCTATTACTGCATAGTAATACCTATGTTAAACATGGGAAGAATTATTAGCTTCTAGCTCTCAATTCTTCATGAGTCCCTGCCAAGACAACAGACCATGTATTGAAGTTCAGTGATACTGATGAGGTAGTGAGAGTCAGATTGAATAACAGGATCATCTCCTCTGTGCTGGAAGTTGCTGAAGTTATTACAGACTAAGCAGTGCTACAATATCTCCAAAACTAAAAAAGCAGAAATCTGTCTCTATTTCAATATTTTCTATGGCCTCAGAAGAATTACAAATCACTTAACTTGTAAACTCTTTTATTTATACTTCCTCATAGCAATAGCAGCACTTACCTGCTGTAAGAATTAAATTTGCATCACAGAGCTGAACACCAAGCCTGATATTCCCATGACAAATCCAGGTTCTGTCAGCTTCCCAAAGCCTCAATATTATTGAGTTACATACACAGTAACTTCCTCATTTTAGGGCAATGAGATAAAATTAAACAATTTAGTCGGTTTAAATTAATTTTTTTAAGTTTAAAGAAGATACTTAGTTTTAAATTACTAGTGCTACTACTGGATTTAGTTCAATTCTGAATTAATATTTTCATTGGAAACAATAACCTTTAGGAATTCAGAAGAGAAACCTGATGACATGTCTTTTAATAAGTCAATCAACTAAACATGACAAAACCTCATGATTTATTTAATATATAATGAAGGGGAGAAAAGTATCTGTGCAGTCTTGTCCTTGGCACAGCGAATTCCAAAAGTTTGCTATGAATTTACCCCGATATAGTATTAATTTGCTCATATGACTTTCATGTTAAAAGTCATAGTTCTGTGAATTTGAGGTTTGCCTCCTAAGTCAGTAATAAAATATTGCCTCTTTTCACCTCTATTATTTAATTATTTTTGTAGTAATTAATGGTAATGTAATTTTGTCAGTTTTGAGATATATAAAATTTACCTTTCTCTATGCAGATTCACAGAAAAAGGAAATAGTCACAAGTCTGTACAGTATAGACTTTTATCCTGATATATACAGTTCTCTGAGTCTTTCTTCTTTCTTCTTGAAATGAAAGCCCAGGAAATAGTAATCCCTGTATTAATTTTTCGAGTGCTAGAAAACAGCTATTGATCTCTGTCCTCTCAGCCTAAACAGGCAGTGGCTGCTCTTCTTTCTTTCTTTTCAAATCTTTAAAACAGCAGCCCGTTCAATGGGAGACTCTAGTTTCTCTACTTTGTCTGTAAAGTCTAAATGAAAGAAAAATGAAAAAGGAAAAAAAAAAGCAGTAGAGAAATATGATTCTTTCAGAAATTAATATTGAACTCGTTTTATATTTGCAGCAGTGGGTCAGTGCTGGAAGTGTAATGGAAAATAGCAATGAAAACTGCAAATCCTTGTAATTGCTGCAGTTATCAGTACTGTGTCGCTGCTAGCTGCTTTCTGGAAATCAGGGACCAAATCTGCGTACATAAAATCTTAAGTGTAAATCCAGATATATGCATTGTTCAAAGAGGAACAGTTTTGGAAAGAATATAGGTTAGCTTGGGTCTGATTCATCTAATTATTCTTTGCTGGCTGTTGTAATCCCAGTCCAGTAACACAGTACAAATTTCCGAGAAAATGGGGAGCCCTACATTCTAATAATCACAAGAGGTCACAGACCAGCATTTACAATGAGTTTACACTTATTCCAAAAGGTGTATCTCCAAAGGCTGATTTTAATCTGTCTTTGTATTTCTTTAGGCTTTAGGTCTCCCTTTGTTTTGGCATTGTTGGTAATGTTTGCTCTGTTATAATCTTTGCTTAGGCCCAGAGCTTCCTTCCTGGTAGAAAGTACTTTCTCAGGTTGAATTACAATTGTCTTGTTCTGGGTAATTGTATACACGCCAATAATCTGTTACCTGCTTTCTTCAAATTTTTTTTTTTTCATTTTATGCTGTAACCAAAGTATCTGCTCCTGTAGTCTTTCATGTTAATTTCTCCCAATCTTTTCTAATAGTTTTGAGATTGATTTCCAATTCTTAATTACTTTCTGAGAGGGTAATTCTTAAACCCTCTTAATTCTTAAAACCCTCTGAAAGCACCCAAATGTTCTGTTGGAGGTGTAGGTGCTTTCTGATTGTCATCTTTCTGTTGATATCCACTGCTTACAGATACACAGTGTTGAGCTGTTGCTCTTCATTGCTTTCTCTTTTAGAGTTATGAACTTCGTGGGTGTTTACCTGCTCTAGTCTCATCAGCTTATTTTACTTTTAACTCTTGAGAATTGGGCAGGCTGTTTGGTGAGCTCTTCATTGTTGAATTGCTGACTATTGCTGTCCTGAGGAAAAATGTGTTTCTCTGATATCCCCTCTTCCTTGTTTCCAGAGTTTGTAAAGATAAAGGAACATTTCTTAAGAATGTACATCAGACACATGGTGTAGACTCATGCAGCAAAGGGCACTTTTCTATGGGCTGAGCTACACAGTTCATTGCAAAGGGTGAATTTACAGCTGTATCACAGTTTAAATCGATTTCTGGAATGAAGGTAAAAGATAAATAAATTAGAAGCAGAATAGAAAATAATATTTTTCCCTTGCCTGTTATTACCTTAGTAGGCAGCTGATGTTCTGAAACTTGAACAAATGAAGTTGGTTTTCATCCTTCTGAAAAAGGATGCACTGATCATCTAAAAACTTTTTTCTCAGTACAAGATACATAAGTTCTGAAGTGAAAACCAGGTAATTTATAGATTCAAAGTGCAGCAGACTAAAGAGAGAACTTTTTAGACAGTGAAATGTCTTTTCTTTCACTATGACCCCGCTTCCTACTTTTTGAGAATGTTCTTCCTACTTTTTTCCTACATTTTTGTAGAAGTAATGTTTCAAAATAATTTTAAAATTCCAGTTTTACCAAAATGTTTAGGATGGATAAAATTCTGATATTTGAAGAATTCAGCAATAATTTCATTTAAATTAGGAATATGTATTTGGGAAAGGCACTTGAAAATATAGGGTAATTATATTAGTGAGGAAAAAAATGACTTTGCAATGCATCATAGCTGCTATTTGAAGAATTTAAGCAACAGATAAGAAACTAACTATATTCGCTTTCATTAATTTTTGCATTGTTTTATTTCTTTTCTTTGTCTTTTTAGCAAGACTAAGCTATAGTTATACATTCAGCTTGATAGATGTTCCCCCTGGGAACTATGCAACTATGCTAAGAATCTTAGTCTTAAGTAGCATTATATCTCACAGACAGTACCTTGATTAAGATGAACTTTAATTAAGATAAATGGTGGCTGCTTAGTCATCTGTTTGCCATGGTGAGACTTGTATCTTCAGATTAATGTTAGAAGTAATGAAAAATTTTCATTTTCTTAGTGAAAGCATGAATTAGATTTTTGCATGGTTTTTGCCCACCTGTCCTGTTAAGTGTACACCTGTTAGAAAGCAACAGTAAGCAATTTCATTATACAGATTTTTCTCTATAATGAAGTTGTATTAACTTCCCAGCTATCCTAGAAGGATGAAAGTCAGCAGTATCTGTTCCAGGAATAATATTATTTAATCAAGGTTAGACTTAATTGCTACTGATGCAAACAGTCTTCATTCCTTAATTCACAGAACAGTGAGGGTGATTTTTTTAATTTACTTGAGAAGATGGTCCATTCAGAAATCAAGATAAATTGTTTGGTTGAAAAAACCTCAAAATGTATACACTGTTTAGGTTTGACATTTCATCTTTCTTTGCAGTATCGAGTACATCATCTTGAACAGCAATCCATAAAGGTATCATTTTTTCTGTGCATCCACAGATAGGTTTGGATCCTGTGCAAACAGAAACACTGGAAAACAGCCAGTTCCTTAATGTCAACTTTAAACTGAATAGCCTGTTACATCTGGGAGTAATTTAAAATAGCCCAGTACTATTGGTTTTTAAAGCAAAGCATTCTCAAGATTCCACTTAAAGAAATAAAGAAAAAGAAGACCTTTATGACCCAAATCTGCCATGGCAGAGTTAAACATGCATTAAATTTTTATCCAAAATGTGAGTCTTTTCAGCTTCCACAGTCACAGAGAAAATCCTGTTCTTTTTCTGGTCTGTGGGTTGTTCACCTGAGTTCCATCTTTCCACTTAGTGCCTCAGACTTTTCCAAGCATATGTACATGAAAGATTTGGCAGCAAATGAATAATGGAAAATACAGTGCAGCTCCCTAGTAGACAAATTAATATGAATATGTAAGTTTTCTAACTTTTTTACACTTCTGTGGGGATGGTGTTTGGGTTACTTGTGTATGGCTGAATTTGTTCTTTTCTGCTACTACTGATCTACAATGCTATCTTTAAAAAAGAGTTCATTTCTCCTCTTATAAGCAACTATATTTCCAAAGTATAGTTAGACAAACTACTTAATGCAAGTAATAAAATCTGTATACAAGCTTTTCAGCATCTCATTCTTTAAGGCTGCTTTTTAGCAAAACAGTGAAAATGTAAGTAGTCTGAAAAACACAGATCCAATCAAATCTTGGGCCTGATTTAGTACAGTGTCTTGGTTCAAAAGTAGCTTTAATGTGTATATATGTTTCCTTAGGCAAACAAATCAGACTATCAAATGTGGAAAATAAAACTCTTTTGAAAAACCTATTTTCTATTACTATTAAGTACCTACTTGCATCTTTCACTGTCCTAGCATTGTTTGAATCATTCAATGAAATATTCAGTTTCTGTAAATCTAAAGGCTTGTTGCTACAGTCATAGTATTAAATTTTAATGTTAATATTTTATTGATATGAGTAGTCCTAAAAACAAATTATTAGGAGTAATCAAACAATATGGTTGTACATCTTGCTCCATATTTTATTTAGAAATAGCTCTGTTCTCTCAGCTTTTTGTTAATGCTCCCTGAAAAGGCAACAACTCTTTGATTTTACATTTTGTAATATATTTAATCATGGCTAGATAAGATTTTGCAAAGGTTATCTTTTTATCATAATCTTGAAGCAACTGAACAATTGTCAATGACACCTAACTTTTGTAAAATACTCTCAATATAGTTTTTGAAATGGCCTAGAGAAGAAATAGTTAAACAGTATTTTGTTATAGAGTAATGAAATATTTTCACTTGATTATGAAAGCATGTTACACACCTATGGTTTAAATAAAAAGTTGTGCAGTCATTAGAATGTTATGAAAATGCATATTTTATTAAATTCTACCACTGAGTATTTTATGATTTGCTTTTAACTATATACCATTTACTACCAGTTATTGTTTTGTTAAAAGCAGGTTTTATATTCAAAGAAAACAATAGTAAAAGAAATCATATAACTTGAAAAATAAAAAACATTATTATCTTGAAGTATTAGTAGAGAAGTAGAAATCATTTGTGCAAGTTGTACATAGAAGAAGGAAAAATTCCAATAATTTATATTTTACCACTTTTTCTTGTGAAATACAAGCAATATTTTTCTAAACTACTTTATTCATTTGGAATATTTGTTAAATATTTAAACTACATGATTCAGTTGCAAAATGAGTTTTTACTTCAGAAAGCTTAAAATAGCAAATAGCATTCAAGTCTGTATAAATATTTATTGTCCTTAGTTTATAGTAAATAACGAGGATCATAACTTTAGAATTTTGTAGGTCTTGGCATATTTTCTCTGTTAAGGTACAGATTTATGCAGCATAAGAAATATATGGGTAATAATACAGTGATCAGTTAGCTTTTTTATCATTTCTAGTCTTCTTATATAAAATTTTTATAAGAAATACAACATAATTGAGGCAGAATATTTTGGGCAGGTGTAGAGCTGCATCAGATTCCAACAGATTTCTGAGGCAAGATATCCTGTACTTAAAAAAAATATTTGAAAACCTCTTTTTGTTTCTGGACCTCTAGTAAATATCAGAATCCTTCATCCTTATGGCAGGGGCTTTCTAATCTTTAGTGCAGGGTAGCATTTGATATTTGATTGTAGCCTTGAGCACCAGTTTCACTATTTCAGTGAGGTAAAGCTTAATCTCTTCATCTTAAAGAATCTGTTTCTAGAAGGGATGTGGTTTAGGGAGAAAGTTCAAAAGAGCTGCATTTTCTAGTTCTATCAGGGACTCAGAAAACCACACAGAAATAAAATTACTTCCAACCCCCTTTCTCTGACCCTGGTATCTGGACCGTATAAATTCAATTTTTTTTTATGTTCTTTCTCTATTTTCTACCCAGAAAAATTGTCTTGCGGTACCTGAAAGATTCACATTTATTTGGTGTTTCCGCATATCTGGTAGCCTTAATAAACTGTGGTACCAAACAGGATGTGGCTTATCTGGAAGTTCTATATATTATGGCCATGCCTAGCAAAGCCATGTCTATCTAATAAGTCAGATAACTTTGAAAAGTACCAGACGAACTACCTGTACATGTAGTTAAATTATGGAGGCAAGGCTTAAATCCATTAAATCTGCTATATCTCAGTAGTTCTAGCCACACTTCATGTGCAGAACAACCAATCAGCAGATGCAAAGCAGCCTGTGCCTCCTTGCAGTACTACATAATATCTACAGGATCATGAGGCCATAATTGCCAGACAAAACTTTGTGGGAGACAGTCTTCCCAGCTCCGGAAAAATCCTCATGAGGCTGGGATATATGGTGATTCAATTATGGGTCACCCACGATTTTATGGAATAGACAGTGAGAAACTAGGCAGGATATCCCTTAACACCTAGCACTGGGTTTGTGTAGTGCCACCTGAACTGAGCCCTGCTGTAAGGATCCCTGATGCACACACAGGCTGATTCCAGAAATTCTGCTGCAGCTTCCCATTTGTTAGCCTTTGAAGGTTATGCAAAACATCATAGCTATATCTGGATATGTAATGAATATTTTTTACATGCAGTCACACTGATTTCCCGTGGTTTCTGTTGTGGGGGTTTTGTTTGTTTGTCTATTACTGTAGCCTACTATCTTGCATTATCTGAAGCATATGAAAATGGCTTTATACCTAAGTCATTCCACTTCGGAACATACAATGAAAAATCACTTTATAAACTTCAAGTATTCTCATGAGATAATGAAAATTTATTGTTCTTACTAAACAGAACAAAGGATTATAAATGTAATACTGAAAAAAAACCCTATCTTATTTACTGGCTCTGTTTTAATAAAACAAAATAAATACAATGAATTAGCATCAGAAGTTTAAAGTTTGAAGAAATATCTGCACTCTTCTTATTTTCTAGGACCAGAGCTTGGTTTTAGTTATATTTATTTTATTGTTTTAAATTCATGTTTAATAGTGCTTCCCTCCCATTCTTGGCAGTGGGAGATGTTTCAGCCAACCTCTGCACATGATGTGCAGAGGTTGGCTGAAACATCTTCAGTTAAAAAAAGAAATCTTCACAAGGTAAAGAGCATGTTTTTGCATTGTTTCAAAAAGTGTATTAAACCTCATGACATACTCTCTTACAAGAGTGCTGAGCAAGGTGAGTCTAGTTCTCCTGGATTGTCTGTGCAGTAAAGAACAAAATTAAAAAGCCGAGAGGTCATGTAGAGATGCAAGCAAGACAGGACAATTCTCCTGAAATCAAACACTTTTGATAAAAGGATGAAAGTTTAAAGATAGTTTTGATATTTTGAGACTGTTGACTAAAAAGGAAAAAAATTGAAATCAAAGTTGGGGTTTTTTCTCAAATTCCACCAATTTACAGCATTTGAAGGCTTTAGGAGGGGGAAAAAAGGTGAGAGACTGGCAAAAAAATTGCAAATTTTAAGTGTTTTAGGAAAGATTTCCAATACTTTTAGACACTTTGGGTTTTTTTAATGGCCAAGTTTTTTTTATCTTTTACTCCTCTGGCACACATTTGGTCTGCTCCTGTTTCATGATGTTTAGCAATCAAGTTGCTCTAAGTTCTGAGTGATGATTCCTTACTGTCTGCTCACTTGGGTATTTGTAAGATGTTTATGCATAAGCTTTTCCTCCCTGTTTCCAGTGTACACCACTTTACAGATCATTATTTCACTGACACACAGTATCTGAACATTCAGAGTGTGCTGCAGATTTTAAAACAAGTACCCTGCAACTTGGATAACAGATGTACAGAGGTCTAGACAAAGCCATGCCCCCTGGAAGATATCTTTGGGATTCAGATCAATTGCCTTTCATGATTTAAGTCTTTTGCCAGAAATGTGTCCTCCTGTTTTCTCTCTGAAAAGGTAAACTCTTCAACAGGCTGTTCCTTGAAGATTTTTCTGGTTCACAGCCATGTAAAAAGTCTCCAGTACTCCCTGTCTTTGGCATTTTAATCTCCTTTGTATGCTTGCATTGTCCACTATTCAAGATTTTAAAGCCATTTAGTAACAATACAATCCATATACCTCTTTTATTTTTTTTTAAATCTATACTTTGCAGATAAAATGCATAGTGAACACTAGAGTTTTATTCTGCTCTTACAGCACATTTTTTGTATTAGCCAGTACCCATGTTTGCCATAGTGGCATGTGCCACTCATGTTACTGTGATAAATTTTTACAAGGTCCACATACTTTAAGTGGTCATGATACTTGCAATCCTGTAGCATCTGCTGGTAGAGTATTAGCTATACAATAAAATTTTTAAAAAACTATACCTTTACATTATATAAAAAATTGTCAATGAGTCTCTAATTCTTTGCCATTAATGTGTAAAGGAAACCATGGGGGGAAAAGAAAGTTATTGCTCTTGCTTTCCACTTCCATAACACAAATGATGTTTGAGAGCAAATTCCATTAGAAATCACTTGTATCTTCATCAGTGTCTCTGCACAGTCAAGCACTGGAAGTTATGCCTGCCTAAAACTTTTGGAGCTCCCATGAGCTCTAAGTGGTGATCATCAAACCAAGGGCTACTTTCATTCTTTCACAGTGTTGCAATTTTACTGAGGTTCAGGTTTTGGTACAGTCATTTGATTTACAAAGGCTGAGACCATGAGAGACAAAATGAGAGGCGTCTGTCTTTTTGACTGGCGATATGATTGTATTGCTGCTGTGATAAAACCTCTTGTATTCACATTGAAAATAATAGTTTTGTACTAATTCTAGCCTTGTTCTAAATGTATTTGTGGAGTAACTTTCACTGTCTGTTCCAAATTTATCTGATTGTCTCAGGAAGTATGATAGAGCAACAGCTGACATCTGTGGGTGCTTTGCCTCTCACAAACAATCAGCTAACATCAACTCAAAAAAAGCATCTGTCACTGTCACAGCACAGATGAGAAGAGTTGTGGGAAAGGATGGGAAGAAATAAGTAAAGTATACTTTGGGGGTGGGGAGGGGAACAGATGTGTTGTTTAAACCTGATGACATCATTACTTCACAGTTTTATGTGTTTTTTGGTTTGTTGGTTTTGTTTGTTGAAGAGTGGCAGTCTGATGTTCTAAGTAACACAATGTTTTGGGTATTTTGATTGGGTGGGGATTTGGGGGGAGTGTGGGGGGAGGGAAGTGACTAAATCAGCTGCTTTCAGGATGAGAACATTTTTGGGGTATTAACTGGACTAGCCAGAAGAAAATATGAAAAGAATGTCAATTAATGAACTTGACAAATAACAACAACAAAATGACTGCCTCCCCTTCCAAAAAAAAAAAAAAGCAAAGCAGACCATGACAAGACCTTTAATAGGGTCAGGCTAATACAACTGTTCAGGTTGGTGTTAGTTGATTCTCTTAGCAGGCTAAGTAAGGCATCTCTACTGGATATTTTCAAAGTGGGATGTCAGTTTTTATTAATTAAAGACATTTAGAGTTTTGATCTTGAATAATCACTGTTCCACTAGATAGTTTTTCATGTCAAGTTGAAGGAACTGAAGATGGTAAATAAAGAAATATATCCATAAGCAAGAGACTTCAGTATCTATTTTATCAGACTAGCAAGAAGACAGTGACTCAGTTATGTCTGCCTTGAGGTTTATCTGTCTATTTGGATTGCATATAGTTTTCACACAGTTTAAAATAAAATAAGGACAGTATAGTAATGCCTAAAAGACAGGCTACCTGAAACAGAGGCCAAGACAAATTAGGAGTATAAAAGCAGACAGATTTATTCAAGGCCTGCAAAGGCCTTGAAGGTACATTTGGGCAAGCAAAGTCCCATGTCGGGGAATACACACAAAATGGATGACTGGTCACAAGCCCTTCACCTTTTGTAAGTTCTGTCCCATTAGCATATTGGCCCTTAATTCTCCAATCACACCCTCAGGTGATGATGTTAACCGCCCTGGGTACGATCCCTCTGTACCACTGTAGTTTACATATTTTCGGGCTTCAGGGCAATGAATATGTCCTTGAATCTGTATTCTGAGAGCCTTGTTTTGGCTAAAGGTGCTGGGAACAGAGGACTTTAGCACTTTGTAAGAAGCACAGAACTACAGCAAGTTACAGATACATAAAAAGTAAAAAGCTAGTCATAATGAAGGTATCAATTGTAGTCCCCTTAAAATATTCCCCTACTATAATACTGAACTCTTAGAATTACTACCTTTGCTGGATGAGAGAATAATAGGTATCTCCTTCATAAATACCCAGTACGTGGAATTTGGACCTAGTGTAGATCAGATCTATATGAAGTGCAAAAACCAGTCTAGTTCTTTTTATTGTAAAAGTCAAATTCTCATTCTTCAAGTCATTCTTTGTAAAACCTCGCAGAAGGCAACAGGGATATTTTTTATTCTGATAACTGCTGGATACATTGCCACTTTATCTTGGGAAAAACTGTTGATTTTCCTGCAAATAAGGGTCTGCTTTGCTTGGCTATCCTGATGTAGTGTAGTGAAAACTTACGTTATGAGAGGTGGGACACTAGGAAGTTGCTTAATGTAAATTTTTTGGGTTTTTTTTAGGCAAATGTTATTTCTACTGCTAAATGATTAGTAGGCACTTGACCCAGGAGCCTTTGCAGAGTGACAGTGCAAGATGACCACGTGAACCCCATTATAGCCCTGAGGCCACAGGAAGCCAAATCAGCAGATGTTGAAAATTTAGAAGAAATATGTTCTAACACTTTACTGTGCATCCAAACCCAGACCTTAAAAAAATCCTTCAGTTGTAATGCTATTAATTAAGAGCATATCAGTATGGAACGTTTTGCCCATCTACTTCCTCCAGTGACATGTCTCACCAAGGATATTGATTGAATTAGAGGAGACTGAGGGGAGACCTTATTGCTCTCTACAGCTGCCTGAAAGGAGATTGTAGCAAGGTGGGGGTCAGACTCTTCTCCCAAAGTAACAAGTGATAGTCGAAGAGGAAATGACCTCAAGATGCACTAGAGGAAGTTTAGATTGCATATAAGGAAAACATTTCCTCACCAAAAGGACTGTCCAATACTGGAAAAAGTGCCTTGGAAAGTGGTTGAGTTACCATCTCTGGAGGTATCTAAAACTTTTGTAAATGCGACACTCAGTGACATAGTTTAGTGGTGAACACAGTGCTGGGTTAGCAGTTGGACTGAATGATCTTGGGGGACTTTTCCAACCTAAATGATTCTATGATTCTATAAACTAGTGCCTGAAACTAGTTGTGGCTCCCTTGCTCTATGAAGGCTTGAGGTTAACCAAAGTAACAAGGTCTTGATCCTGGGAGTTGTGCTTATCTAAACATCCCTTTTTGGTAGTTGAGTTATTCAAATGGGAAAGGATGGGATGAGGTGTTTTTTATTCCTTTAGAAATGCAGAAGTGAAAATTCTGTTTGCCATCATACATTACTCTTCTCAGTGATCAAATGTCCAGTGAAGGGTCTAGTGAAGTTGTAATTAGAAGTTATACATGCAGCTAATCTGTAATAGCACAACCTATGCTATTACATTCTGATTTATTATTATGTCTTGAATTGGTGATTTGTTTTCAAATTAATCAATACATTCAGTGTCTCATATTAAAATGGTTTGACTTCTGAGATGTCCTGCATGAAGGATCAGTTGAACCACTGAACTCTTTGGCCATGAATTTTGGGGAAAACAATGGAATCCCTTCCTGGTTGTTGCAGGTAATAAAACAGTATAAATATAATGTTCTTGAGTAAGAACACAGATGATGTAATAGTGTGATAACTGCTAGTAAATATTGATTTTTCAATTAAGTCTTGCAAATTAATGTATCACAATTAATGTATGCAATATTTGAAAACAGGAAGTTAGAAAAAATATGGTGTGACATAATATTTTGTTTTTATCAAAGGAATATTTAAGTTTGAGCGGAAGAATTCACACACACTCTTTTCAAGATAAAAAGCATATAAGAATGAGATTTGTAGTATAGAAAGCTTTTAACCCTTTCAATTCAACAGTACCTATCTCCTTTTTATTGCAGTGGCTATAAATATGTTTATTTTTTTTCACTAAATTTAGACTGGCAGCAAACATTTATGTGAATTACTGAGTCTGACATTTAATTAACACAGTCTTTACAGGTTTAATGAGCAGTGATAAATTTCTATCCTTTCTTTGGCACATTTTAATTAGTTCTAATTATGAGTGGAGTGACCTGAAAAGCTTGTTGTCCCATGGATTCATCATAAATTTGTGTAATTTATATATGTATAGATAGAATGAGTTTTTATGCAATTGAAAACCCAAAGGTTATTTAAAACATTGCATGAGTCATATAATATCCTTCTGTAAAACTCAGGTAAGCAAAACATTGCACATAAGTATTTGACTATGCAGCAGGTGATGCTTCATAGAATAAATTCATTATATTTTTTGTCTGAAGAAAGAGCAACCATAGAAATACACTTCATCTGTTGCTCATTACTGAAACATTGACTGCTGACATTCATCTTTAGTGACAGTATAAGTATCAAGAAGTCAGTGGATGGGTTTAAAATATTTATTTATAAAGATTTTTAGCACTGAATAGTTGCTGAAGTGAAATAAAAAAATGAAAATATAATCTTAATTAAGATGACAACACAATTGCAAATTGTTTTTCTTAATGTAAATATGAAAATAATTTTCTAGGACTATTCTTCCTTCACAGGAATTTTATAGTCTCTAGAGACAGACATGAAAGAACTGTCAATGAGACTAAGACAATTTATATCACCTAAGACAACATATGAAAGTAACCAAAAGATTCATCCATTTAAATAAACATGTATTTCATAAAAGCTGTATAAATGAAATATCTTGACATTTTATAAAAGCCTCAGTCAAGACCTGTACTTTGTTTTAAAAAATATCATTTCATAAAATGGGACTATATATAGCATTTATCTTCTGTAAACTTGATCTTTCACTTCTTGTATGAATAACAAGTAAAATCTTTTGAGGCCCAGACTTGTAAAGTGCTCCTCTTTGGGAGCTGATGGGATCCTGAAGCATATAGCATCCTGCAGGAGTCAGTGCTCTTCATGCTGCGAAGCACAATGTCCTAGTTTTTTGGTAACTTTCATCCTAATTTCTAAAGTCTGACAGCTACTACACAACTGTGCAGAATATCAGAAGATAGAAGAAACCAGGTGGGGGGTTATGACTGAATTCTGAAAAAAGGAGCAAAAGAAATCTCACTTGTTAATACCATGAGAAAAAACTGAATAATGTCCATTAAGGGAGGGGCTAAAAGATTCATATTCAGATGTCAGAACAATATGTGGGTGTGTCTGTTTCCACAACTTGGGCTCAGATGCTCTTTCCTACAATTGCCAAAGCACTAGACAAATTCCTAGCTTCTACATTAGCAGAAAAGTGGGGATTCCTTTGGTGTCTTATTTTCATTTTTGACAACACAATTTTGGACAGCCTCTGCTGAAGAACATATGGCAAAATAACTGAATAAACTCTTTTGTTGAGCTCCCACCCTATACATGGCAGCTTGTGAATGGTAGCGGTGGAGAGGGAGCAGTTGAAAATACCTTTTCCTTTTCTTCCTAATCTGTATCCTTTTGATTATTGTTGCTTGAAATTGTTCTGTGATCTCAACTGCAGTCTCAGTCAATCCAGAGACTATAACAGAACTCAAAAGGGAAGAATAGCCACGTTAAAAATAACAACGGACTAGAAGTTGAAACAGTGTATGGATTGGAATACTTAGATACTTTGGAAAGGTGGGGTGTTTTCCCTCAGAGAATCTCTTGAAGATAATATTAAAATAAAGTTGTGTCCCTATCAAACTCAGGTCTCAGATTTTTTGTAATGCCTTATATTAATGAGCTTCCTTCATTATTCAGTTCTTTCACAGTGTTTACTAGCTTGGATGTCCACCTTCATTTTCACTGGTTTTTATTTTCTATTCTCTTTATGAAAGATAAGTAAATTGCTCTCAATTACTCTGCATAATGATTGATGACAGTGTCTTGTTTAATTATTTTTTTATGTTTTTGTCTGTCAGTTGGGCTATGCAAGGATGTCTAGCATTTGTTAATATAGACAGTAATTGTAAGTACGAACAACTCACTTTTATATTGATGAGAAAGTTGCACCAGGTCACATGTGCAGCTGAGTTTGTTTCCCAGATCTGATCAGGAGGACATTTTCTTTCTCAAAATAATCCTACATTTTATTTTTTGGGCAAGGTTTGTGCATTCTCAGAAAATTAACTAAGAATTAATATTTCACTCCAAAAGCCATGGCCAAAATTTCAGAACATCCTACTCTGAAATAAATTTATTAATAGCAGAAAATTTCTTTGACAAGAATAATTAGATGGTCCTTAGAAGATAGAAAAAGTGTCGCCCCATATTTTAACAATTTGTTCTGTAGTCTTGTAAGCGTTTTTCAGGATCTTTTCCCTGTTAGTCATCAATACAATCTCATTCCAAGAGCTGTTTTTCTCCCCTGGTAAATCTAATCTGTAGATTTTGAGAGTTTGGTCTCTAGCCTTTCTTCTCAAGCCATTTATTCTGTTTAGTTAACTGAAGGGACTTCAACTTTCATTTAATTTAAATTCAGTTTTTCTTCTTCAGCAGCTCTATGCTACAAAATGAGTAAATCAAGAGTAAGTATTTTTGGTGTGGCATTTTGAAACTGGGCTGTGAAGATGCAAATGAGAGCCTCAGCAGATGAACATCAGACATGTGAATACTATTTCTGAGATGGAATGTTAACTTGTCCCAGTAACATTTTAGAATATAAAGGAACCAGAATTTAGTGTCTCATTTTGTTGAGCTGACTTTATTTTATCTCCTGATAAACTCATCCAGAGTAAAACAAAGAAATACAATATTATAAGAATCAAAATAAAAATTATTCAGCCTGTCAATCTGAGTCAGATCCTGGAATAATTATCTTTGCTTTAGTACTGCTGTTCCTATCTTTTCCATTGTTCTTGGTATTTATACAGTCATCAAGGAAAAAAATAGTTGAATGCTAAATCTTTTCCACTGTATATGAACAGAGATAATGAAAACTCCTTGGACTCTGTTTGAGGATATAATTTGACCTTTCTTGTAAATTCTGTCAAAACTGCTCTGTAAATTGGGAAGGAATAATGACAAGGCATACACATCATTGTCCTCACTAATTGTGCAGAGACTTAATGATGACACACATTAACTTGGACAGGTATCATTTTCCAACAGTGGAATTTCCTTTTTGGGATATTTCTAGTACATTTCTAGCTCAATGCACTGTGTTAAGGGCTTGGCCTTGCTGGTTTGGAAGGGGTATGCACATATATTTACAGTGCAAATAAATACTTTCCCATTTACAAAGGGAAGTTGTGGTCAAAATGGGCATGATTTGAAGTAATAAAAGTAAACTGGTATGTTAAACAATGATCTCAAACACATTAGTTTGCAGCATTGCAAAAAAGTTAATAGAAACATTTGTTGCATGCACTATTTTTCCTGGTTTTGATTGTTTATCAACAACCTGTGTTGATGAAAGGATGAATGAATGAAATAAAGCTTTCCACTTGAAAATGGCCAGACCCAGCCAGACCAGTGAAGTCAGACAAATGGTGAAATTATATCGATATATTTAATATGAGAAAAGAACATCAGGCATGTGATCTACTGCATTTTTATTGCTCATTAAAAAGTTGCATAGGTCCTTATTCTTAAAGGTATTTATTCAGGTCTTCAGAGTTTGACTGACTTAATCTAAATTTCTTTAGCAATGGGTGAGACTGACAGTTAAAGCTAGTAAAGGATTTAGGTGCTTTAAACTTGGATTTAGGCTTTCAAGTCCAAAATTGTTATTCAAAAATGCTAAATTTATTGATACTGTGCCTCAGGGCTATTTTAAAGTATTTAGATATTTTCTTGCTTAGTTTAAATATTTCTCTTTGGCTGTATGAAGAGTAGTTCTGGCATTTCTTAAGCCCTAACAGAATATGATAACTAGATGACACTCCTCTTCAATTTTTTCAGGTCAAATTATTACATCTCTTCAACAGAGACAATGTCTTGCTCGTCTGGAAATACAGCAGTGGAGATTCTTTTTCAAGGGAAGGTATGAGATGACATTTTCATGAAATAAATTATTGTGCAGACTAATTACCTGGAAAATAAGAAAGTCAGTGATTGTTTGGAAGAGAAATAGGCTTGAATGCCTAAGCTGCTAAAAGAGAGAATCTTTCTTTTCTATTTTGCTTCTTGTATGTTTTATTTAATTTTTATTACATTCTCTTTTCTTAGAAATAATTAACAGGTTATTTCAAATAAGAATTACAGTATATCATGCATAAGGATGTTACCTAGTCCAAGGAGAACGTCTCAGCTGCATCCTTTTCATCTATTATAACCATGAAAAAGAAATAGAAATTAGCCTGGTATAGTGCAAAGTTTTGCACTGGTTGTTCTTATTTGGATTAATGTTTAGAACATTCTTGTTTAGAAAATGGAAATTCTGATTGGCCTGACTTTTTAGAGAACTGTTTTGAGAACTATTCTTGTTCTTATTTTTTTTTCACAGAGGTTTTCCCAAGTGAAACAAGCAAAATATTACTTGTGGACTGTGTTAAATGAGCACCACCCCATGATGAAGAAAAACTCTCACAAAAATTATAATCTGTTGTTGAACTTTATTGATTAAAAAAGCTCACAAACCCCACAATAACAAAACCCTCTACTGGTCTTTGCAGAAGTCTAAGAAGTATCTATTGATTATTTTCTACCTGAAGGATTATTTTATTTTGATAAATTGCCTTTGTGGACTCCAACAGAAGCTATACTTGTATAAATAACAGAGAGTATATATAGTCTTCTCTGTTATTGTAAATGAGAGGAAAGAAAATTTTAAAATTTTAATATTTAAGGCTATTTTATGTGCTGTGGTTGGTGCTTTTCTTTAAGAAAAGATTTGAAGACATTCCTGCTCTGTTCCCTCTGCATTCAAGGAAACAAAACTGAGAAAACTAGAGGTTGGCCTGGAAAATGTATATAAGGCATTTATCTGGTTTTATTAGTATTATTATTTACCATTTAGTAGTACTGTTTTGTTTTCTTTTCCAATCATATGTACTGAAGAAATGAGAATACTTTTAAAAGCAGCTATCAACTGAAGTACCATCACTAAATTTAAATACACCTGAGCTTTGTCATCCTTTCTCTTGTATAATTAGCAGTCATAATTACAGTGGTACTAGATGGGAGCAGCTTCTACTTTAAATTCTTTATGGTGCTGCTTCAGCTGTAAGGATTAGGATTAATTCCATGATTGACCTAATTTATAGAAGCCTGGTTTGTATAAAGCAATAGGTTTTTTTCACTGTTTTGCTCTTCTAAGTGGCTTCAATGTGTAACTTTGGTTAGCACGCCCTGTGCATAATGTAAAAAAGACAAAGATATGGCCGGTTTGTGATCAGGACTGCATTTAAAAGAAGTGATGGCTCCTGAGTGAGCAAGTTGTTATGTGGTGCTTAGTTGCCAGCTGGAGTTAAACTATAACAACCTGCATTTAGACATATGAAGTAATTTGGTGAGACATTTTAGTGTCATGGCAGGTGTAAGGCTGAATTCACTGTGTAGCATTCGTTATCTGCAGTAGATGAAAAATAAAATGCCACTCAAAACGAGTAAAGAGCAAAATTGTGATCTGCATTAAGATGGTTGGGAAACCAGCTGGGTCAAAAATAGCAAAAAATTAAACCAAGTCAGGACTAGAGGGATGTCTAAAAGAAGGCTTTATTAGGGAAGAGAGTCACTGTCACTGTTTACAATCATTTTGCTGTCGTCAAAATTGGGTTCACATATTATTAACATAGGAAAATTTGATTATACCATGCTGAATAATAAGTGCTCAGTTGGATTTGAAACAGTCAGAGGGTATATTTTTCTTGATATAAAATTTCTTTCCCAAACAAAATCCCAAGTTTTTTCTTGTGTGTACATACTCCCAGTCTTTAATGGAACTTAAATTATATTTTATTTACGCTTAAATCAGTACATCAGAGAATTATCTGAAATTCACTCAGAATTAATTTCAATGGAATTAATTTTTCCAAATTTTTTATACTATTCCAATTGCATCAGAATTTATGAGAATTAAAGTGTAGACTTTTATTTTTTTAAATGTCCCACTTTAATCATCGGGTCTGGCATTCATCCTACTGCATTTTTGCAGATAATAGAAATAGGAAGAGTTAATTTAATCTGTTTAGTAACAGTGTGCATCATCATTCTAGAGGTTTGCTATCAGGGAAGTGAAGATTAGGAATGCATTGGTTTTCCATGCACCTCTTATCATTGCATGTGCATTCCAAGGTGCAGGAAAGTAGAAGAAGACTTTTCCAGAGAGAAGAAATTGACAGTAATCTCCAGGGATAGTAGATGAAGGGAGAATGTATATTCATTATGTGTCAGTAACATTAAAATGAGGTTTGCTTGCTCTTGAATACTGTTGAAAGATGGCCACTTATCCTAAAGTACTTCACTAATTTTTATACAGCAGCTGAAAGCAGAGAATGGGTCTTTAGTCACCTGAGCAGCTTTCTACTTTTTACTGTCGAGCATGACCACACAAGCATGCAACAAAATGAAGAGAAATAATGTAGCTGGATTGATGTTTAAACACAATCTAATGTTGGAAAGTCATTGGTTTTACAGTGGTAATTGACTGATGGGATTTTGTCCTCTATAAGTGTGTAAAAGAGTTGCTCGTTTAAAGTGAAGACTGGGAAGGGGAGGAACTGGTACAAGGCTCCTAACAGCACTTTTTCCAGACTTTTTTTGCTTCAGCTCCCACAGGCAGCTGTGCTACATAACAGATACTGCAGTAAGTGAGGGATTGAATTAATGGTATTCACCAGAGGCAGAGGGGAAGCATAGAAGTTGGGGAAATATCATAAAATCTGTAGGGACTTCTGTATGTGTTGGGAACGCTATAGAAGTGGCGGAGCCAGGAAAAGGAGTTAGAAGGGATTGAGATGTCATCTCAGGATCTAATGAACAGTAGTTCACTCACCTTTCAGGATCCTTTGCAGAAAATTATAACATCGGTAAGGTTTCAAATGCAAATTGTATGCATGCAGAGGGGAGCTTGGATTCTACTATCTCTTAGTGTTTGGTGTTTGACTCTGAAATTGCTGCAAAATACGGGTTTTTAAAAAAAATCAATTGTTAATATTGAATTTTATTAAAGTAGATTTTGTGATAATGTATAAAAAAATCTACTTTTCTATCAATATAAAATAGATACCTGAGGACATAATCTGAACACTATATTTTAATAAATTATTTTAAAATCATACTTACAGTAATACAGAGATATAAAACCTTTCAAATATCAGGCTTATGCTGTATACCATAAAAGAAGTAATAAAACACAGATGCAAAATGACACACTACAATAAATGAAGTTTGAACTCTTAAAATAGATGATTTGTAGGATGCTTTAGTAAGTTTTCCAAATTATGAAGAATAAGCACCTTTCAGTGACTATGTTCTCAGGGCAATTTTTTAGGCATCTCGGAATTATATCTGCCAAAGAAAAATAAAATCAAATTATGAATGACAACATGTACCTTTCCTGTCCAAATAATAATAAAAAAACCCACACAGCTATTTTAATCAAAAATACTCCCTGTGCAGAAGGCAGGGAAAAAAATTCCTTATTTTGCATAATGGCAAAATGAAAAATGTCTTGAAAAATAGTCCCCACATGCTGAGACATGACATGCTATGGAATGATGTTCAATGACTAAATACCATCCTGTGGAATCTAGCCAGGTTTTTTTTGCAAAAATCAGCATTTTTCTAAAATAATAATGAGATGTAACTGTCAGGTAAGACAAGCTAAATGTGTCATCAGAGAAAATGACAACTATAGGCATGTACTTTGCATGGTATTTGCTTGGAAGTCTTTTCACTTATCAGCAAGGAGAGAGGAGCACTACAAGCACAGCAAAACTGAATTTCTTACTAGCTTTAGACTGATTTTCCACCATTTGTATTGTCATACAATTAGAGGCTTTTTATTTTGCATAAATTGAGTATGCCACATAAAGTATGACCTAGTAATGAATGAGCTGCCAGACAAATTGACACAAAGGTGATCCTCTCACACTTATTTTTCTGAGCGTTTTAATTTAATTTGAATTTCCTGTTCAGGTTGCTTAAACGCCAAACCTGATAACCACTACCCGCTGCTAACCACTTCACTCACATTTTGGATATAAGAATCTAAAATCTGTATATGTGATTGAAAATTATTTTCCCAATTACTTTATAAATAAATGCATACTTTAGAAAGCGAGCCAGGCAAAGCAGCTAGGTCATATTCAGTTTTCACTCACAGGTACAAAATCTTCTTTCTAGGATATCTTTTTATCAACAAAGAACTTATCCCTAGAGTATACTTTATTTTTGTCTTCTTTTTATCTATCCCAAGTAATTGAAGGACAGCAGGATAGTTTTGCAGTCCAACAAGTCTTACTAGCTGAAAGCTTTTGAGGTACTATTTCATTCCTCTCAAAGTATACAATGCAGCTAAGTTCACTTCTATGTTTCATACAGTAAATTTTGCCTTCACAAAAAAAAGCTCTTCTTGTCCTCTTGTAACAGTTGTTTTCTACATGTTCCCATTTATTTTTTGGTAAGAAAGAATTTATAGAAAACATGCTTCTAATGCAGTGTCACCAGTGTTGTGTGGTACAGACTTGTTTGATGACATGGTAGATCTGCTTGAAGAGCCACTCTTTGTTTCTGTGCCTGTTAATTTGAATCTGATTTTCTCTTAATTTCCACCATATAAAGACTGCTGTCCTTGTTTCTGCTCTTCTATAAAAATTATGTTCAGGAGTCTTTCCTGTCTTTATCTATATGTATTTTTTTTAATGGTTTAATATTAATTTACTTTACCTATATTTCTAATGAATCCCATACTTTTGTAGATTTTTGTATTTTGACACGCTTACATCACCATTAATTTTATTAGTACTTGTGCAAGTGGTTGATAGGAGATTTGGCTGCAAGTGAAATTTATTTTGTTTGCTTCCAATAAATTTGACAGCTTTTGACAGCCTTCATTGTGGAATCAACATTTTTTAAAAAAATTTCAAGCTGAGTTTTGCTTTGGAAATCCACGGAAAAATCAGTATTCTGCATGTATTTTCCACTCACTTTTCCTGTTCTGAATTTTTATGTGTGGTAAATTTATCTGAATTTGGTACCAGGTAAATCAGTAATTGCTGACTATCCTCTGGAAAACTGTTAATAGAAAGTGCTTATAAAGTGTTAGGTTGAATCTTCCAAAGGTCCACAGTAACAGTAATGCAGACTCTGTAAGGGTAGTTTAAAGACTCCTTCTGAAGGGTATTGATAGCCTTGATATCTACATGATTTTTGTCAGCATCACAATGCCAGCAAGGCATAATTGTGTATTTGCACATTTTTACCAGTTTCATTGCATAGAACAATAATTTGGGAAATTAGAAATTGAATCATCCTGTCATGATTGCTGCTTCTGCTCAGATGCTGTTGAACTGTTTATTCCAAAGACAATTGTATTGTTTCCTTAGTTGTTTTTTTGTAAAATAGAAAAGAAACAATTGAAAAAGAAACAAAGATCTACACATTGCAGAGTAGTTCAGTCTGCTTACACTAACACAAGAAATTTTTTTCCTTAATGTCACTTACTATATTGTTGAACTGTTTTATGAGGTCTTTAAGTTGAGCTCCAAATGCTGTCCATCTTGAATCTTCTAGTTTTTAAAATGTCCCATAGAACCAGAGCATGTTTCCCTTCAGAAGTGATCTCTGAAGATCTTTTATCAAGCCTTCCATGGAAAGCAAGGTTTGCAAAGTAAGATGAGGTTGCTCAGGGTTTTGTCCAGTTGGATCTTGAAACTTCCAAGGATGGAGGCTGCAAAACTTCTGTGATCAACTTGTTCCCCTGCTTGGCTGTTGTCATGGTGAAAACTAGTCGATACTCCCTTGTTTCTTTCAATTTATGCCATTGGTCCATGCTTTTCTGGTACTGTGGATTCCAAAACTGTGTGCAGCATTCTAAGTGTGATCTGGTGGGTACTGAGCATTTTTTTAGAATTTTCTGTTGTTTTCAGCCCTTATGTTAAAGGAGCTCTTAGTGCTGAAGATATTGGCTTCAGTCCTTTCTTAGTCCTCATCAACTTGTTGTTGTTCTTTCCTGGGGAAAATACATTTCTAATTGCTCTCAGAAGGCATTATCTCAGAAGGCATTGGAGTAAAAGGGTAAGGACCATCCTCTCCATTAAATTTTTTGCATTTAAGCCATAGCATCCTGTCCATGGGATTCTTCTTCTTTGACACAGCTCTTTTCCTCTGGAATGTCACCCTGAGTCATCTAAAATAAGCAGTGCACTTGTTATTGATTGTGGTACAGCTGTACTCCAGAAAACACCAGTATTAATTTACATGGCAAAATAGCATCTTCAGAGAGACAGGGCTAACAGAAATCTTTATTCAGAAGGTGGGTGAACATTTTAACAGGGTTATTCTTGTAATTACTTAGGAAAAAGAGCTACAGTTTTCAGGAAGGTTTGACCTCGAGCCATAGGAAGTGATTGTAGGGTTTGTGTCCTGCAGGCCATTTGAAGTTCATGCTTTCTAAACACTCACTGCCCCCAGCAGCAGCAGCAGCAGCAGCAGCAAACTATTTCTTCCTAAGCAAGCATCCCTTGTCCAAAACGTAGATGTTTGACTTTGTTCCCTCAGAGGCAGATCACTGGGCCCGTACAGCACAGGTATCTGTCTCCCCTTGATGTTCACTGCCTGCAAGTTAATTCCTGCATCAAAAAGCCACTGATGTACACAGGCCAGCCCTTCCTCTTGCCACAAAACTGCGGCATTAGTGGTCCTCTCTCCATGCTGGGATATGGTAGATACAGTAAAGGTGTTGGAATTGTAGGTTTCAACTTGGAGAAAATAGGTGGAATTTCTGGCAGATCATGATGATTTCTATCAAAGGAGGATATCTTTAATTGTTCAACTGTTTTGTGATGAACAGTTATGAACTTTAAAGTTTGAATGAGCTCAGTTCAGCCCAAAGGAAGTGTCTCTGTACAGCTTTAATACCAAACATGCCTGGAAGGGATCTTTCCTAACTAAAATATGAATCAAAGCATCTTCAGTGCTGTTCAGAGTTGTGCTAGCTTCTAATCTTGTCCAGTGGACACTGCAATATGGTCTGGCTGAGTTGCCTTTGCTCAATGGAATTTTCCCTTTTTATCTGAAGAGTATCCCAGCTTTTACAGCTCCTTAGGCACTGAATTGATGGGTAAGGAGAAGGAGGAAGGGCAGGGACTTCTTGTGAAGGCATATGGAGCCTAATAACATGCTTATAGCCACAAATAATTTAAAAAATGGCTTTTTATAAATTGTATTCTGTTACATGGCTTGCTCAGTCAGAAAGGATGATATACCACTCAAAAAATCGGTAAAATACTTGGTTCTTTTAGATATTTTCCCTTTCTGTTTCGTTTTCAAGTTCATTTATTTAATGTGGAGGGTGTATCTCTAAAACACAAAAAATACAGCAAATCTTGTAAACAGTTCGTGTTACTAAATGCTTTTTAATTAATATAACTTTAAGTAAATTTGTTTCTTTATAGTGTAACCCAATGAACAAGTGTAACTCAGACTAGATCCAGAAACTCAGATTCTTATCTATATCTAGACTTGATCTGCAGTATTTTATCAGAAGCCTCTTAAAAGATGGTGCTGAAAGATTGTTTAATATTGTTTAAAAAGTATGTCTCTGCCCCTCTGGTCTCCTTCACCTTCTCATGTAAAACAGAAACATTCTGAATTGTATTTCATCTGGAATATAATAATGTTGTGAATATTTCAAAATTCAGACTCCTAGTCACTTCATCAGGGGAAATAAATGCAATTTGTCAGTGTTTCCATTAGATTTAAACCTGAGTTTTCAGGCAACTCTTCCATGCCAAATGTTGTGTCTCTGTCAGAAACATCAAAGTGTCTGATTCAAGTTCCTGCTTAGCCTGCTACATGGCAGGTTTGAAACTGCAGCTCCCTATTGCGCCACCCTTTTTTTCTACTTTTCATTGAGAAGCGACCTGGGAACCCAGGACTCTGTGGGTGGTAACTGCTGCACAATTGGCAAGCTAGGTCCTGATGTCCAGCACAGACACTCTTCATCTTCAGTAAGCACATGTGAAACTGCAGCTTTATCTGACTTGAAGTATGATACCTTTAAGACCAATTGTTATTTCTATAACCTGTCCAGCCTGTGGCATGTATACCAAACAACATAAACACTTTCTCAAGTTTATGGGTTCATCTTTACAGATATTTTACCTCAGATCAGTAATGAGCTTTTAAAGCTAGTAATCTGATCACCCTGATTTGCCAGCCTGGTAGTGAATGGTGGTCCTACAGTACACAAGGTGGGGTTTTATTTACATAACAGTAAAAGATTTAAAAAATGCTGTGGGAGCATGCACAACATGATCTAAAAGTTAATGGTTATTTAATCTGTTGAAATCAGGCTAGAGCTATGTCAAAATAAAGCATGCTGAAATACAACATAGACCTTAGGTCCCTGGCCTGAAGTATTATTTTCCCTAGATTCATTCCCTGCCATCTTCTAATGTGCATATTGCTTTCATGTTACCATACTGTCTCCTGATGTAGTCATTCAAGCCTGTTGGCTTTGAAGTCATTCATAGGTTGGCTTATATGGAAGAAAATTTTGGCCACTGAGGTTGCAGAAACTTACAGAAATCTCAGCATGAAAATAACATTTTTCTATACTTCATACTGTTAGCAAAGAGGTTAAAATCAACAATATGTAAAGGCCATCTACCCTTTTAATAAAAAATTTATTAGTGAGTATTATCAGGCTTTCAGATTGTTGAGGTTTGTTCTGTTTGTTTGTTTTTTCTAATGATTTTATTCAGTTACTGTTTGATCTGAAAAACACTTTTTTTTTTCTTACTCCCCTCCTGCTCCTGATGTTTTACCCCAAACTTGTTTTCCATTCCTTCCATTGTTATGAATAAGTCAGGGTGAAATGAGCCTCTCAGAACAGCTTAAGTGAAGTGCATTGTAGGGTGGGAGTAGGAATGGTACTACTAATAAATTACCCATAAGTATTTTGGCTTTTCCTGAGGTGTATGCCCACATGAAAATAAATACTGGGTTTTTTTTAATTATTAATTTTTCAAAAGATCTTGTTTTCATCTCTGTGAGAAGTCAGATGTTTCAAAATAAACCAGTTTATAATACACTTTGAATTTACCAGAAGGGATTAGCATAGCTTTTATAGCTCAATTTTTGTTAATAATATTTCCAGTCAAGGTTTCTATGATTTCAGTGATAACTGACTTTTTAAATGGTCATAAATCTCCTAAGGTTTTTATATGTATATTTAACATAGAGGAAGGTCAAACAACTTTTTCTTAAATGAACTAGCAGGTGAAGAATTTGAGGTGAAGCCTCAAATACCGCACACAGGGAAACATGCAAAATAAAAACAGAAGAAAGGAAAAACCACCTCCAAATCATTGTTGCAATGCATTAAAACTCTGTAGTGATGAAAGGTAAAAACTTTCTAAAAAAGAATGACGAAAACACTGCATGCTAGATTCCACTCTGAATATGGCTTTCATTTGCTATATGCCCTTCCAACACATAAAATAATAAACACATTCAAAGAACAAATTGCACTCCATTTTTGCCATTTCCTCTTGTGCACAAAAGGAAGGTAAAAACTACCTGTAGCTCTACAACTCTGAAAAATGTCCCCTATAATTATGGATGTGTAATACATTTGTCTTGAATGGTTTCAGCTTCTGGAGGTCTTAGATTTGTATTCCAGAAAGTTCTCTGTGCAGTCACAGTGTGATCTCACAGGGTATTTTTTACAGGCATAAGACTGTCCCATCAGTGGGTTATCCTGCTGTTTTGGGGTGGGTTCATTTTTTTGTCTAGCTGCCCTAAGATCTTCCAACTATCATGCGGATCTATTGCAAATTTCATGAACAGCATATGATTTGTTGAGGGATCTTAAACAACAATATCTAGGATATCTGTAACTGAGTCCACATTAGTGTTAAAATATTAGATAAGAAGTCCTTTTACAACTGTACTTCAGTTCTCCTCCAAGTGTTTCCAGGAGGTTCTAACTGCATTCTTTCCTGATGGGCCTGAATTGGCGAGAGGTGCTGCTGTCTTAGAGCACAGTTAATGAGCTCTAACCCCTAATGGGCATTGGCTCACAGGATCAAACTAAATAGTCAGCTATGATCCTTCCAAATATATATATATAAAGCATGGACTGCTACTGCTGCTCTTCTGCAGTGAATGACTCACTCTACAAATTTCACTGCCATTGTGCCATGCTACTTGCTAAATTAGACATAGTCTATGTTCATCCTCCAATTGTTGTATTTTCTACTGCTCAGCAACAGCAACAATGTATCTTCCCTACCTCACCCGACTCAGAGAGGATCTGTAAGGGGACACAGAGCTTTGGAAGAAAAACAGGAATTTTTAGATCCAGTGATCTCAGCTGAATTGAGCTTCAGAAGTATCAAGGACAACCTAAGACAGATAGAAATAGAATGGATATTTGATTTGATGCAGCTATTTTAATTCCAATATCTGATAAGAATGCTATGTTTGAACTGATTTCTTTGCTTCTTAGTAATTGCACATTTCACTGATTTCAACAGAGATTACATGACAAGGTCAGAGACCAGCCTTCATCCAAAAACCACTTCTGCTGAGAATATGGCACATTCAATTCAAGATTTCTACCCCAGTAAACAAGCATGTTTTAGAATTTTTTTCAACCTGCCACTTTTACAAATTGGAATTTTAAACTAATGCATAGTTGTCAAGCATGTCAAGGTGGGAGAAATTCACTAGGGAAGAACAAAAGTATAATATATTGACTGCAGTATTTTCCAAATTATTTAAATGTTATTCCTTTCCTGTCTCCTTTCTCTGAATTTACTATGCTATACCCTACTGAGGACTAAAAATAAAAGGGTGTGATGAGCACCTCCATACAAATGAGTAAATTTGGTTTATTATTCAGAGGAATGAAGGGCAATAGAAGGTCTTTCTATTTGTAGAAACAAACTTGCATGTGGTTTGATGCATGTGGTTTCCCCTGTCTGTGATTATGACAAAGAATGCATGAAACCCATAATATTTGAAACTGGTTCCAGTTTAAGTCCTGTATAAGAACTGGCAAAATGGCAACACACAAGTGATGTCTTCCTGAGCTGGCAACCTCTGCCCATACAGAGACTCATCTTTCTCTCATTTCTTGCCTGTGGAAGCTGACTTACTGTGGCACTCCCAACAAATGCCAGAAGTAATAGTTCACAGTTTTCAGTTCCTTGACTCTAAACCCAGTGGTCTTCCAGTGCTTTCCAAGCTTTGTTTCACCCTACTTGTTGTCCTCAGTAACCTGGACCTGGCATCTGTCATCTCAGTTTGTTTCTTCATTTTCAACTCTATTGGGAGGTTTTGTTTTATGGCTGAGAACATTTTTCTACATTCCTCCTCATCTTGGTCTGCTGCCCAAGTGCCCTATGTTTCCTGGAGTTCTTCCAGGCTTGTTCACTAGTGGGCTGACTATTCCAAGGACTTTCTACACAAACTTTAGCTTTGTTACCCTCTTAATTAAAACTATCAGAAGATCAAATACTTGTTTGATTAAAGAGCTTGCTAGGATCACTGCATACTCAGAAGAAGATGGAGAAAAAAAAGGTAGAGAAACCACACAGGATGCAAAAAATATTTAGCCATTCCATATCTTATACTAAGTTTTGTAGTAGTATATTCTTGTGAAACTATTCCTTGAAAAATACTCAAGACATTCTCTTTAAATAGCTTTTACCAGTTTTAAAGAACTCTTGAATGATGTGGTATCCGTTTGGGTCTTGTTTAGTACATCTTTTAGCCATAGGTTTCAGGGGTGTTAGTGTTATGATCAATAAATAAACTTGGTTCAGAAATTAGAACCTGGCCGATACTAAGGGAGAGAAAACCTGATTTTTTTGTCTGAAAATTCACAGATAGGGAGAGAAAACAATTGTGAATGATTTTATTTATTATTATATTTTCATTTCTGAGAATAAAGTATGATGTTAACACCTTATAAAACACACATTTGTAGGAGATTTCAGAGCTAAAGCAAACATTATGCTCACTGTTGGTGAAGCAAACTTTGAAGGAAACTGGATGACCACTATGTTTACTATACGCTCTGCCAACTGTGTTGCAAATTAATGTACTGAAGACTGCTGGGCAAAATGATTTGCAGATTTTCAGTGTGAGTGTGAACTGTCGCCATAAATATAGGTTTATAGATCAAACACTTGGCAGTGCTGAGAACATTGAGAGTGATGGCAACTTTCCACAGAAGGAAATGGTGTTTTGTGTGACCTTCCAGGCATCTTCCATGTGGATTAGCACAAAGTCTGTGGATTGATGATACCCGTCACAAGCTTAGTAAGAAAAGTAGGTGTGTTTATTACTGGAAAGTAAAGGGCATTTTTGCATCTTCACAGCAGGTTGTTCCCTTTCTTTAACGTAATGTTGATTTCTGTGTTCCAGCTCCAAACTCTCAAAACTACTCTGGGTAAACCAGACTTGACTACTGCAGTAGCCATTAGAGCCTGTGAGAACCAGCTGGGAGGCTCTGATGTTGATAATGAAACAAAGTTTGAATTTTGGCCTAATTCTTCAGGACATTGAGGAGTCTCAGTTTCACTAATAAGATCTGAGGATACTCAGCATTTTTTTGCAAGGAACTCAACACCTTGCTGAGCTAGTCTCTGGATAGATTCCAATGGGATGTCCAGGACAAGTAATTGCAATGAACAGATAATAAAGTGTTTGATTTTTTAAGTTACAATAAAACAGATGCTGTGTTTTCTGGTCACTAACAACCAGAAACAGTGAGTTGAACAAATCCTTAATTTATTAAAGAGTATGTAAATACTTTAATGCATTTTTTAAATTGCCTTCCAATTCTTTTTAAAATACCAGAGATTGTGGGGTTTTTGGCTTTTCCTTTTAACAAGTCTTATTATAGACTGGAAATTCTCAGCCAGAATGCCATACTTCAAATTGCCATCTATTCAAAGAGTGCAATTAAAAAAGCAGAAAAATGCAGCATCTGTTAAAAAAAAAAAAAGAATAAATATGGAAATTGCTTGTCTTGCTTTAAGAGCTAAGGTTTAATAATAAATTATAACAAGTATAAATTATTGTTGATCATGTGTACTTATTTACATGTTGTTGTGCTTTTTATTTAATTAAAATTTATTTGCATCTATTTCAATTTTATTTTAATAATATAATTATAATAAATATCTAATAATAAACATTGTATATATTTAAACAGCATATTTTGTCCAAGAGCATTCTACACAGAACAGCTTCCAAGCACTAACCCACCCTCTGCCTGGTCTTCAATACATAAACTCTAGTGAAATTACGAAAGTGCCAATATCGATTTGTTTTCAGTGCTGATTAATATGTCAGATAACATTTTCTCTTCTTAAGTCAATACTTAATTTTTTTAAATGATGATAGTGGAAAACAAAGTAATTTTAGTGTAATTCTTGCAACTCTAATTACTGGTGCTAAATACAACATACTGTTTTGCTGTATAATTTGCTCTGAGACAGGTGATGAAAGCCATTTAGAATACTTTCTTCTCTCTTTAGAAAGCATTTTAGAATACTTTCTTCTTGCTTTTAGTCTTGCTTTACTACATGTTGTAGTAAGTAGTTACAGCATTAAGAACAAATGCTGCACAAATACATTCTTATAGGTGCTTTTCTTCATTTTGAACACAGATAGGGAACACTGGCACAGTCAGGTGGCCCTGGAATTTGTTGAAGAGCAGAGTGCTTTGATTCTATTTCATATTTATTAATAAACCTGAGAACTGCAATAACTTGGCATGAATTTCAGAAGTATAAGGCATGAGCACTGTAACATGAGAGAAAGGGCAAAAAAATATGAACAATTGGTTGAACTTGGGTCAACCCAGCTCACTTTGGAGATGACTGAGAAGATAGTACTTTTTAGGACAAATTCTCAAATACTTGCTCTTCATTATTCTGGTTAAAATCCTTAATATTGCAGAAGTACTGCTAAAGATTGGGAATGAGAAATTGATGTACTTGATGTTAGGTGGAGATAATAATCGAAAGCTTTGAACTTTGGAACAAATTGAAGGAAATAGATAACTGCTACCTAATGTCTGATGTTTGAAGCCTTGGGTGGAGAAATACAGGAGAGAGGTTTTTACAAAGAAATAATTTTTTTCTGAAAATATAACCGAAATTGCAGCCTAATATTAGCATTGTTGTGACAGTGCTTACAAAACAGTGTAGCAATCTAATGATAAGCCTTGATGCACAGTAATTCTTTCCACAGCACTTATTGTTATTGGTCACCTCAAAGAGTATTTTGCACATTTCTTGGGTTCTCTGGGTGTGTTTCTTTAGAAATTTAAATTCTAACCAAAGCCTCAGGTTTGAATCTTTGCCTTTGTAACCGAGATGAAATCTGCCTGGTTGGGGCAGGAGCTGTGCCAGCACCATCACACAATGTAAGGCCTGGCCCCATAGCCCTGCACTCAGAGCTGAAGTGGGACAGCTCCAGTGATTTCAATTATTCTCACATCTGGGCCTTTTCAGGCTGCTCTTACTATTGTTTTTTTCACTTTTCTCATAGAGGAACGTGATTAAAATTCTTAGATTCAGCAAGAGCAACTTGCCACTTAAAAAAAGTTGTCAGATTCATATGTGAGAACTAATGACATGCACAGTAACATAGTGAAGTTGAATTTAGTCCAAGCAGATGTGTTCAGTGAGAGAGAACTGCTCACAAGGTTGTTTGTACATGGGGGAATTTCCCAAGTCTTAATTCCTAATTCTTAAGCATTAAGTGATGTTTATACAGGAAACCTTCCAGGATCCACAGCTGACTTACAGTTTTGCACTGAACCCTTCATGGATATGAATGATGAAATATGAGAGGAAATCTATTTTCTGTTTTGGACTGGACATTCTATTTTTGTACTTGTGTGTGTACAGATAGGAGAGAGGAGGAAACGGGAAAGTAACTTGATATTATCATTATTTTGAGCAGTAGAATAATTCTGTGACCTCTTGTAATTTCTTTATTAACATTGACCTGTAAAATATGGTTCTGCTCTTGTGAACATTTTGAGACACAGTCTTTGTCACTCAGAAATGACACAGTGTTTGAACTAAGATCAAAATAGATTCCAAATTCTCATAGACATGTATAAACAATAATGACTGGGAAGATGACTTAAAAATTATGGAGTTTAGAGATTATTTTAAGGTCATAAGAAGGACAAGCAGAATAGTAGAATGTCAATTCACCAAATATTTTAATTGTTTCTGTGCTAATTTGAAAAGGGAAATAAACAGGAAGAGCTGAAATCTTAATTAATGATCACAACAGTGTCTCAATTGGCATATGAGACACTCAGTGGGATAATTCACATGATTAGAATATTAGTGGATATAATTTGCTTCAGAAACATCTGCAAGGCTGGGAAAATGAGACAATGTATTGCTTTGCATTGCAAGTAGGTCCGTAAAGAGGTGACACTCATGTTCTGGGTAAGGATAAAATGGTCAAATCAGCTGTGAATCAACAGATAAGGCTTGTTTATTGGGAGCGGAAAAGAATTTTCCGTTGAAGATAAAAGAAGACGAAGCTTTCCGTAGTACACATGATGGTAGTAAAAGTATGTTTTGGAAAATAGATAAAAGGCACATAATTTACAGTATATTTTTATGCATGAAATGGGGGAAGAGAAGGAAGACAGATTAGAATTAGATATGTAATTCTAAATATTGTGACAGAATGGCAGAAAATACTAAAGTACCAAAACTCCTGAGTGAGTATTACTGTGAAAAGAGACAGTTCACAGTTCTCTGTGATTAAAAAGTTGTTAAACAATACCAATAGTAATAAAAAGTATCAGGCCTTGTGGGTACAACATTTGGAGAATATCATATTAAGGCCTGTTTCTAAACTCCTTCAAATAAACACTCAGAATTCAAAGTAAACATTTTGTTCTCTTTCCCGAGCATCAACTTCTTATGTATTTAAGTTCAGTTTTCAGTTTTCTTGCCTTGAAAACCTTTTCTCTGGGAAAGGGATATGGATCCAGGAAGCAGGTATTAAGTTCTTCACACAGGGGCTTGTAGAGATACTTGTGTTTCCTAATCCTGTGTTTGCTGAAGGTGTTAAAAGCTCACAAGGGCTCAGGGGAAGGCTAGACAAATTTTTGGAGGAGATAAACACTAATGGTAGTTCTGTACTTTAAAAGATACATCTGGCTCAGGAAATCCTTTTACTGGTTGGAGCCTGGAAGGTAATTAAAAAGTGGTATGAGGTATACATCGCTGTTCTTTCCATTTCTGTCATGGAGACTTACAGACACTGCTGAAAATACTGCCCTGGCTGTAGGCGTGGTTGGTGCAATCTACAATTGCCGTGAGACTGGAGCCCAGACCCCTGGAAGCCCCAGCTGCTGGATCTCTTCCTGTTGCAGGGCAAGTGGAACCAGTGTCTCTGCTATGTCCTAGCAGATGCAAAGCATCAGGATGGTCACAGAGCTGGGAAGCTCCACCTGGCTTTCATGGCAAAGCAAAAGAAATGGAGTGATCCTAAATTAAATAGAGCTCTGCCTGCAAAGGACAGTGTAAGTTTTTCTCTTTATCTGCTTGTTTGAGACGCAACAAAACACTTTAAAAAAATTTTTTTAAAAGTGTGTCTTGTATGCTCTGCTTGAAGGAGGTAATAATTTAGTCTTAATTCCATTAAAAATTAACCTTTTATTCCCACTCAGTAATTTCAGTACATAAATTCAGATCTTAAATAAATAAATAGGTACATAATGGCAATTTTAGGCTAAGCAAGCATATTTGCAGTTAAATTGATATTGAATGAAGTTCTTTAAATTTTAGTTGTAGCTTTTTATTTCTTCAGTGTACTGAGATTACCGTTTGTACAGCAGGTTGTTAACAACTGGACTGGGAACATTTGGAAAATGTTAGATATTGTGGAGCAGATATCAACAACATGAACTTATCTCCATAAATTTGGATTTAATGAGTTCTCACCCTTGAGATTTTATCTTACAGTGTTACTATTCTTAGTTTATCCTTTGTTATATTATTTAATCTTGTACATAATTTTAAAATATGTAACAGTCTAAAAAATTAACTTCAAATCCATGTTACAAATTGAAAAGTGGAGCTTGTATATTCATCTGAATATTATCACCACTTTTCCTGTAGTGTCATAACCTGCTGCTACTTCAGCTCCGCAAAGCTGAAGTTGCCTGAATAAGCACTGACTTTCATATCACTGATTATCAATCACTGAAACAGGAGGAAAGGGAATAAAGGGCACCATTTTTACTGCAAGAAATTACATAAACCAGTTTTCATACTACCTTTAAATTCTCAGATCTATTTTGTGTGTTCATGTGTGTGTGTGGTCCAATGCATGATGTAAGACTAATATGTTGTGTAGTGTTCCTATGACTTGTGTCAGAACAAACAGCAATGGTAAAGTGTGTCTTTTAAGCCTTTTATAATGTATTATTTCTAGCTGTGGTAAATATCCCAACTGCATAAAACATTTCAGTTTTCCCTCTTATTCCCCAGCCTCATTCCCTCTAGTCATTTGTTGATGAATTTGGGTTTTGATTAGTTGCTGGGATAGATGCGCAGATGCTCTTCCTCTCTCTTGCTCAGTCTTACAGTCTCTCAAGTGTCTATCAGTCATTCCTTGCCCGGGTATAATCCCTCTAGCAGCCTAGAAGAACATCCAGAAGATGTTATGAGATGCTGTGATGGAAGAGTGTCACTGCCTATTTGTCAGGAAAGAAGCAAGGAAGAATTGGCCATTGACAATTCCTTGTAGCAACTTCTGTTTAAAGGCCACAGGGAGGCGAAGATAGTGCAAGGAACAGAGCATCAGATGAAAAGGGATGCAGAGAAGATTACAGCTCAAGTTTACAGGTATGGTGCTAGAGATAACACTCAGAAATGTGCAATAACTGTTTCTTTGACATGTATTGAGTTCATGCATTGTGTCTGATTTCTTTTGTTTTTTTCTTCACTGCAGGTCCAGTGATGGTGACGAGGATCAGATACAGCCCAGTGATCTCTCATCCTGGCTGTGGTGCCAGCTCTGGATCAGAAAGGTACGTAGGCAAAGGCAAGATCCAGAAGCAAGGATCAATGGGATGGCCTGAGGAAGCTCCTGAATGAAGCAGGGGCAGGTCTCTCCCTGCAAGACTCTTAAGGTTCTTTCTTGAATAGCTTTTTCTTCAGAGTAGTGTGAATTTGGATTAGTGCCACATCAGAGAGCTGTCCTTGAGCTTAGGCCACTGAACTCCTGGGAGGCAAGACTGTAAACTTCAGGCCCTGAGAGTAAACAAAAAGAATGTAGGTATGCCAGATATTATGGAAAAGAAGATTCAGACAGACACAATCAGTTACCTAAAGATGCATAATTTCAGGAAAAAAGGATAATTGTTTTGTGAACTATTATGATACAAAGTAACTCAGCTTCTTTTTGAAGTAATATTAATCCATTCAAGTCATTGTATTGTAATCTATTTATTTAATTCTCCCGTGTGAAATTAACCACTTGAAAAAAAAAAAGAGTGATCGTGGTTTTAACTGTCCTTTTAGAAGTGTTTAAACAATAAGATGTTTTTCAACCAGAAACAAGTATACTTCCCCTTGAATGTGGAAATTTAAAATACCCTCTTCGGTGTATCACCAAACTACTTTGCTTAAAGAAGTTGTTATTATGCTGCAAGTTTGGTTGGTCTCACCAAAGCTGGTTTGGTTTGATTTTCTGGGCCATGTGTCACCACAGCTCCTTCTTTGGAATCAATTCTTTTACAAAGAGTTCAGTGACATGCAACATACCATTTTCAATTTGAAATATTTGCCACAAAAAGGAGACTCTGGATATGTTAATGACCCATTTTGATGTTCAGAACATTTTTTCTGGCCCTGGGTTTATTCTAGGTATTTCTCCTATGACAGATGATGAAAGAAAATTCCAATCTATTCAGCCTTCATACAGGTAATCCCCTAACTCCTCAGAATTCAGGCCATTGGTTTTATGCAGTATAAAACAGAGTATGGACAAGTCATTTCTGTGACATGCCCTCAACTTTACTGGATATTTTAGTTTCATTTAGTGACAATGCTAAGACAAAGTGTAGTTTGAGATTTCAAGAAGGTGCAGTGATGATTACTATCTTAATTATCTCTAGAGAGAACTTAAAACCACATACTTGTAATAGAGGTATTAAAGTAGGAAATTTATAGGCATGTACAGAAATGTTCCAAGGGTATATTTTGTGTACATTTTCAAAGTAATTGCTAGCATGCTTTTTGAAATACAATTCTCAATTAGTATGAACAAACAGTGTGAGGGGAATTATGTGTTTGCCTTTTAATATCTGTTTTAGTCCTCTGTGTCTCCCCATCACTCAACAGTCCTTCAGAGTACATACTTTTTATGAGAATTTTCTTTCATCCTCCCTTTCCATCTCTTTGCCATTTCACGTTCTCCAGCCTATTGGTTTTGTAACATTAATTCTCATCTTCACAGCAGTTCATTTATTTATCTCCTAATAAATAGTTTCTTTGATTTTTTCATCTTCTGTTTCTTACTGTGTTCCTTTATACTTCCAAACTCTCCGTTTTACAACTGTTTTCTTGCTGTTCCTTCATCATCTCTTCACCTTTCTCCACATGGATATGGTGGGAAAAGAGTAAGGGGAAGGGATTTCATACTTGAAGTTATCTCTCCCTTTTGTTAAATCAGATAATGATGTTTCTTGTTTGATGGTTACAAAAAATTTGACATAATTATGTACTTGTCTGACAGCATATATGTTCTTTTACTTTAAAAAAAATCAGCACTTTTAAAAGTGTCCTCTGACAGACACTTTCTATTGTGTCTAATTCTACTTAATTCAGTACAATACTTCTGTCTTTTGCTTCAAATAATATATTCAGAAATATATAATTTAATATTATTATAAAATAATAATTTCATATTAAATTATTCTATAACTTTTTAATTAGTTTAAGGATATATTTTATATACAGATTATGAGAATGAGAACCCTCATATGGCTAGCAGCTTCTCACTGCAACAGCTGAAATCATAGTTACAAATATAAACTCTGTGTGATCTTTTGACACTGAAAAGCAGCAGCCAAGATGACAGAAATTTATGCATAATTATTTCCCAAAACTTTAAAATAAATTAGGAATTATTACAAGGAATAAAACCCACTTCGGTGTTACTGGAAGGGTGGACTCCCCAATTCTCCATTAACATTAATTTCTTGTTAAAGCACTGTGAGGCTTTTCTCTCTTGTAACTTTGCCAAATGCTAAACATTAGGGTTGATGGCTTTTATGTCATGCACCTGCCCTAAAGTTTAACTACTTTATTAAAATGTAACCCTACATGGCTCATCTTTGCAAGGTCAGGTTGCAAATATCTTATTTTGCAGAAGTAAGGAAAAAAAAAATCAGAAGCTGTCTTTATTATTTCTTATTTTATATGCAAATTATATTTTATTCTTACTAGATTATTTCCTATTGTTCCAAGCAGTATAACTTTAGCATCCATGGATCTGAAGTGAGGATTTCAAATGACAGTGAAATGGTTTCTGCGAATGAAAGCCTTTTGACTTGTGTGGAATCTACTCAGATGTGTCTAAGCCAAAAAATTCTATGTGCTTTGCCTAGAAGCTTCAAGCTTTGAGGTATTCTATTACTGGCAGGGAATGACTGCCCTTAGTTCTCTTGCAGCTCCCACTGCAGACAAGACAATGCTCTGTTACCACCGAGGAGCTGGGCAGGAGTGCAGGTGGAAGGAAGCAGAAGTCTGTTTCTCCTCTGCTGACAACTGAGACAAAGGAAAAACCAACCCCCCTGAATGACTTTCAGTTAGAGAAAAAGGAGTAAGCTATGGCTTTGGAAGCCTGGGGTGACAAAAGCTGGGTCAGAAAATGATAAAAGTTAGAGAAGAAAGAATGGGATGGAGACTGGAAAAATGGAGGGAAAAAAAAAGCAAATTGGACAGAGGAGTGTAAACTAGTGAGTTTGATGGAGGGAGAAGTGATTGCCATTTGTGATTTGCATACTCTGTTTAACATCTTTAATGTAAATTTGTATATGCAAGGGTGTAATTTTCACTGTTCTGGTCTCTTCCAGATGGTCAGCCAGATGTTTACATGGATCTGAGACTGGATTTTTTACCAAAATTAGATCTTGCTTCTCCAAGATCATAATAAAACTGGCATAAGATCTCATTGACACTGTAATCTATAAATTCCAGGAGCTCAGAGAGAAACTGCTCCAGAGATATGCTCCATGAAATCAACATTTAAATGCAGAATGCATAAACAATACTTTATAATAATGTGAAATACAGACATGTACATTGAGGTTACTACTTATGAAGTGTTTAAATAATACATGGTACTCTAAGTGTAAGTTGGAACCTTATGTTGTTGTATGATTTAAAGATGTATAGAATATTTACTGCCTTATTGTTCTCTCACCATATATTCATTCCCTGATACCAAATGTTTAGAACAACTCTAACAACCCTGTGCTGGAAATGAAAACAGACAGAAGCAGATCTCCTTGCAAAGTGCAGTGTTACATTTCATCCATGTCCATCTCACACGAGAACCTGTAGGCAGTGGTGAGTAGGTGGATAGTCAACAGTGAGATTATGGTTAAAATAGACTTAATAGTCCAGCTGAGATGGGCACTTAGGGAAGGCAGTGAAAATTCATGAGTCCCCTGCTGTTCTTCTGAGTGGTGTAGGGTGCATCATGCTGGCCAAACTGGCATGTTTGAGCTGTCTGCACAGTAGTCAGCCTATTTTTATTCAGCAGGTACAAGTATATTTTGACAGAGAGAAAAATCTCTCATTCTGTTGCTTTCTTAAGCCTTTATGGGTTTGTTTTTTGGGTTTTTTTAGCTATTTTTTCTTAGAGAATATTGCCTACTAAAAAGTTCACATAAACTAAGGAACTGCACCTTTGCTTGTACTGTGTTTATGCCTGAGTATAATTAGGATGGAGTTTGTGAGGCAGAAGAAAAATAAATATATGTTCTTACTTGGGAGAGAATGTTCTGCCTTCCATTCAGCCTCCAATATCACTCTCAGGGGATCATAATGTTTGTCCCAAATGTTTAATGTGAACATCTATTTCCTTAATCAGACAGAGGTGTTGACTGTGTTAAGCCAGGAAAGAAAGTAACTGGAACCTGGGAATTAGCAGAGCAGAATGCTCTGTGTGTTTTCAATTGAAAGGGAACTGAACAGAATCTTTCATGTGGATGAATATTGGTCAACATCTGAAATAATTTGAAGACAGTCTTAAAATCCTCTATGTTAGTTCTTGCCTGTCTTCTTAGTAGGTGTGAGGAAAGGTAAAGAGGGCTAGAAAATCTCTGCTATTGTACTAATTGCAAGTACTATTTGATATGGTGGTTTCATCTACAGAAGGACTGCCACTAATCTTTATCAGGAAAGCACATGGGAAATATCCCCCTCTTCACAGAAAGCTTTTAACAGTTGGTAACCTTTTGAGCCCAAGGCAAGGTGATCAGATGACAGAGTACGTTATTTTCATGTCAGCTGCCTCTCAGAGAGCAACTTCAGTTGAGCTGAGGCCTCCTGAAAACTGCCTTACTAGACCCTGTAATTGATTAGCCTTTAGTTTTTCCAGAGATCTTGTTTTCAAATATACTATTGCTTTCCTCTACTTAACAACAAATGTTTATTAGATGAAGAAAAATAACAAAAATAAAACAACAAAATCCTTCAGTGACACTTACAGCAGTATTTCTTTTAGAAATCTGCAAATGAATCATAAATCAATAAGATTGACTAAATGGCAAAACATAGCTACTGCTCAGTCTCAAAACAGGAAGGTAACTGCTTGTAATAGACACCTAGATTTGTGTTTATCTCTTCAGTTCCTCAGGTCTCAAAAGAGAAATTCTGTTTCTGATGGGGGCATAAGGTTGTCTAAGCACATATAAATAAAAACAAATCGATACATAAAATTACAAGATGCAAGAAGCAGTAATTCTGGTCAGCCAAGCAACACAATGGCAGCTGTACATATATCTTTTCATATTTACTGTGCTCTTATACTGTTCAAGCTCTCAGACTGTCAGGGAAGATACAATCCCACCCTAGAATAGCTTAATTCTCACAGACTTTTGATGTCATGGGCATCAACCTAGTGAGATGTTACACTGTCTATATTGCTGGGCTGACCTCTTCACTTGAGGAACTGCATTAGAACTGGAGAAAATCCCTAAAGCTTTCTTTATGGACACAATTTTAGAGATCTTCTTCCATAAAAATAAAACTCTTACCAAAGAAGGGCTCTTCAGAAGTTTCCTTCATGTTATTATCACCTCCATAGCCTTGAACTGAAAGCATTTTTTCTCAGCTTAAAATCCATATCAGTTACTTCTATCATACAAATTAACATATGGAAATACAAATTAAACCTCTTGAAATGTTGGGCAATGATATTGCCAGTGTGAGTGGCATAGTGTCAGTCTTGAATATGGTACTAAATCTTAATCATCTTGACCAGCTTCAACTGAGGCACGCACATGCACATCCATTTATTTCCTGGGCATGGAGTATTGTATGAGGTATGTTAGAGCTGACTGATTTTCCTGAATGAACCACACACTACATTGTAGGTTGCTTTGTCTTCAGTCCTGTTTTTGGCCATCTTCTGCTGTTTGTGGCTGAACTCTTGGGGTAGATATTCAATTTCAGCCTGTTTGGGTACAGTGGGGCCATGACCTTGTTCATGAGGGCTCTTGTGTGTGCTGTGGTGGTCCATGGCTCCTGGCTTATCCTTGCTGTTGAACCATGCACACTCCTGCTTCTCCTTGATGCACAGCTAAAATGTCAAAATCTAAGTGTTTCTGCATATTTAGGCACAGGTGATTATTCAGAAGATGGAATATGATGAGGCCATTAAGGGCACTAAACCCTATCCCTGTATTTACCTAAAAGTTTATACTTGTCAGACCAGCTACTTTATACTAACTAGTGTATGAGAACTCTGTCTCCTTTCTAGCTTTGCTGATGTATCTGTTTAAAAAAATATATATCATTTGAAATAATAAACTGCCTTTTTTTTGTTGTTGTTCTCATAGTACATAGGAAGTGTAGAGTCATACTGCAAATAGTAAGCATGATTTAAAGAAAGAGATGGAGAATGATCCATCCTTGGAAAGCTGTCAGAAAGTTGAGCATCTTTGTTCAATCTTTCTGACTCTTTCATTTCATCCTCACCAAAAGAGAATTACACTGATATAAAGGGCAAACCACCCCAGATTATTACTGCTATGGATTGCTGGAGTATATTGTGGCACCATAACCACTATAGATGTTATAGCAAAACTTACTGGCTTTGCTATGTTGTATTCCAAAAAAAACCCCTTAAAAATCTCTGAACCAAACTCTCATGTCTTATCTGTATTGAAAATAAATCATAAGAAAGTATCCATAAAAAAGTCGATGCCACATAGAAAAGAGATCCATATATATGCCTTAGTCCTTCCTCTTCCCCTAAAGGAAAACATTTGTCAGGTGAGGAAGATTTGGTGCTGGACTTTGACAAAAAGAAAAAGCATTGTGCTCTCTACAATGAGAGGAACGCATTTCTGGCTGATTAAAAGCCTGAAATTTCCTTTTCCTGGGGAGGGAGAAACACAAATTTAAAAGACAGGAATAATTATTGTGTTCATCTGTTATTTCTTTTCCTAATTGGTTCAACATTGCCAACATAAATAAAGGATTAGTTGTATAAAAGTGCTCTGTAAGACATAAGTGTTCAGTAGAAAGTCTAAAGGAAATATCCAGCCACATGCTTAACACTGGTTGTATGAAATGTTTTGTCTAGTCCAATAATCACTGTTATGTTTATCTGCATTAATTAATCTTATCACATTATTTCTCATTAGATCATTAATAATATCCCTAAACAAAAATCATGAGACAAAATACTGTTACCTGACTCAAACTGGAATTTATTACAATAAATTTTCATAATACAAAGACAAGGGAAAGAAAACACAATAAGAACTGTTTAGAGCTCTTTTAATCCAAAGCAAAATATGTCAGATGATTCATACCATGATAAAGCCATAGGAATGAATGAATATTTGATATAATACCTGAGAGAAATGAATGATTATTGCTGCATATGACAGAAGGTACCCTACCCTCAGGAAAACAGGAAATGAAATAATGATAACACAAGTGAGGTATTTAGTATCATATCAAGGAAACTCATTTGATATAAACTAAAATTTTAAAAACAAATTTTGTAAAAGCAAAAAACAGTCTTTATTTTTGAGTTACTAAGTATATCAAAAAGGCTCTTCACATTTTTAAATGCCAAACTTCTTCAGTTTCTCCAGCTCTACTGCATCTTTGTGTTTGTGATGTGTTCATAACACTGCTTGAACTTCTAGCACAGCTATAGTACAGAGGGCACAGAGAAAACCTTTTGTCTTGTAGATTACTTTGGATTTTGCCATATTCCAGTCTTTTCTCTGTAATAGAGGAGGAAATGCTTGAACTAGAAGGACAATCTCTCTCTTTAGTTTTTTTTTTTCTCCACATCAATTTTTGTCTGCAATTCCACTAGGTTTTTCACTTGCTATGTGAAGGATGGTGTCTCTGTGTGAAGGTCTCTATTCCTAGATGGAAAATCAAAGTGTTGTTTCTTTTCAGGGGAGATGACAGAATCTCAGACTAAAATTCAGAGGAAATATATCTGCAAAGAAAAATGTACCCACAAGTTATAAGCTTCTTTGGGGAGCTCAAATTCCTTCCTACAAAGTGTAAAATTATTCTTCAAGAATCTCTGAATTTTTCAGATAAATTTAGGTTTTTAAATGTCTTGCTAGACCTGTTTGAGATTCAAGGATGCATTCTGAGATGTGGTAGGTGCAGTTTTCTTACTCTTTAACATTTACTATTCCTGCCATATGATTCAAATTTTTTAAGGCTTTATTGCTACCAAGTTGGTTGTGCAATAACAGTAATTGCAGGGTTAAGAGGGGAAGAAAAAATAGTCATTACTTAAGGCAACACCTTTTAATTGCTTTATCCAAAATTCATCTTATTATCTCTCATTACTGAAAATCAGCGGCAGTGCTTTACCCCAAACTTGCCTTTTTAAGCTAAAATGGCATTATTAAGTACTTCCTTAAATCATCAGGAAATATTTTAAATTCGATTTATGTATTCCTGATTTCATACTACTAAGAATATTTAAAGACAAATAAAGCACTTTTACATATTTTATTTCATCTGTATTCATTCAGCAAGGTTGTATTGGAGCTTCCTCTTGTGGAATGATACAAAAAAACAAATGTCATATTTCTACCATGGGCATATGGGAGTGGAAACTTCTTATAATGCAGTATTGGTTACTGATAAGATACTTAAATTTCATAGGCAAAGCAAACTAAGTCATCCCAAGGGTATTGACTCTTAGAAACTGGGAAATCAAAATAACTAAAAAAAAATTAAATAGTTCTACTCTTGGTCTAGTACTGCTAGACTCATCTATTTATTTATAATTAGAATGCATGTAGCTCTGTTGTACTACATTTACTTGAGCTTAAATCAGTAAAGCTTTCTGTGCATAGAGGAGTACATTTAGACTACAAACTATGACTTAGTCATCTTTTCTAGTAACAGTCAGTCAGAAAAGAAAAAAAAATGACAGTAGGGACTAATTTTTATTTTTTTTAAATGAAATCTCAGGCTAAAATAGCAAACTTCTCAAATTCAAAATAGTTTATAAAATTATTCAGTAGGCCGTGGTGCTGGGAGAACTGAATCCAGACAGGAATTCAGTTAGGAATGATCTTTTAGAAATGGATATTTAGAAATTATAACATTACATTTAATTTTGTGACACGGTCAAACCTACATTCACAATGCTTGGCTTTCATACAGTTTACATGCATGAGGCTCCCTGTGGCTGCAAAACTGTGTCAAGGCATTGATAACAAATACTGAGCTCTAGGCTGCTATGGCAACTATGGTAGCATGCAGGAGTCAGCTAATTTTAGACTAGCTTGGGTATGTCTACAAAGATTGTAGTTATGCTATCGCCTACAGTAAAAATATAATCTTAGTTCACTTGAGCATCTTAAAATACGTAGTAAATCCTGAACACCCAAAAGTGATATTTATATGTATGTGAGGTATTACTGGATGTTTGAGCAACTTCAGACTTCTTTTTTTCTTTTTGCTATATAGTCTAAGATATATTGCAGTAATCAAACGCAAGGCATTAAAAAAAAAAAAAAAAATTACCTCCATGACCAGAATACATACCTGAGGCAAAACCAATCTGCTTGAGATTTCTTTCCATATTTAGTAGACTAAAAATCCAATAATCTCTTTGACAAGAATGTTAATGTCCATGCTTATCCCCTGGGAATCAATGAAATTTTTTAAGTATAATATTCATAGGCAATAGTTATGACATGAAGATGGGAATGGAGCATCTAATTTTTACATGAGTGGGGAATAACACAGTGCAGGGATGGAGGTCACCTTGAATTACAACTGATACATGTCGCAGACTTCCCTGGTCTGGGCAGAATGACAAAATGCCTTGTGCAGGTAGGCCCACAGATAATTTATGGCCTTCAGCAGTCTGCTTTCACTTTCTCTGTATTGCTGATGCTATGTCAAAATTGGAATTTCATTATAGACTAATATCAGTAAACTGTTATAGCAAGAATGGATTTTATCAGGATGCTTGAGGAAATGAATAAGAGATTTGAGCTGAAAAATATCAGTTGCAGTAGGTTTTATAATACAATACCAGATACTCTGACACAAGCAAGAAAAATATCGCATTGATTTTTTTTTTTTAAATTATAGACTGATTTAACAAAATGTGCTTGCAAATTTGTGTCATCATAAGGGTTTTGATGAGCTATATATGCTATTGGAAGGTGCTTAAGAAACTTTTAGATTGGGGGACTTAAATTAAGTATGTTTGATTTCTTTTTTTCTGACATTGCTTCCCATATCAAAGCATGGCTTATTTTAATGTAAACAGAAGTTTGCCTTGATCTCACAGCTGAGAATAACAGTGATTCCCTTGCCAACAAATTAGCTAAATAGTTTCAATTTTCACACCTTATTACCATTTCATCTTGGGTTAGCTAAGTAACACTGTTATTTCATAAACTACCATGTTCACAAAGAGTTGCTTTTTTAAAGAGGATTTAATTTCTAAGTAAAACACGAAACCAAAATCAGTGCTACTTGACTTTCACTAAGGCAAGAAAAGATCCAATTTGATTTAAAAACTTATATTAAAACATTGCCAATATACATGCGTGCATCTCCACAAATGTTTTCTGAACCTGGGGAAGATGGTCCTCTGTGATGCATCCTAAATGGCTCAAATGGCAATTGTTGCTAAACAGTACATTGTTAGACCAGAGAATCCAGTTATGTCCCCAGTTACAGCACAAATACTTGAAGATTTTGCTGCATATTGGGAATATAGGAGTTGTTCCGTACAGTGACAGCAGTTTGGTTGGCTGGTTTTTTATCCTTTGTATGAGAGGGTTGTTCCAGTGTGTAGGAATGTGTTTTATAGCCTCTGAGACAGACCTTGATTTAACACATTTAGGATTATAATATTCATTCAGTTCTGGAGTGCTACACCTGGTGGTGCTGTCTTTAAGGATTGTCTATTCCTGGTTTGCCTGCTGTGAGAAGGTGGAAGTGGAAACAGGAAAGTGATTTTGTATGCCAGAAAGGAGGATAGGAAAGTTCCAGAGATACACTTTCTGAAATTAACATCATCTTGATGCTCAGAAAGAGCATTAAACATAATTTTCTTTCTCTCTTCTTTTTTTTTCTCTTTCTTTCCAATGTGCTTTTTCTCTTTCGCTCACTTCACCAAGTAGCCTTCTTGTGGATTTGAGGGGGATCCTGATGTCTTTTCTATGATCATTTTCCTGATGCTACCTGAAAAAATATGGTTTCACTATACACACAAAGCAAGAAACAAAGAGGTTTTGAAAAAAGATCACTTGGCCCTAGAGCTGATAGAAGAAAAGAGTTTCCCAATCTGGATAACAAAATGCTCATGGATGTAATTTTAGGACTAACATAACTGAAATATATCTCAGAATTTGACAGAATTTTTGCAGTATTCTCCCTATTTCTTCTATTAGCATATTATTTAATTTGTTTTTCAGAAACGGGTATATGTGAAATTATGAAGGAGACAGAAAAGTGGGTAATTGTCACTACACAGAATGTAATTTCGAAGAGTATACTGACTACTAAAATAGTAAATGCTCAACAGGCCATTATACTAGAGGAGGAAATATATTCTTCTCTCAAAACTAGTTCAAAAGCTACTGACTTGTTTATGATTCTTTCACTGCTGAATTGAAAAATCTAAAGTTATTTTGTGTCAGCAAGATAACACATTAGGCGTATTGGATCAATTCCTGAACTCAATTGTTTAGAAAGCAACCTGCACCAACAGGTTACATGGACAAATCTCAGCACAGGGTAAAGGCTTAATTAGTTAGCAAAAACTACAATCTGGTATTTTCCTTTATGTAGAAGCTCAGAGGATCTGAAGAAGTGATTAGAAAAATAAATATTTACGCCTTTAGGGAGATGAGATGGAAATACAACCTGAAAAACTTTTACTGACTATGTAAGGTCTGTGTCTGCTTGCTCAGAAATTGATAGAATTTTGAAAATAAGTTAGCAAGCACCTGGTGAGTTTGAACAACATAAGCAAGAAATGAAAAATTGAAGTATGGTTGCTAGACTTTGAAAGAAGTCAAGATGTAAACTTGGCTTCTGTTCAGATTTTTTTTCTGTACAAACTTGTGCTAGGTCACTTCTCTATATGCCATGTCTCTCATTTGTAAATTAAGAATAATACCTGCCTGCCTTGGATTATTTATGATGAAGATTAATTAAAATTCATAAAAGTACTTTTAGAATTTAGTGTTGCAAAACTGCTAGAAGAAGATTAGTAATTTTGATAAAGAGGAGACTTGTGATGAATAATAAGAAGAAACACCACATAGTATATGGCTAATGTAGTTGGAAGAAATGCCGAAGTTTTGCTTAGCTTTCATGATGGACTGTTTCCCTGAATTTTGTACCTTTTTGTCTGAAAAGATGAGTTTTAGGGATTATTCTACTTTTTTTTTTCTTCTTCAAAGAAAACTGTTAGCAGTACACCAAAACATGCACACTATGAAGATTTTAATGAGAAGCTGGCTTTTTTCATCCTGTAGAAGTCTTATTATGGCTTTAAATCATGGGCTGGCTCAAAGAATTTGAACAAATTATAACATGGGAAACTGACTATCAATTACAGTGGAAAAGGAGACCCCATTTTTCTTAAGTAGTCTAACTTGAAAGCAGTATTCTCAAAGGGGAATTTTCTTTGCAGATATTGCGGCTGTTTTCTAATCAGGGAAGGGGAAGAGAAGATTGACTCCTTAAATTTTTTTCCATATACTATTTTCTGGAACAGCCAGTCACAGACTGCTGTTTGATATGGGTCTTTTTGTGACCACTTATAAAAGAGTGTCAATACATTTTGATTAAAGTGTGAATGGGTGTGGTGGGTTGACCTTGGATGCCAGGTGCCCACCAAGCTGCTCTCTCACTTCCCCTTCTCAGCTGACCTGGGGAGAGAAAATAAGATGGGAAAGAACCTGTAGGTTGAGTTAAGGCAGTTTACTAGAGCAAAAGAGAAATGTTGTGCATTCACAAAGAGAAAAAAAAAAGGTTTTGTTCTCTGGGAAGCAGGACTTCAGCATGAGGAACTGTTGCTCCAAAAGGCAAAAATTACAAATAACAAATGCCCTCCATTACACCTCTTTTTTTTTTTTTTTTTAAGCTTTTATATCTGAGCTGATGTCATCTGCTATGGGATACCCCTCTGGTCAGTTTGGGACAGCTGGCCTGATCGTGTCTCCTCACAGGATCTTGACCAGCCCCTTGATGGGTGGGGAATGTTGAGAGACAGAGCTGATGCTGTGCCAGCCCTGCCCAGCAGCAGCCAAACCCTGGGGTGTTATCAACACCTTTCCAGGTGCCAGAGCAAAGTGCAGCACTGAGAGGGCTGCTGGGGGAAAACGAGCATTAGATATGTCTAGGAATATTCAAGTATTAGCAGTGCCTGATGGGTTCTTTTGGTCACCTAGATACTAAATATTGCAGATATAAAACTCAATAAAAAGGTAATAACTGTTCATAAATGCAGTGTATTCATAAAGTCATCTGTGATAGCTCTCAATGAGTGTTAGATTCTATTTGGTTTTAGAGCTACATGATTGCAATATTGTCAGATTTTTTAGAACATTATTTTAATTTCTTGGAAACATTAATTTCATTATTTTTTGCTATTATATAGCATCTGTGCATGTATAACTTCTGGAAAATAAGAATTTTTTAAGTAGGAGTGAAAAACATACTCAGAGTTTATATATTATCTTCTCCATAGTGTTTTTATTTGTAATAAAACTAAAAAAAACCACCCAATATCAGTTCTTGGTTTTAAGAAGAATCAGTGCTTTATAATACCATTTCATCTTGCTTCCTTTTTGCATTTTTCCTTATATTTCCATATGATGATCTGCAATGTATATGTAATAATATCAACTGAAGTAAAATAGAAACAGTAAAAACTTTATAATGAAGTCAGGATTATTTTTCAGCAGCAAAAATACAATCTGTAATTAATTTCAAATACCAAGTGGTATCACTTCTCTTTGATTTGTAAAATTCATTGAAGGAATATTGGAGTTTATCATATCTGAAAGTCCTAACTGAACTCTACTATTATTTAAATTAATTTCCCTGGCCATAGATTTTCAAATTAAACTTAATACTGGTAATCTTTTAATTGCATTAAAGGTTTGCTGCTAGCTCTTTTCTTCTTACAGGATTGCCACCATTACAAATTATATATAGTAAAAATAAACACATGTAAACATAGGTCAATGACAAATGAGAAAACCTCAATATATTAGTAATGTTTTGAATTAATAGTCAATAGTTGTCATCAGCCACACATTTAATATCCTTCTTGATCTTATGTCCTTTTCTTCCAGCGAAGAATATCTGTACATCTGTGTGTACTCCTGTTTTCAAAAGTGTTCATTTCCAAGGGCTCCATTCCTCAACTGTAAATGATTTCCTTGTTTCTTTGCTTTAAATTCCTCCTGCCTAAACTTCTTTGCAACCTTTTTCTTATTGCTTAAAAGAGGTTCTACACTTTTTAATAAATGACTTCTTCCTTGGTTAACATTTAAAATAATCCATACATGGAATTAATAATTATTATACTCCCCACATCTATCATATGTACCCATCAATTATTCCTAGGCATGCCACTAATTCAAATATAACCAAAGTGAATGTTTACAAAGGCACCAGGTGAGCTTTGAGCAAGGCCCCTGCACTCCCGGTAGCATTCATGCCTTGTAAAGCACTTGCACTCGGGAACTGGTGAGTGACAGATATTTGAGATACAGAAGGTAGGGGAAAATTGTGATTCTGTCAAATCAAAGAGGAAACAAATTCTAATAAACATGCTACCTTTTTGTATATTGAGTAAAAAGGTGTAAATTTTGCCATGAAAATTGTCTGTGCTGGTTTTAAATAGATGAATTTCAAGTCAGTCAAGGGTTGTGATTGTCATGCTCTACTCTGCACTGATGCAGCCTCACCTCAATTACTTTGTGATGTTTTGGGTGCTACAATACAAGAAAGACATTAAGCCATCAGAGAACATCTGAAGGAGAGCCACAAAGATGGTGAAGGATCAGGAAGTTAAACCATATGAGGAGCGGCTGAGGTCACTTGGTCTGTTCAGCCTGGAGGAGACTGAGGGGAGAGCTCACTGCAGTTACAGCTTCCTCATGGGGGGAAGAGGAGGGGTGGGCACTGATCTCTTCTCTGTGGTGACAGTGACAGGACCCAAGGGAATGGCCCAAAGTTGTGTCAGGGCAGCTTTAGGTTGGATATTAAGAAAAGGTTCTTCACCCAGAGGGTGTTTGGGCACTGAGCAGGCTCCCCAGGGCAGTGTTGCAGCACCAAATCTGTCAGTTCAAGGAGTGTTTGAAAAATACTCTCAGGCACAGAGTGTGATTCTTGAGATTGGCACAGGGCCAGGAGTCGGATTTGATGGTTCTATCCTTGTGGGTCTCTTCCAACTCATGATATTCTATGATTCTAGGATCTATGAATACACATTATATATGTGTATGAATTCCAATACAGGCTTCAAGTGTGACAGCTAGAATTCAAAGTTAGTAGTTTTCTAGGCTGACTTAACTGAGCTGAAGTTGGCACTTGACTTGATCCCGAAATCTAAACTGGAAAAGAGAGCATTCCTATGGATCACAAAATTTGTGTAAACAGAATGCCACATTTCTTGTTCTGTAAATTATAATTAATTAATTTCAATTATTGAATGCATATTTTCCTGTATTATTTTACTCAATTGTTGGGCATTACTGAGCTCTGTATAGATGTAGAAGCTTCCATTTTCTCTTACACTCTTAGTAGCAACTCATTTTCCCTGTTTCATGTGAAAAAATGCCTTCCCCTATTTTTCCAGCAAACAGTTTTTCATTAAAGCTTGATTTTTCTGTGAAGTTTCATGCAAATCTGTAATTAGTTTCTGAGTTCCAGTCAATTAAATACTGGCCTAAAATAGCTTCTGTTTAGATCTCATGGTATTTTGGGCCTCTGCGGTCTGAGGGTTAGATTGTGTGGAAAGTAAAAAACTACAGAGGAAGCATTAGCTGGTCTCTTTGGATTATGTAGTCATTTAGTTACCTACCAAAAAGGAAAAAATGCTCACTAAAAGAGAAAGCTTTGCAACAGCTGTGTAGAACAGCATTTGCCCTCCTAGTTCAAGCATTGCAATAGGAATATAAATGAATATGCATTTTTTTAATGTTGAAATGATTTTATATTTTTTGTAAAATATAATTGTTAATATTGCATTGTTTTTATTTTGCAATTGTAGTTTAAATTATTTTTGAAGCTTACTGTGTTTGCACTTTTTCCTTTATATAAGACATGGCATTTATTTTATTCCGTTCCTGTCAGTTTAACATTAATGTAATCAATTTTATTGATTACAGTGGATTAAATTATGCATTTGTAGATGAAAAGAATTATAGTTGAGATTGTCTCAATAACAGAAGGTGTGGACCTTACTCTCTTGGAATATTCTCAAAGAAAGGGAAAAACAGACTGAAGATCGACAAAAAGCTCTCTATTGTACTTTGTGCTAGGAAACAGAGATTTTATGACTTTAGAATAGGAACAAAACTATTCATAGTTCTTACATTGGCCCAACTCTGCAAATTGCAAGTGAAAGTCAGTGATCTGACCTCTTTCTTGTTTTGTTTTCCTTCTTGTTGTATGTTTGCATTTCAAAGATGTTAGTATTATCTACCATTATCATGGTGGTCTTCTAAAATTGCTATTATCACTGTTATTATGTTTTCTTTTTATTAAAAAAGCGAACAAGATGCACAGTGCATTGTATAAATGATCCTAATCTCTCTCAAGTTAGTAGAAACCAGGAAAAACTAAACTGAAGAGCGTATAGTTCCTTTGTTGAATGATATGGGACAGAAAATTCAGCTTGTGAAAGCCCGGTTTTTATTGAACGTCAGACTTCTACATCCATGTTAGAAAAGAATTGTTCTCTGTCCCTGTCAGAGCTAGGGTTTTTAAGTCATGGCAAGGAAGTTGTTTGGAACTTTTGTTTTTGTGTTTTGCATACTCTTTTTCAAGGTTTAGGCAAACTGAATTTGTTTGTTATGAATGTAAAGTATTTGTTTTAGGATTTAACATTACTGATGGATACCCTTAAAACTATTGGACGCTTAATTTCTCTATACTTTTGCATAGTGTCTGCATTTGTCTTGCTCTTTTTTAAAAACTCTTCCTTCTGCCTAGCATGTTGACAAGATCAGGAAACCAGCTTTGAAACTTCAATGGCTGAAAAGCTGCTTGCTGGGCACAAAACCTAAAGAGTTCTGGTTGCCTGCAGTTCTGTGTCCTTTCTCCCTCCATCACAGCTGCAATATCTCTAACTCTCCCTCACCCTGAACAGTATTGGTCTCTTCTATTTCTCCTAGCCCCCACTGGTGAGCATGGACTGTACATCATTCCAAGCCAAGTGCTGAGGGCCATCTGGCAGGCTTAACAGGGCAGGTAAGTCTTGCACTGTTTAATTGAATGAGAGCGGAATGTAATTCCAGTATCCAGAAATTAACCTGAAAAACTCAATTCTTTAATAAAAGAGAACCTCATTAAAAATAGTGAGTTTGCTACAGGGTACAGAGACGTCCAATTTAGAAATGAAGTTTTGGATTTGAATCCTGAAAATTAAGTTTAGAAATGTGAATGAATTTGGGAATCATCCATCTTGAGGGGTTTGGTTCTAGAAACTCAGTTAACATATTTCATTAATTCATTAAAATTAATATATTTTTACTGTAGTTGTTCTCAAATCTCAGCAATGTTGCATCACTTTTGTTCTTGTTAGTCAATCAATGTATGCAAGTATCTTTCAGTTTTCATAGTCTCAGCTCATGTAAAAGACACAAAGCTCATCAGCTGCCATTCTCATATTTTAAACCTCCTACAAAGTACGAAAATCCAATCACAGTTGTTTTTACAGTCTTGTACGTATTTTGTGCTTGAAAAACAGAGGTCCTTTATTTTTGAAATGTCTTTTCATGAATGAACTTAAATTTCTAAATGAAAGAGCTCAATGCATTGTTATGGAGAATTAAAAATCAAATATTATAATTAGTTCAATTGTCTTTTACATGCTTCCTTACTTCTTGTTCTTACTATTTAAAATTGTTTGCCTTCTTTCATTTCACTTATTCCCATTAATGTTCCCATTAAATATTTATTTAATGGGAATATCAAATATTGTCATTAAATATGTGATTAAATATTCCCATCAGTGGACTAATTATTTAGGAAAACATCTAGTATAAATAAAAATTAAGTTACTCATTTTAGTCGAAATGTTATTACTGATGGGTTGAAATTTCCAGTACTTCTGATAATAACAGGGCAATAAGACGGCTATTAGTAGATTTTGAAAAGTTTGACTTTTTCCTTATTTCAGTATTCCTTATATTTTCTCTTGATGATCTGTCATTTAGGGAAAGGAAGAAAAAGTGTACATTACAATCCCATTACCAGTTTTTTTTAAAAAAGCTTAGGATCTACTTTCTGCCAATGAGGGGCTAGAGGAGAACTAAATTCCAGGGATTTGGGGTTCGAGGTGATTACAGGAGCTGAGCAGAGCTGAGCAAAGCTGAGAGACTAGCCCAGCAGGTTTTTATTACTGGAATGCAAATTATTTATGTTGTTTCACCAACTGAGAGGCAAAGAGGTACAGGTTGAGAGGTTGATTAGCCATCTGCAGAATATACTGAAGAAGATATTATTAGTAGTAGGTATATAAGATCTTCATAACACACTTGAATATGCTAAAAATGTTTTCCATCCTTTAATATTGAACCTTCCATTTAATCCATTTTTTGGATTGTGTCTATTACCATTGCATGTGCAATGGTTGGTATTCAGTTGCTGTGCCTGGGTTATTTAAGAATTAAATATTGAGTTCATACACCATCTAACGTGGTCATCTTAAGAAACCTTAGTATTCAGTTTAACACTATGCTTCTACTAACTTGGAATTATCTCTTGAAATTATCATTCATGTTGTAATACCTCCACTATTTTTTATCTCTTTTGATACTAAAAGTGGGAGCATTTTATTTCACCAATTCTTTTAAATGTATCACTGTAATTGAAGAAGGATTGCTTACATATTTCATAATAAGAGCACACTCGAAAGTAATTGAGAGGCGGAGGGTGTAAAATCAAGGAGAGAAATGAAAAAATCTGCAAAGGAACAATATGGAAAAAATATGTTACATGTCATCAGAGATGAGTTCAGATTACCTGCTTTCTGGGATGGGTAGAACTCAGAATCTTATTTTAAAAACCAAATGCTGCTTTCTGCTGCATCTTTATTCCTATAATTTCTATTTAAATTACTAACATGAAATAAATATCTAGTATTTAGTTTTATTTTAAGGATTTTTCTCCTATTATTTAAATGAAATGTTGTTAATGACTAGGTACACTATTTAGTTCTCACTGTTAACTCAGACTGATTTTCAATGTCAGGACCCATGTCACTACTGAGGATAATAATATTCCCTGCTCTGTTGATTGTCTTTTGGAGTTAATGGAGGACCTTAATGAATTTGTTGGAGTCTAGATATAGTTTTGTAGAGGGAAAACAGTCCTTTTGTGCACTTTTGCTCTAATCATGAACCTTATCAAAATATTATTATATATAGTCCATGTTCGGTGAACTTCACATAATAGCTGAATTTAATAACTTCAATCACTTTAGTAACGGGGTCTAATTTAGATAATACACATAATGTTTTGCATCTGCATGAAGGTGAATTTGCAGGATTGCAAGCGGTCCTGTTCTATAAAAATTTAAGAAATTACTGCCATTCAGGATGTATATGGTAACACTCTAATCATAACTCATTGCAATGGCAAAGAACATGGATTGGATTCTGCAACTCATTCAATAAAAACTAGCTAAGGAGCAGCTGACAGACGAAGACCTCGCCTACAGTGGAAGACACAAATTCGGGAAAGATAGGCAGCTCTCAGAAAAGTGAATGATCCAGAAGCTAGTGTGAAACAGGTGCAGCAGAATCTTACCTTCTACTTTTGCAGTTCAGATGGGTGCTATTAATTCAAAGCAATATCCTGCACTTGAATTCTTTTCCTTTTAACATTTTTGTCAAGACTCAGGTAATCTTGTGGGAAGTATCCATTATTTTTCTGTGAGAAACTTGATGTTGTTCTTACTATGAACAGCAAATCTTCTGTTGTATAAATTGAAATCGGTTTAGTTTTGTCTGGCAGCAAAAAATAGCTATAACATAACAGCAATAATAATGGGCAATCTGTGCTAATAGGTGTATTAACGGAATTCAATAGCAGCTACAATCTTATGCAATTCCTTTTTTTAAAAAGAGTCTATTTAAAACATCATTGTATGAAATAAGTAGTTCTATATAGTTAGTTCATATGACAAGATTCTTTTCACTGATCCGTCAAAATGGCAACATTACAGTTTCTGTTGATTGTGTCAATCCTATTGACTAGAGAAGCAAAAGGAGCTTAAAAATTTAAAATAGTAATAAAATGACATCAAAAGAAAAATTAAAGTTAGACTGAAAAGCCAGAGAGGTAAAATCCTGGTTCTGCTGACATATAAGGGAATCTAGGCTTGATCCATGCAGTCAGGGTTTCGTCAAGAGCGTAGAGTCCTGTTTTGAAGAGGATGGAAATTTAACACGGTCAGAATTTTGAGTAAAAATTGCTAGGGCAAGTACCAGTTTCTGTATGTGGGACAGGGCAACCCTGGGTGCACTGATTGACTAGGGAATGAAAGGCTGGAGAGCAGCACCACAAACAGGGACCTGGGGGTCCTGGTCAAGGGCAAGCTGAATCTGAGTCAGCAGCACCCTGGCAGCCAGAAGGGCCAACCATATCCTGTGGTGCATCAGGCACAGCATCAACAGCCAGGAAAGGGAAAGGTTCTTCACACAGAGGTTCTTCACTGAGAGGGTGGTTGGGCACTGGAACAGGCTCCCCAGGGAAGTGGCCATGCCAGAGTTGCAGAAGGGTTTGGAAAAGGCTCTCAGGTGCATGGCGTGATCCTTGAGGTTGTTCTGTGCAGGGCCAGGATTTGGACTTGATGATCCTTCTGGGACCCTTCCAACTCAGGATATTCTGTGATTCTATGATAATGTTACTGTATTTTCTTGGTTCTGGAAATTAAATTGTTAGAGAACAAAAATAGCAAAATTTGCTCCTGTCACAATTCTTCACAACATGGGGCATATTTCAAGAAAAAAAAAACAAAAACCACAGACAAAGAGTAAAACTAAGTAAATCTCACCGTGTTATTTCTTAGTCTGTTATTTGGTGTAGAACTTAAAACAGGGTTTCATACCATACTAGTTTTGATTTTAATAAGGATCTTCTTGGACTGTTCAGATACTTTATTTTCTATATTGTTTTCAGGCTACACAATTTCTCTTTCAACAGTAATTCTTAAAATTCATAAGAACTTCAAGGGAAATGTAGAAAGTAACCAGTTTTGTGTCTTTGATATGTAGGCATTTGCTGTGACTAAGGACTTTGAAATTCAAGTTTAACTTCTAGTTTGATGAGTATTCTTCTCTAATATTGACTTTTTTTTTTCTTGGGGGACAGGTAGAGTTGAAAAGGCAATATTGAAGCTCTGAAAAATATGACTTTTTTATTGTTTGTTTTCAATAACTAAATAAATAACTTTTTTTATCCATATCCTGTGAAATATCATTTTATTTAAAATTTGTACCTCAGCTACTGAACAGAACAAAGAAGGCTGCCAACAGCATGTTTTACAGGATTTGGATATAAATTTATTTAAAATACTTTCTAAAATAAATGGGAATGCACTGTGCTATAAATTAAGTGTTCTTCTGTGCGGCAACTCAGGAAGCCGCTAATAAAAAGAAAGAAAAAAAAAGAAAAAAAGTAATTTTACTGATACCTGCGGGAAAATCTAGAATAGTGGTCACTCATATTAAATTTATATCAACTTTATGAGGTTTTTGTCATCTTGACACATTTATGGAGCTGTTAAATTTTTGCTGCCTGGGGGATATAATGTACTTGATGTGACCCCACTTATTAAATCGAGACGATACAAGTAACATTGATGACTGGTCACTCAGGAATAAAACAGAGCCAAGCCTTCCCTGGTTCTAGAGGAAGGACATATTTGCAGCAAAATATGTAGAGAAATAGATATGGTCATCTATATCAAGTAGACACTTGGAAAGAGAGTGAAGGTGAAACACGCAGGCATTTAATGAGGTACTCACAAACCTTCTGCAGTAGTTCATGGGTGGTAAAACAGGTACACATTGTACAATAGCCTATAAGACCTTCCAGTGTCCCAACATAAAATCTGAGAGGACAAACCCATACACAGGATTTGTTAGACATTTCAAATATCTGTATTAATGGACTTTATAGGAGCTATATTTTCTATAGGGCTATGCAAGTGACCAAACGTTGCATTAAGGCTCATATCATCCCTGTGCTGATGTCACTGCCTCAGAACTACCATGATCATTTAGTTGAATCAAATTAAATTTAAATAAAAAATTAAAAAAAAAAACCAAAAAAACCCTAATTTATTATTGGTTGAACCAGATCCAATAAACAAAAACTGTCAGTATCCACTGGAGTTCAGGAGGTCAAATCTGAAATTATTTTGCCTAGAATAGCTCCAAGTTAGGATTCCATTTCATTGATGAGGAAGATTTCAAGCTCATCAGTAAACAAGTCATCATGAAGAAAGTTATTCTGTTGCTAAATATATGAGTTTTGTACTTTATTTTTCACAATCACTGAAAAATTTAGAGTAATTAAAAAAATTAATAAGTTTATATTCAGAATTTCATATGCTCTAGAGCACATGCTTTTTTGGGCTAAAATTTTGTGTCAGAAGGAAACAGTTCTACTTCTTTAAATATTTGTTTAAGAACTTGTATAACTAAGACATTTTTCGATAGATTCAAATTAATAACAATACAAATAATTTTGTCTTTGACAGTTTTTGTTGCATTATATCAAGTTGATGGCTTTATATGTTTGACATTTTTGTATGAATTAATGGGCTTATTTTCACTAATTCATTTTTCTTTGATGAGTCACATTCTTTTGGTAAAAAAAAAAAAAAAAGTATTTTCTGTTTCACAGCCAGAATATTTCTCTTTCTACTAGGCACTGGCTTGCTTGGTCGCGCACATATTACTGAAACAGGAGGAACCATTGATCCTATAGTTTTCAGCTTTACGTCGGGAAATCTCATGATAACTATTCCTGTGTCTAAACACGATGCTATATGGTATTTACTGAACTGAATCATAGCCCTTCAGATTTGTAACTTGTGTTTGGAAGTCTCCTAAGTCCCTCCTTTTGCATTGTATTTTATCTAAAGCTGCCAACATCCTGGTGATCTTACATTAACATTGTGAAACTATTTACCTTGCCAAACTGTTAAAGAAGTTTTACAAGAATGTGTGTTGTGGCAAGCATCCGTGGCAAAATATTTCTGTCCAAATGGGAAGTGGAATGATCATAGACCATTTTTAATGTTTTATTACTGTTATTTCGTTTTCTAAGTAAAAGAAAGTATAAGAACTTCAATGACACATGAAAACACATATGGGAATAAAACAAAGATTTTCTGTGTTGGAACTGAAGAATCAGCATTGTTTTGTCCTTTCCACTTTTTTCATGGTCATTACTATTCTTAACACATAAAAATACCCACGAATGATGAAAGTTCTCAAAAAAACCCAAAGAACAGTAGTAAATATTTCAGAGTTAAATACGTCTTTGTTATTCCAAGTAGTGACATTAATAAAATTCCATATGCAATACAAAGTACAGTTAGTATCTCTCCTGTGTAGAAGACAACCATCTATGACTAATGGTAAAATAGCCACAAGGTTTTCTCTTGAGAGCAAGTTTTTTTTCCAAACAGGCAAGAGACCAGCAACAAATCTAGTTTAATCTATAAATCTTCTTGACAGATTATAAATTAGCATCCAGAATTTTTCATCAGGGAGATGATTGAATGAATCTGAAAACAAAGGTATTAATATTACCACATCAAAGATATGCATTCAGTCATCTGCTATATATTATATATCGCAGTGAAACTTCTTTCATTTATGGAGCTATATTTAAAACTTCGAAAATTATTTGAGAACAGCAGCAGTTTTAAATTTTGAATCAAAGTCAATTTTACCAAGCCTTCTGTTCTTATGCTATTTATTAATATAATAATCAATATAAGCACTTTAAGTGTTTTTCTAATCTTTGTGCGTTTTTGGGGGTTTTTTTTGGTTGTTTTTCCAAAAGGCTGTAAGTTCATTTAAAACGGCTCCTCTATACAACTTTGGGTTTAGTTTATGAGGACGATATCAGAATATTTAATGAAAATTGAACAATTTTCATTACTGTGTATTTTTATAACTAAAAATAGAATCTATATAAAAACTAAATGTTATACGTATGCCTCCCTATGTTTAGGGAAAAAGACATTCATTACAAAGAATTGTCTACTAGTTTTTCAGGTTAATCATAGATTTTCCAGAATTGTTGTGCTTTGGGCCACACCTGTTTCATGTGGATCAGTAATAAAGGTAGAGGTGGCACAGAACAATTTAAAATTAATTTGTTTAGATTAAAACATGTTAACATACTATGTAACATTGTAGACAGGGAAGTTACTTTGTACTTACGAATTACTCTAATTAAAGAAATAAATACTGTATCCAATATCCCACTTCTGATAAGGTATACAGATGTCAATATCAAATATTTCAGAAAATAAGGCAAATAATTTGATTTTTACTTGCTGTCCTCTGACATCTTGGCATACTATCAGTTCTCTCCACATACAGATCCAGTGCAGAGTGGACCTTGATATTGGAAAGTGGACCTCAGTGAAAAAAGAAAAAAATGAGTGATCGAGAAACATTCTGGCTGTTTCCTGTTCTATCCTCTTCATTCCATGCTTTCTTAGAATCATCAAAAATATACCTATTTTATTACTAAATGGGCTTAGCTACAGTCTTACAGGTTTTGTAATATTTAAGCTGCACATAAAATATACTTAGTAGAAAGAATGTATTTATTGCAAAAATGCAAACCACTGAAGAAAACTAAACCACAGATATTTTAAGGCATGCATATCACACATAGGAATATGAGACATGCTATATCTAAAACATATTACTATCTTACCAAGGTTTACTATGTCAGAAATGCACAAAATTACTTTATTCATTGCAACAGTTGAAACTGAATAAGATTTTTTTTATCCAGTATGACAAGAGGCATCTTTTATAGCTCAGTATAAGGAAGAAAATAAATTTTAAGTTTCTGTTCATCTAGATGAACAATTTCTCTTCACGTGTTGACTCTGTACCTGAGTCAGAAAATACCGTTGGAATTTTGGTGTATGGGATGACTAGGTTAACACGACAAAAAAATTTTTGTGAGATATTGAAAAATTGTTGTTCTGACCAAAAGAAAACTGGAGACTTTTTCAATGACCTGGTCTTTTGACTTCTGTATCAATGATTGCTTCTAGTAACAAAATTTGTACAAGGTTTCAGCTATTAGTAGGTTTATCTACTGATATTTTTCCCGTCTGTGCTCCTGATATTTATCAAAAGCCAGTCAGACAAGACAAGCTTTTTCACTAAGATAGATAAAGAATTTCATTACAATTTCCATTATCACAGAAATAGAGAAAAATCATTCTAAACTAAAAACTCTGTCAAAATATTTAAACCAATATAAAGTTCAGGAGTTGAAATATTTAGCTCATTCGTCCTGTTTGGGTCTATTTTTAGAGCCAATGCTTTGAAATCTGCTTGTGGTTATTAAATGAGCTGTTCCATCAGGATACTCCTCATTTGCAGGATACTTTATTTCAGCTATACACCTCTTTTCTCATGCACTTTGCTACCAAGTAGAAGTAGGTATTGAGCTATTTGAGGGGGAAAATCACCGCTTCAGGTGAAACAAAGGAAACCTCAAATGCATCAGGTTTTACAACACTGTCTCAGTATCCATGACAAACACCACAATAAATGAGCTATTTTAGTGGACTTTTCAACTGCTAATCGAATGAGTGTCATGACCATTTTATGTGAAATAATCCAAAAAAATGCAGGAAACATGCTTTTATCACTGGAATATGGCAGAAACAACAAATAACCATTAAAGACAAATGGAAAAGAAAAACAACATATTATTATTTACTCTGTAGATGTCAATGAAAATACAAATAAGTTTAAGAAATAAAAAAATAAATTGTAACTGACATTATCCATTGTGCTTTAAACAAGACTTGGTGAGAAAACAATTGTTTTAAAGAGTAATCTGAAATGGTAATTTGGGTGGCATTGAGCCTGTTACTGTCTTGTAATAACTAAATTCTAGAGGAGGACAAGAGAAAACAGCTCATAGATTTGTGAGAAATTTGGGACAGAGAGTCCTATTTTTGTGCATTTGAAAGTACATATATGACAACCATGCAAAATATGTATCAATATTTCAAAACTCCTTTCAGCAGCATTGCAAAACCGTGGTTTTATCTGCAAAACACTTGCCCACAAAACTAAATATACTGGAAGTGTAGTGCTAAATGAGACCCAATGTTTGACATCTTAAGCAAGAAAAGAGCTGTACTGAATGTGAAATAGAAGAACTGCAAAGCACGTGTGATCTTCCTCCATTTTTGCTTAATGTTAAGAAAAAGCCTGCATATTTTAGAATGAAATTGAGCTCACTGTAAATGAAGGAGATAGGATAAATACAATTATGGTATGATCTTAGAATCATTACAGCTCTATACAGTGGTTCTGATGAATTAATCACAAAACTAAAGTTACACGACTGGTATTTTTTTTGCTTCTGCAGAAGTAATGTCAAGGAAAGTAGTTTTGCTGAATGCCTGATGAAAACAGTAACCAGTGGGAAGCCTTTGTGTAGTGTTTTGCATCTCAGCACCTTGCTGAGTGTCTTTACAGATTCATTTTCTATCAAGTTCTGGAATTTTGTCATGTTTAGGCGTGTAATCTTGTTCTTAAACTGGAGTGACATGATTTTGGAGCAGCTGGGTAAATCAGTGTACTCAGTGTACTTCAGGTGTCGATCTCGATATGTTTCCCAAGCAAGTAAAAGTAGAACTTTCTTGGAACTCAACCAAGACCAGGCATAGTATCTCAGTGGAGAATGAAGTTCAGCCCCAGAAATGTCATTTTTTTTCATCTAGTCAGTATGCCTTCATACTTTCAGTTGGAGAAATAAGTTAATCCATGCGGATAGAAAAAAATCTGTCAAGACTTCATTTTAAAAAAAATGTGTGTAAGGAAGTGAACTATAAAGTTTTTCTCATGTAGCATTTGAGCACCTTTACCAGGCTGCTCCAACATTTACATGTCTGTAAATGCAAGTTTAAATTATAACAGACATATTTAATTATAAACACAGAAAAGCAAAAGAAAAGGTTAAATATCACAAGGATGCAGAAATAAGAAACTGGGGAAAAGATTATTTTTATCCTGCTCATTAATTCACGTTCTCACTTTGTTATGCAAAAATATTTATTTTGGAGGAACACTGACCAAAAAAAACCCAATTTTTTTTGTTTCCCAAAATAGAATACTAACTGCAATCCAGAGCAATTAAGATTATTAACATGCATACGTAGAAATTCCTTTTCCAGGACATTTTCTAGGTTATACTTTGTTTCAGTGGGTTTCATTATATACATCTGCCTCATTCAAATATTAAACTGAAGGTCTCCAACTATTAAAAAAACCTTGTTTGATATCTTTTCATTAATGGTTAACTAATATGCTGTTCCTGACAGTGAATATTTACTGTTTGTTTTTCCTGAAAGAAGTAAGAAATTGTCAGTTCTTTTAATCCATGTTGGAAGGAGGACAAATTTTACACTAAATAAATGTGAAGTTGTGACTTGATTCTGTCTTGCCTACTGAATTATTCCTCTAGTTACAATTTATAAGGCAGTGCTTTAAATTTAGGTTTTATGGGCAAGAACCCACTTCCAAGGTAGCGTGCAGTCTAAAGGTGCTTTCTCCTTTTCTCCCCCACCGCAGTACTTGAAGCACAAACTGTAGTGTTTTTCCACTTTTGTATTTGCTTGACACTACCTTAGGAAAAAGTGCAGGCTGTTGGCCGCTGGCCTACATTCTTTCTCAATGCATGAGCTTGACACAAGTAGTTCTAACACTGCAGAGGGGCATATTGCTATTAAAAAAAAAAAAAAAAAAAAAACAAAAAAAAA